>JAKEKT010000032.1:0-361570 GCA_021495925.1 Diplodia intermedia | reverse complement strand
TATAGAAGACTTTAATACTATCTTTTCTTTCTTTTTACTATTTATAAGTTTAACTCTTAATTATTTTATATATCTTCTATTTTACTACTTAAATACTATAGCTAGTATCGCGTACTTTTCTATTAGATAAGACGCGAAGAAGATATATTAGAATATAAGTATTTATAGTAGTAGATAGCTTAGTTAGCGAGAAGTAGAGTATATAAGTAATCTTTAAGATAGCTCTCTATCGCTTCTTATATCTTATCTTTAATAGATATATAAATATATTCTTATTTATTTAAATTCTAATATATTAGTATTAACTCTCTTAGCTAGACTCTATATTCTAATATTATTTATTACGATAAGTATCTCTAGAGTATAGAGCCGCCGAATTCGCCGTATACTAATATATCTTTATCTATATAGTTATTCTTTAATATAAATATTAATCCGCTTAGTAATAACGAGGCTATAACTTTCTAGACGAAGACTAATAAAACTAGATAATTTATTAATTAGACTACTACTACTAATAGCGAGAACTACTTATTTAACTTAAAGACTTTTTAAATAGTCTCTATTTCTCTTACTTTTAAAACGATACTTTTATCTCTTATAACCGATACTTTAGCTCGATGGTTTCTAGTAATAGTATCGAAAGAACGAAGATAGTCGCGGGCTTTATTTACTATTCTTAGCCTTAGATAAGTTTTTTATTATAAGCTAGCGCGATTCTAGATAGGTTACTTATAAGCTTACTAGCTTTCTCGAGGTGTACGCATATAGAGGTTTAAGTGGCGGCCTTAACGCTATTATACTTGTTTCTTATAATATTTTCATCTTCTTATTCTTCTATGGGTGGAATTTTTTCATGGCTTGTCGAAAGAGAGTTCCGGGCGCGATATTTTACTAGATTTCGCAGTTCCTGCTGTTCTTCGTGTGGGTATCTATCCCAAAGGCAATACTGATGGAAGATACGCCATATTACCTCCATACATATGGCGGTGGGGTCTTTTGCTGGCTTGCTCACGTCATAGGATGGTGGAGGCACCCTGAATGGTACTATGGGGTATTGAGTGCAGGAGAGAAGAAGTAATTCGAACATCAACGGAAACAAGTTTGGACGTTTTAGCAACCGGACCTAAGCAATTTGCGAGGTGTTTCACGATGAGACTCATAGCTTCTGGCACAATTATAAAGAGCACCGCTACTAGACAGGGACCCGAAGCACATGCCCACCCGCGACAAGAGCCTAGCAGAGACAAGCCGGAGGTCGGACATGCCAATGCCAAGAATGGAGTCGAATTGGAGCGACGGAATAAGAATAACGATGCAGCAGTTGACAACGGCTTCTTCCTTCCATCAGATTACGCTCGAATTGATGTTGATAGGAAGCGATAGCAGGGAAGGGTATTCCGCTCGCGTCGGTGACGTCGGGAGGGGAAACAGATTCCGGCGGCCTGGGGCGGGTCGGCCTCGCAACCTTGGGGAAATCGGTACGGGTCGCGGTCCGAACAAGACCCATGCCGGGTTCCCCACGGGGTACGGGACTAGCGGCCGCTTGCCGCATAAAGTGATATCCGACGGGGCTGAGGGGGGTCTGGGGACGATGGGATTGAGGGAGTGTGTTCCCGTCGGCAATGGGTTTCCACGTGTCTTGGCGCGGGGAACGGGTTAGCTTAAAACGCCTTTTTTTCAGCCACCGTTTGGGTTTGCGGGGAGATGTAAGCTTTGCCATAAGTCATTGCGAGTTCCGATGCAGAGGTCCGGCACATGTGACGTCGTTGTGTGGATGGAGTCTTGTTGGAGGTCGAGAGGAAGAGCACCGGGCGTCGGACGCGAGAGAGGCCGGGAATGTTCGGGAGGGAGGAAGGCGCGTCCTGTCCGCAATCGTCCAAGGCAATCACTCATCTCGTTTCTTCACCACGACGACTCCAGATCGCGAGGATGGAACATTCAGATCCAGAGGTCGAGTTGTGATACCAGAGGGCCATCATCTCAGCGGCGGCTTGTCGGCGACTTGCACTTGGTCGGCAATTGTTCGCCGCAAGTCTGCGGTGGCGCCCAGATCAAAGGGCGAGTCGCGGAAGGCTTCGACCGCTGGGCGGGCAGGAGCGGTATGCGATAGCTGACAACCAGCGACCGTGATTGGCTGGATAAGCCGCCATCACGTGCGCCCAGGCTCGGCACGGGCCATCGGATGGACGCCAACTCGGGCGTGGCTGCTCAAGCCGCACGCAAATTCTCGCCGCTCTGACGAGCCGCGCACGCCCAGTTTTGCTTGCCGGCCAACCGCCTGCCCACCAGGCTTCGATGGCCAGAGACGGCGGCGGTGCACCCTAAGCTGGCAGCCCCGGCGATGGTAGCCCACGCAGTCATGCCGAAGCCGGAAACTCGATCGACTGAAAATTGGGGCATGGGGACGACGCGTGGGGACTGGCAGCGCGCGTGCTGGGGAAAAACGCGGACCCGCCCTGGTCGGGTTCCTGTCTGCCCAACCCACCACGTCCAGCCCAGGCCTCATAAGCCGACAGCCACCAGCCGCATCTGGCCTCCCGGCCGACAGGAGCTACTGCACGGTCCGCCCACCATCCATCGAACTGCCGGCTCGGTCCCAGCGGCTCTACTGTCTTTCAATCGGGATTGACGGCGACTGGCCGCTGTGCGTTCGGGCCCAAGCGCACAGGAGTGCTAGAACCGTCGCGCACGCCTTTACGCTCACGCCCAGACGGAGAGCACCGCGCCCACTTGGCGCCCTGCTTTGCCCATGCCAGGATGCCGGGTCGCACACCTTTACCCCAGACCCCGCAGCAGTCGCTGCAATCTTCTCGCCTATAAGACCCCCTCGTCGCCCGCAGGTGGTCAGCGCTCCAGGTCAGCTGCGTTGCTCCTCGTCGCCCGCCCTCCACCGACCCACTCGACCCATCAGCAACCATGGCCGACACCAAGGCCGACATCGCGACCACCGTCCCCGTCGAGGACCTCGAGCCCACCAAGACGGTCGAGGTGCTCAAGCATGACGCCAAGCTGGCCACCGAGAAGGAGAAGAACATGACTCTTCTCCAGGGCATCAAGCTCTATCCCAAGGCCGTCGCTTGGAGTGTCGCCATCTCGACCTGTATCGTCATGGAGGTCAGTCATGTTTTTCTGTAGGATTCAACAAAGTTTCTAACAAGTTCTTAGGGCTACCAAACATGTCTGCTGTCGAACTTCTACGCCTTCCCGGAGTTCAACAAAAAGTTCGGCGAGCAGCTTCCCAGTGGCGAATACCAGGTCCCCGCGGCGTGGCAGGCCGGTCTCAGCAACGGTGTCTACGTCGGCGAAATCATCGGTCTGATGATCAACGGTTGGGCCTCGGACAAGTTCGGTTACCGCTGGACCCTCATGGTGTCGCTGTTCTTCCTTACCGGATTCATCGCCATTTTCTTCACTGCTCAATCAGTCGTTGCCCTCCAGGTCGGCGAGATCTTGGCTGGTGTTCCGTGGGGTGTTTTCCAGACGCTCACCATCACCTACGCCTCGGAAGTCGTGCCCGTTGCTCTGCGTGGCTACTTGACTACCTATGTCAACATCTGCTGGGGTTTCGGCCAGCTGATTGGAGTGGGCGTGATCAAGTCTATGCTGCCTCGGGATGACGAATGGTCCTTCCGCATTCCCTACGCTTTGCAGTGGATGTGGCCCGTTCCTCTCATCGTTATCATCTTCCTTGCTCCCGAATCTCCCTGGTGGCTTGTCCGCAAGGGCAGGGTTGCGGATGCCAAGAAGAGCATCCTGCGTCTCACCAGCCTCAACCGGGACACAGACTTCGACGCCGATGAAACCATTGCTATGATGACTCACACTACCGCTTTGGAGAGCGAGACGACTGCAGGCGCCACTTACATGGACTGCTTCAGGGGACACGACCTGCGCCGTACCGAGATCATTTGTATGGTGTGGGCCATGCAGAATCTTTCGGGCAACGCCTTCTCGTCTTACTCGACGTACTTCCTTCAGCAGGCTGGCCTTCCAACCTCTACGTCTTATTCATTTGCACTTGGCCAATACAGTATCAACGTTTTATTCACCCTGGTCGCTTGGTTCCTCATGGCGCGGGGTGTTGGTCGCCGGTCGCTATACTTCTATGGTTTGATCGGTCTGTGCCTCATGCTTTTTGTCATGGGTTGCCTGGGCTTCGTGCCGGAGTCTCACCGCGATGCCGCTTCTCTCGCCACCGGAGCTATCATGATCTGTTGGGCAGTGGTCTATCAGTCTACCGTTGGAAGCGTCGCTTACTCGCTGGTTTCTGAGATTTCCAGCCGCCGTCTCCAAGTGAAGACCGTTGTACTTGGAAGGAACTTGTACAACGTCGTAGGTTCGTACACTATCGACGAACCTTAAAATATCCATCATGCTAACCTCTTTGGCTTTTTTTTTAGGAATTATTTGCGGTGTTCTCTCCCCGTACATGCTTAATCCCGGTGCTTGGAATTGGGGCAACTATACCGGCTTCTTTTGGTCGGGTATCTGCTTCTTGTGTATCATCTACACCTACTTCCGTCTTCCGGAACCCTCGGGACGCTCATTCGCTGAGATGGACATCCTGTTCGAGAAGGGCGTCAGCGCGCGCAAATTCGCCTCCACCGAGATTAACGTTTTCGAGACGGCCATTCACTCGAGCGTCGTGGATGCGTATGGCCAGCAGATCGACCCCCTGCATCACAGCCACGGGAAGGACGATAAGAGCGGCGTCGCGTACGTGGAGAAAGTTTAAAGAGAGGGACGAAAGAGACGCTAATGGGAATGTACAGAGTGGATATGAAGATGGTTTGATGCATCATGGATTATGAAGAGACGGTACATATACAACAGGAAAAGATAATGACATACTTTTAATATACCGATTTGCCCGGCTGAGAAGCAAATCCGGTGATGGGTTCACGAATCGAGCATGATTTCCCGGACGAAACGATCAGCAACAACTAGACTTCGACCAAAACACATGAAGTGCTCGATGGATTCGAAGATCAGGTCCGGACGTATTCACGCAATTCTCTGGTTAGCTTTTATATCCGGACAAGAGCTCCACGTCACGCGAATTCCGGTGCTGATCATCAAAGATCACATTCATGATACATACAACATAGAGCGAGTTGCGAATCCGTACAGTAAGCCAAACAAAAGAAGCCCCCGAGCGCCACCCATGATGTGTGTCTTGCGACGATTTCTACCATCCGACAGTTCCAAAAAATGCGAATGCCAACGCCGAGGCTATGCAACAACCAACAGTTCCAACCCAATGATCCAAACAGGAAAAAGAAAAAAACAAATCCTACAGCCGCGGCTACAGGACAACTCATCACCTACAACTCAATCTCCGGCGTCCTCCTCCTGAACAGAATCTCGGCCTCGGGATCGGGGATATGCTCCGACTGAATGACGCTCCGCGGCTGGCCCTTGCCCGCCTCCCAGCGCCAGTCGAAGTTCAGCAGCAGGTGCACGATGGACACCTTGATCTGGGCGGCGGCGAAGAAGCGGCCCGGGCAGGCCTGCCGCCCGTAGCCGAAGCCCATGTGGTCGGCGGAGGTGCTGACGAACTGCCAGCGGTTGCTGCTGCCGCCGCCGCCGGTGCCGGATTGTTGCTCGCGCAGCCGGAGGAAGCGGTCGCCGACGAAGCGCGCGGCCGAGGGGCCCCAGCGGCCGCTGGGGTCGCGCATGGTGATGGTCGGGATGCCGAGGAGGGCGCCGCGGGGCAGGTGCGTGCCGTCGGAGAGGGTCATGGCTTGCTCGACGCGGCGGTTCATGGAGACTGCGTCATTGTCAGCAAATCGTTCCCGCCTCAAACGAAAGCGAGAAGAGCGAGGGGATGGAGATTCCGGGGGCCACTCACGCGCTCCGACCGTATGCAGCCGCTGGCTCTCCTTCATGCAGCTGTCCAGCAGCCGCATCTTCCCCAGCGTGTTCTTGCCCCACCCGCCATCCTCCCTCAACACCGCCACCACCTCCTCCCGCACGCGGCCTATCCACTCGGGGTTCTCCGCCAGGTCGTACAGCAGCGCCATCAGTGTCACGCTTGTCGTGTGGATCGCCGCGACGCTCAACATCATCTGCTCGCGCACAATGTCATATTCCCTGTCGCCCGCCACCTCATCAAACCAGGCTATCGCGTCCCGACCACCCTTGCCTTCGTCCTCCTCCTCCCCGCGACACTGCGCCTCGAGCCGCGCCCGCCTTCTCTCCTCGACCTCGGCCCCGACGACCACCCGCGCCCGCCGCACCTCGTCGCGCACCACGCGCATCTCGGGCAGGAAGTGCTGCGCGACGGGCCGCAGCACGGGGGGCACGACGCGCAGCGCGCGCACGGCGAAGAACGAGTCGATCGTGTACCGCACGGCGACGTCCAGCCAGCGCGCGTCGCGGCACAGCGGCGCGCCGAGGAAGGCGCGGCTCGACACGCGCGCCGTCAATTCGGGCGCGACGTGGAAGAATTTGACGCGCTTCCACCCGTCCGCGCCGCTCCCTTCTTCGTCTTTGGGAGACGTCGCCCGCGGCAGAAGCAGCGTGGCGACGGCGAGCCCCATCTCGTCCGACAGTGCGGGTGTTAGGGCGTCGAGGGAGAGCGTGAGGTGCTTGCGCACGACTTCTTGGAGGATGTCGTTGCCGGGGCCGATGGGGGAGAAGATTTCGAGACCGGCGTAGGAGGGGAAGAAGTTGTGCTCGATGACGCCGGTGAAGGAGAGGCGCGGGTCGTGGCGGATTTCTTCGGCGAAGAGGCGCGGGAGGATGATGATGGGGCCGTTGGCGCCGTTGACTTGGAAGGGGTGGGTGGGGTGCTGTTGTGGGGGGAGGGGAGGTTAGTGGGGGGGTTTGGATGGCGAGGGCGGGTTGTATGTTGGTGTGGGTGGGAGATGGGACTGACTTCGATCATGCCTTGCGCCATGACTTCGTTGGCGTGGCGCACAAAGTGCTCCTTGGTCTTCATGTTCAGGAAATCCCACGGCACTTTGCCCACCATGGGGATGTTTGGGTACGGTCTGTCCTCGTAGATGAAGGAGTAGATCAGGGCGGCTGCCAGCAACGCCACGGCCAGCAGGAGCCATGCGGCCCAGCCGAGGTGGATGGGAAGGATTTGCGATAACATGGCCAAGGAAGGTGAGATTTGCTTTCCTCTTGCTGGGTTTGGGGTCTTCTGCTTGGACCATGCCGCTCTCACTGCTTTATAGAGAGTGCATGGCGGGTTGTCCTGGCAGAGCAGAGCGCCGCAGCGGAGGGTCCGTCTGACGCATGATTGAGGCTCCCTCCTCCCGCGTATTCCCAGGCACAAGGCAACATGTTGGATTCGGCCCTCCGAAGCGCTCATGTGCAGGTTACTGCTGGCTGCTGCGCCCTGCCCCAAGACTCACGATGTCCGGTGTCCATTGTTGGTTGCGCCACTTTTTTTTTTTTTTCGCTGCTACACACACCAAATAAATCCATCCCTGGGCCGGCCGGTGGACAACAAGTCCTTGAAGCGCTGCCTAACGGACAGCCGCCCGTAAAGACTTGTTGCAGCCTCCACTGAAATAGTCGGGTGTTCTTACGATTCTCATTCTCGGCTGTTCCGTCTGACCGACCTCTCAAGCAAAAAAAGAGAGAACTTGGCGTTCCGCCGTGCATACGTTGCAGGTACGGCTTACGGCAGTTTTCTCGCAGGTACGGCTTACACTTGCACAGCCAAGGTGGTTTTCCCGGAGAATAATTAGGCGGGATGTCACACGCAAAGGGAAGTATTAACAGTCGAAAGCGCCACAGCAAAGCGAATCCTTCAGGATCGGCCGACGGACGGGGGAGGGGGGGCAGGGACCAAAATAAACCGTTGCCGGCGGCTATACTGTTGGGCAAGTGTGGCGGTGATGCCTGCTCGCGGCCAATCAGCTGCGGTGGTGTGGAGGCACAGCTGTCAAATCGCCCCCAAATCACATTCGCTAACATCCTTGTGTGGCCCGACTCGTATCGCCCGCAGACCCATAATTTGGCTGCTTTTCCCTCCCTCTTACCCGCAGTATTAGCTCAGCGGGAGTCACCGTCCGCGGATGGACCCCTTCCTTCCCGCGCCGTCAGCCCTGTGGCTGGTTGACGAGGGGGAGCGTCATATATCATCTGCAACGTTGATGTGGTGTCTGTCCCACCGCGCCAGCCGGAGGCCCTTTTTCTCGAATAGGCATCGCTGGAGGAACCGTATCCCTGCTTACCGTCTCAGTTCAGCCACCCCTCTTGTGGCTATTGCGGTAGGTACAGTCATACTGGTCCAGTCGACTCAGATCCCTCGCCAGAACATCGGATCGCGCTCCTCTCATTGGTCATGTCGTGCGTCCCACGTGCAGCGGAGTTGGTCCGGGGGTCGGAAGCTGTGATGGCTGTGAGGTCATGGGTTTACTTGCTATTTCAGTTTGAGGTGGTGTTTAGGAAGTGGTTTGTGTGTCGGCTCAAATCTTCGCAAAGCCTCCACATACTGTTCAGGGCTACTAGGCAGCATGATCGAGGGACGCTGCGGACGTCGCCTTTCTCCGAGGGGCTATCGGCGGGAGGAAGATGTCTGCCTAAGTGGGTCCAGGTTTTTCATTTGGGGACACAGACGGTGCCCTCACAGCAGGCGGCAAAAGAGTAAAGCCTTCAGAAGCATTACATCATACGTACGTGGGTGAGTTTGAACAAGCTCAAAGCTTGTATTTATGTCCGGAAATTTGCTTCAACTGTCCACGTAGGGTGGCTCATGTAATCCACAGCTATATCAGGCCATTTACTTCTACAGCCCACGGAGGCGGGATCGTATCTTCGCAACTTCTGTGTCCTGGATTCATGAGTTACACCAATATGTTCAGAGGGCTGCAGCGGGGATACGGGTCAGATTTGTTAGTCCTTGGGATGCAAGAGGTTAAAAGTAAGCAATAACCAAATTATCATGAGTCGATCTGTCGTGATATGAGAAAGAGCACCTAATCCGAAATCCCTCGTTCGAAATCCAGATATATCAGACGTGGTTGCTGCAGTGCTAACAAAATGCTTAAAGAAAGTCTTCAGGGAAATGGAAACAATACAAAGGCAAGGAGAGAAACGGCGTCGAATGAGATCTCCAAGTTCAAAAGGTTGATCCTTCCCCGACCAGATCCTTGTTCGACAACCGATGGAACGGAAGCCTTCCTGTAGGGACTACCAGAGAGCATGGCCCTCCCAACTACCTGAAGCCCAGAGGGTGTCTCGCGCATGATTATTGCATGTGTTCGGCCGATGCTACCGCAGTTGCAAATGAGATCGCCCTTTCGCATATCTACATCAGAAACTCCAACGCATCCGCCAGCAGAGGAAAACCAGCACAACTCCCTGGCCTTGCCGGGAGAAGGTTTGTTCCAGGCTGGGCTTTCGGGACGGTCTGCCGGAGTAGAGATTAGCGAAACCAGTGTGACCTCAGCTTTAGAAACTGTGACGTCGGTGCGAAACTGTGTATAGTCGACAGAGCAAGTGGACTTGGCCCAAAGAAGTGGGATAACACTTTTCAACCGTTTCATGCATTGAACAACATTCGCGCGAAAATGAGTCTGTCGTGTTGCAGACTCGCCTGCCGGTAGACACGCCAACAGGTTGTCGAGGAAGTCGTTTTCGGATTCCCCCGAGTTCTGGATGTCCAGTCCCGAGACAAGTACGCTTCCAACCAAGACTCCCGAAGACCGGAAGATGCTGCCATATTGATTGGTGCTTGAGCTACCTTCTGAACCGTGGACCTCCAGTTTCAGAGTGCGCGAAAGTAGTTTGCCAAAGTGCAGAAGGTTTGATACTAGGCTTTCTTGCCCAGCTGCACTCTCTTGGGAAAGGTCGGAGGCAAATAGCACCATCGAATGTGAGAAGAGCTGGATGGGCGTCTTGTAGTAATCGGCCTCCAGTGGTGCATCGGCCAGTCCAAGAAGCCCATAGATCTTATCTCGTATGTCGGCGCACATGGAGGCTTCAAACTGATCCAAGACACTCTCGAGTCCCTTGAACCCGCTCGGAGTGTCCATTCTTGACTGTTCAGTTGTGCCATGTCGCCGTTGCCACTCTTGGTGTAGTGGTGCTGCCATACTGGCCGATACTGCCAGCACGTTCTCATGCGTAGCCCTAGCATCGCATAAGCGCAAGAGCTGGCATAATCCGTTCCATGGCGCGGCCTTGCTGCCGCAAAAGAGCTCAATATGAGGTGATAATACGAGCTCCTGGACAATCCAAACTCTTCCCCAGTACGGTCGTCTAACTAGGTCGGAAAGAGCTTTGGATAGGAAGGCGCAGGTGACGAAGGCCATTCGAAAGGTCGTTTCAAAGTCCATAAGTAATTTGTTTTTTTCCCGCGCGACTAGTGGAAATCTTTGCCTCAGAATGTCGCGGAATTCTACATCGGAGATACCATGTTCAATTTCAAGACGCAATACCGGGTCCTGGGGCATTTGAAACCCCAATAAGCTGGAGAAAGGGCTTTTCAGCATTCGAATGCGCTCGTGGTACCAGTTGCGTATATCCAGCCATTGCTTGTGGAAAGTTAGTATGTTGAGTCATTTCGGAAGAAGATGGGGGCATTGCCTTGTAGAAATCAGAAGACGCCTGTTGATCTCGGGGGCTTGGGAATTTTTCGAGCAGTTCTTGATGTAGTAGAGACACTTTTTCCATTCTTGGTATGGACTCGAACAAAGCGTCACTGTGTTGGCCCGCTGGACCGAGCCAGATAAGAGTCCGATCGGCGTTCCGGTAGATGCGGTCCATGAGGCCGACCTGGTGATTGCGCTCATCCGTGTTCAGCTGGTTAATACAGATTGCATCGGCCCACACAACGCGGGCGTAGCACTTCTGCCTCAGCTGATTCAGGAAAAGCCACAGGTTTGAGCGAACAGCGAAGGGCCGTTCGTCAATCCATATCGTATGTGTGCCGTCTTGTGGGTCACCCCAAGTGTACGACAGAGCCTCATACTTTGGACGTTGTTCATGATATTGGTGGACGGTGATGCGGCATGCGATTGGGGCGTCAGGAAGCTGCGAGGGCAGGATGTGGACGAGGCGTATGTGATAGTCTGGAAGAAGACAATGCGTAAACGGTTCTTCGTCGGGAGGGTGAAGGTTCGGGGTTGCGCCCATCTTGCGGGATTGATGTTGAAGGTAGGAAGCCGCAAGGCGGGTGATCCGAGCGGGGTCATCACTTAGGCAGCCGTGACCCTTGGGTCGCACAGCATGTAAAGCTGCGATTGGTGAGGAAGCCGTGTACGGTGATAGTGCTGTGACCAGAGCTGCAGCAAAGACACAGCAGGCAACAGAATAGCCGGATTTACCTGTATCTCCTTCACGGAAAGATTGCAACGTATTAACAGGTAGCTGAACCGGATATGCGGAGGCATTTACGCGTATTTGAGACTCGCACCTACGTCCGGATATTGGATGCAACTACCCATATAAGAGTGGTAGCGTCGTCGACGGAGCTGGAAAGATTCAATTATTTTGTCACCTGCTTCTAAGAGACGGATCGAGCACTCATGCGAGGACTAGCGCGATAGATGATCCGCCCATGTGCGGTGGAGTTGAAGCAATTGTGCAGACGGAAAGGTAATGTATATGTTGAGAAATTCCCATCTGGACAGTTGCTTCGACTGCTCCGAGAGTGCACAAAAGACTAATGGCAGCTCGCGCGCAAGAGCGGGGTGTTGCAAGGTAGTATTTATAGATGCTCAAGCGCGCCCCATCGGGCTGGTCGAGCGGGTTTCAAGCAGCCCCCACGAAACATCGTCAAGTTTCAACGAGATAGAGCCCCGCAACCCTCTGCAACGCTCAAAAGGGCCATTCTCCTTCCGAGCTGCTTGGCAACCGGACGGACTTTTCACAATGGTCGACCCAATCACCGTCACCTACTCAGTGGTAGGCTGCTGATCTCCTTCCCCGCAGACCCGGCCCGCGCTAACGAACCGCAGGTCAACATCACCACCTGCGTCCTCACCACCGCCAAGTCCCTCAGCGACCTGCGCGACAAGTACCTCAATGCCGACCGCACCATCACCGCCCTCTGCGCCGAGTCCTCGTCCATCAGCGCCTCGCTCTCGCAGATCCAGGGCCTCCTGCTGCGCGATGGCACCGCCCACGCCCTCGACGCCCACTTTGCCCACCGCCCCGAGCTGCGCGACACCTTCGACACCGCCCTGACCGGCTGCACCATCGTCTACGCATGCCTCGAGGACGAGATACAGCGCCTGGCCGCCGGCGCCCGCGACGCCGACGCCATGACCTGGAAGGTGCGCTGCCGCTTCATCTGGCGCGAGGACACGATGCGCGACCTGCTGTCGCAGCTGCGCGGCCAGCAGCTGGCCCTGAACCTGCTCGTGCAGATGCTGCAGCTCGAGTCGCTGCAGGAGCTGAAGCAGCTGGTGCGCGACAACAACCAGATGATCTCGCGCGTCGCCCAGCGCTCGCGCTCGCTGCGCGACACGCACCCGCGCGTCAGCAGCAGGGTCGCCGAATCCGTCTTCTCGTCGCAGCGCGAGAGCGTCATGTCCCGCGTCCCGTCCATGGCCGCCTCGACCATTGACCAGACCGAGTTTGATTTCGACGATGCCGTCGTCAATTCGAGGGCCTATCGCCGCGCCTTGGCCGCCGCCCAGCAGCGGCCCGCGAAGAGTCGGACGGTTTCGGAGCCTGTCGAGTCTGTTGCTGACCCGGATCCGGATGTTGAGACTTTGAAGATTGGAGATAAAAAGCCGGAGATCGACGAGGATGGCCGAGACTCGGAAGAGGACATGAAAGAAAAAGATATCGAGAAAAGCTTCACACCGGCGGAGACCAAGCCGACAGAGCCCGCGGTGCCAGCGGAGAGTCCGGAGCTGTCGGAAAGGAAAGGGAGTGTAGGAACCATCTCTACCGGGACTCCGGTTTCCACGGAAAGAAAGGCCAGCGAGGATGGGAGCTCACTTGGTAGTCCCCGTACGCCCATAGTCCAGAAATTCCAGCCTGGGACCGTCTCACCGGCCCCCTGGGAATCTCCCCGCACCAATCTTCCCCGGGTTCAGAGAAAGCCGCTGCCCTCCGGCCGCCACGTCTTGATGCCTTCGGCCTCCATGTCAACATTGGCTACGATCCCCACGGCTTCTCAAGAGAACATCGCCCCCATATCACGCGTCTCGTCCGCAACAACAGCAACACCCTCCATCTTCTCCGCCAACTCCAACCCCGCCACAAGCTCCAGCATCTCCCTCCCCGACACCATCGACTCCGCCTCCGAGCCCGAAGACGACGACGACAACGACGCCGACACCCTAGTCGAGGGCCTCCACTCCCCCACCTCTCCCTCCACCGACACCCACTCCAACCACGCCGCCCTCCAATCCCTCCGCCAACACCTCAGCACGTCGGAAACCGTCTTCCTCAACAAACTCACAATCCTCCGCACCTTCATCGAAGAGCCCATCGCCCGCCGCTGGCCGCTCGCCTGGCAATCCTCCTTCATCGCCCTCCACCACACCGAGAAAATCCGCCTCGCCAGCACCACCTGCATCCTCGACCCCCTCAAACAGGCCGCCGCGTCCATGCAACCCGTCTCGCCGTCCTTCCTCGCAAAGCTCCTCCGCCGCTGGCTGAAGGCCGCCGGACCCGCGTACCTCGCGTACTTCCGACAGCACCCGCACACGGCGTCGGCGATCCGCGCGCACTGCGAGGGAACGGCGACGGGGAACAACAACAACAACGGCGGCGAAGACTACGCCGCCTTCGCCCGCTTCGTCGAGACGTTCGCCAAGACGCACAGCCTCGACGACCTCCTCGCCCAGCCCGTCCGCCGCCTCGACGCCTACGTCCAGACGGCGACGCGGCTCGTCCAAAGCTCATCTCCCTCCCTCTCCCCCTCCCCCTACTCCCCCTCCTCCGACCTCGCCGACAACACCAAGACCGCCGCCGCCGCCCCCATCGACCCCCTCCTCACAGACACCCTCGCCCGCCTCGAGCACCTGCAGAAAGAATGCCACGCCGCCCTCGCCACCGAACGGCACGCCGCCGACCTGCAAGAGCTGCACCGCCGCGTCGGCGCCATGCCGGCGTCCGCGGGCGGCGGCGGCGGTGGCGGCGGCGTCGCGGAAATGCTGGGGTGTCTGGACGATGGCAGGCGGCTGGTCCGGCTCGGGCCGGTGGCGTGTCGGGTGGGCGGGAAGGGACCGTGGAGGGGCGTCGGGTGCGCGGTGCTGGATAATTATCTGGTGTTTGGAAGGTGGGAGAGGGGTGTGGGAGGGAGTGGGGGTGGGGGTGATGGGGGAGGGGGGCAGTGGTATCGGATGGGGAAGGGGATGGGCAAGGGGATGGGGAAGGGGGTGGGGGGCGGTTCGTCGGCGGCGGGGGCGGCGGGGGCGGCGGGGGGGTGGTGGGTCGAGAAGGTGTGTTTTTTTCTTTTCTCGCCTCTTTTTTTTTAAACCCTTTCTCTCTCTTGCTCTCGCTCTCTCTCTCCCCTCTTCTTTTTTTTTTTTTCCGCTGTGGTCGGATTTTCTTGCCTTTGCTGACTGACTGATTCTAGCCTCTCCCCGTCCGCGACATCGAATGCTCGATTTCGGGCTCGCTGAAGAAACCGGCGAAAGCCGGCGTCATGGACGAGCTGCCCCGGGGCACGGAACTGTATCCGTTCTTCGTCCAGGCGGAGGGGGCCGTACACTTGCTGGCTGCGTCGACGGAGGGCGAGAGGAGGGAGTGGATGGATGCGGTGCAGTCGGTTCGGGGTGGTGGGTGAATCGGGGAGGGAGGGGGGGATGGATGTGTTTAGATACCCGCACTGCTGGGCGAGCAGGTGCATCTTGTATGTGTATTGGAGAAGGGGGGGAAAAAAGGTTGTGGCGAGCTGCTGTGATGGGCTGCTGGAAAGCTCCGCGGCGGGTTGGGGGATTGGGTTCACCGTTTCATAATGGCTTATGGGCTAGGTGGTTCTCTGTGCCGCTTCTGTTAACGAAAAGGGAAATGGGTCTCGTGTGGGCGTTGGTATGTATGTATGTACATGAATCTCTCTCAAGTGTTAGGGGGTCGTACGGCGCATTTGCTCGGCCGCCTTATCGCCCACACACCCCCGTCGTTTGGCCTACGTAACAAGAAGAGGAGAGGCCATTATGAGAAAGAGGGATATGTGTTTCATCTTTAGCTATGGGCCGTGGAGTCATCCGATGCATCCCCGGGCGGTTTCTTGGCGTACGGACTGGTCGGCCGGGTGATGCTTCGCACGGACCTGTTTTCTGTCGCTTTGTTTCTTGCTACACACACACTCTCTCTCCCCCTTGTCATGTTGCTTCCCTCGCCCATTCACTTTGAATGAGGTAAAGTCTACAGAATTGGGGGAGTCGGGAGTCGAGTGGGTAACGCACGAGCGGTCCGATGTAGCCGTCCGTCTACGAAGACAGAGTGGACGTCGGCCTTTGCAGTACGGAGGGGTAATCCATGAGCCGATGGCAATCGTGCATATGATCTTCGGCCTACAGTATCGGGGGCCTGTCGACCTCGGAAAGCGGCAGATGCCAATGTTTGACCTATCACACCACCTGTATGGGCACAGTCATACTCTGTTCGGAGGCCCTGCCATTATTCGCGCTAGCAACCGACTGCAATACGCATCCCCCAGAACACGCAAGCATGTAGCTGCGGGAACTAGCTCTGCCCAGCCGTCTGGTTTTGTGCCGTGTCTGTCTGATAGGTCGGGGGTATCGGATCAGCTTATCATACGGGGCTTTGTAGGTCCCACAAAAGAAAAAGCAATTGTGTGGAAACACAACGCGTTGTAGTCGAGGTTGTATCTTTTGATAGCACCGGGTTTGACCCAAATGGTCGCATTCATGGTGTTCGCGGTACTCTATTGGCTATTTTTCTCACCGCACAATTGCTTCTCCCTGGTCGGAGTGGAGCCGCTCACAAATGGTACCTCGCCGTCCACGTACGTAAGGAGCAACACGGACGGAAGCATTCTATATTGTCCGTACCAGAAATCAGCTTGGTGGTTGCATGCATGATGCCACCGTAGTGGTCTGGGCTTCTGCGACATACTGCTTCAATTGCTAGAGTATGATGGCAAGCCGAGGTTTCATTCACTTGCTGCTTCATCATATAAGGCCAGGCCAGTTCCAAAGCCGTGAGCTGTCGTAGCAACCTCACGATCATCCTGCTGCCGAAGAAAGCCGTTCATCCTCACAATGTTCTGTGTGCAGTTCACGCGATTTACGGGCGATGGAAAGCGTCATGAGCCTGTCGAGAAAGTCATGGCTGCTGAACTAGCAGACTTCGACGTGCGGACCATGATAACCCGCCGCAACCCCACAATGCTTACGTCTTTCAGGTACAGGCTTTGAAAAGCTTCCTTCATACGTACTACTCCACCACTGATGTCGAACATGAGCTCCATGTCCACTACCAGAACGACGCCCCTTGCAATGGAACCAGCGAAATCTCGCCGCCAGTCTGGAATGCTCTCATGAGCGTCCGCAAAGCAGCTGAACAAGGCTCAGTGTCCCCACTCTACTTCATATGCTTTGCAAACAAAGGCCAACCCAGCTCGAGAGCTATCTCCAGGAGCAATGGTAAGTGGAGTACTCCGGAATGACGATACAGGCCGAACTAACGATGGTGAAGACAAGCCACCTACAACACTGGCACGATCGAACGACCTGCCCCCGCGACAAGTCAAACCCAAGACCCCGAGTCCACCGCTCTACGATAACATTACCGTGCGGCCGTCGCCCAGCGAAAGCAACACCACGTCGCCCGCCCGCAGCCGAACAACTACAACGACCGTCTCGCCCTCCAAACAGATCTTCAACCGCAAACGGCAGATACCGGACCAAGGCATGACACCGGAGCGACCGCCGAAGGCGTCGCGGCTGGCCCAGATCCCGCTGCCGCAGTGGCTCGAGGACAAGTTGATCGGCTCCACCGACTCCCCCAGCTCAGGCCGCCGCATCGTCGTCGGCGTCGACAACGACTCGGGCTGTGCCGTGTGGGCCGCGAGAGACACGCTGGGCCGGCTGTATCTCCGCAAGTCTGCCTTCGACATCGACGGCGACCCGGTTTACGGCGATGTATGTGGCCATGGCCAGAAGGTTGAGAGCACCGACTTCCTTCCCATCCGTGGAATCCCGACGGCTGATCCGTCTTGGGATGTTGTGAGGCCTTGGGTTGTTGAGCGGCTCGACAAGTTGGAGGCCGCTGCGTCCCCGAGGGTGAAGTCCGCGCGTGCGCAGTCGACTCATCTTTGGCCGGTCGGTACCCCTTCGCCCGCTTTTCGCACTAAGTTGTTTCAGCGAGGGAGCACGGCGTCGCCCGATGTAGCCCGCGGCGGTCAGGAGGGTCGTGGTTGCGCGTCTCCGCTGCGGGGGAGGCGCTCTGGACTCGCGCACGGTTTGATATTGGAAGAGAGCTCGGAGTCGGAGGAGAGCGACGACTCGGATAAAGAGTACAAAGGTAGGATCATCTTTCCCACACCCTTTACTGTAATATGGCTAAAAACTTCTCAGATGAACTCTCGCCAAATGTCGACGTAGAGTTTACTTTCCGACATGGTTCATCAGTGCTTATTTCTCCAGCAACGGTGACGTTCACCAAAACAACAACTGTGATGCAGATGTTGAAGAAGGCCAGAGAAATCGTGAGAGGCGGCACTGGATTACTCCAGAACCCAGACCTGGAGTATGCCAGCATCGGAGGCTCTTCGATTTGGGATCAAAAAGGACAACCGCTAGAAAGCTATCTTCCAGATGATCTCCAACCCGGAGTTCAGGGCGTGATTCAAGTTAAGACGGGCTGGAAAGAGTTGGTGTCGAAGTGACCTGGTCCTGATGGACAATGTAAGTACTTGTGGTTTACATCCTGCTGGTATTTTCCCTTACCTCCGACTGTTACCATCATCGTTGTTCTTTTACTTTTTTGCGATGCTATTCATCTTTTCATACAAAGATTTCCTTGAGCGCCAGTTTCGTCAACACCTCTTCTTACGTACAATATCAATATATACACAAATCCATCCGTTGTGAACAATACAAGAGACCTATAGTGCTTGGACTACTTCATCGCGCTGCTTAGCCGTTTCTTGAAACGCTCATTCTTACTTATCTCGTTATCGCTCTCTAATCTTACTGTTCTTCTATCCTTCTGGCCTCATGAAGATAAGATGATGACCTGGACTCGTTCTTTCCGTAAACTTTTTAGGATCAAGCTTGCTACAGCTTCTACAGCCACGCCCGCTGTTAGTGCTGATCCGGCAATGAATGCGGTCGTGATCCCTTGTCCCTGTCCTTGTTATCGTGCTCCTCCCTAGTCCCGTCACAAACTTCTCGATTTTACTGTATAAAAAAAAAAAAAAACCCCTAGCCTTTTCCAACACTACCTGGTCACAATCTTTCTTAGAGGAAGACCAGTCTCTTCCTGAGATCACTGAGCCCGCGAGTCGGGGCTTGACACCGCTGCTGTGATCATCGCCGTCAAATGTCGAACCCATGTAGTGCAGCCTGCGATCATGAGTCACAATCATTTGATTCCCATTCCAAGTTACAGATCATGCAAGACGCCAGCCGCTCCGTACGGGTCATGGCCGTGCGGTACATGCGTGGCAACATTGATCCCGTCTAGCCGCGTATTTATTGCGTCCCCTTGCAGGCGGAAGTGGGCGTTGAAGCGCGGCGACATCGTCATACTGCATAGAAGCGACGAAGGTGGGAACTTAGCAAGGATGCTACGCACACTGATGCATTACCCATGTCCGCTGCAAGAAGCCATTGCTCCGACCGTTGAACCCACATGAATCCTCCCGCACCTCTCGGTCGCCCCGCCGTAGCCCTTGTTCTCCGTCCCTCTTACTACTGTCTCCGGACCAAGAAGCAATTTACAAGGTGGATACCGAGACTGGATTGCTTTGACGGAGGGACCGCTTGCGTATCCGGCTAAAAAACACTAACCCCATCTCCGGTCGCCTTACCGACCCGAGATTAAAACATAGTACACGCAAGCATTAGCAGGACCATGCGACCGATCACTTATACTTTTCATTTCGATCTAACGTAGCTGGCTGTAGGACTGCATTCCGGCACACCGACTTTCATGTGCCGCGTCGGTCTGATTGGACGATAAGGTTGGCTCGATTTCTCCGAAGCAAAAGCAACAAGAACCATCGCACGAGGCATCGACTGTATCAACGGGAGAGGAAACAATGGATCGCCTGTATGAACGCAGCTACTGGCATCCTTGGGATTTAAGAGCTCATCGGTCCTGAATTATCGTCGGGCCGCTCATCACTTTCGAATTCACCTCTTCGTTCTATCCGGACCAACGCGAATCCAACAAGAATCGCTTCAAGCGTGACTTCCTTGTATGATCGTGTTTAGACACCTCTCTCAACCATGGCTTACGTGAGATTTGCGCGCCACACGGGCGACGGAAACATTCACGATTCCATGGAAATGCTAGCAGGTGAAGTGTCGGATTTTACGGTACAGACCTAAAGTATGAGACACTTCTACGGTACGATGCTTATATCATTGAAGTTTCTGATCAGTTTCCTCCTTGACTACTATGGGGTGGCCGACCCCCGTTTGGAGCTTCATCTCCACCATCGAAACGACAATCCTTGCAGTGGAGCAAGTGACATCGCTCCAAGGGTGTGGACGTCTCTTGCACGAGCACGAGCACGAGCAAGCCAAACGTCGCCATCAGAGCTAGACTCTCGAACCTATTTTGTTTGCTTTGCCGAGGAGATTGTCGGTACGTAAGACCATTCTGTTTGTACAGCAAGCAAGGCTGACGAAGACCTTTAACGGAGCAGAACCTTCCCGTTCCTCGCAATCGGGGCCTGCGCCCAGGGTACAAGACATGGACTCGTCACTTCCAAGCAGCAGCGCCATGCCTATCCACCTCAGAGAATTGCCTGAAGGAGCCAAATTCACGACCGGCCGGAGTTCCTCCACCATCGCCGTGGCCACAATCCCAAGTTCGCCATTGGGCATTGGTCAAAAGAGGGACGCAAGATGGAAGGGCAACAACTCCCGGCCAACCAAATCTCCTCGGCTGGCTACGGAGCCGCTGTCACAGAGAGATGAGGACAGATTAACCGGCCACGTTCGAGGAAAACGCTTTCGTGTCGTGGTTGGCACTGACAAAAGTTCGGATAGTGCGGTGTGGGCTCAGAAGGACGGTCGCGGGAGTCTTATCCTTCGCAGATCTCACTACAACTTGAAGGGAGAGAAACTTAGGTATGATCCGCGTCGCAATGCCCAGAAGCCCGAGGACACGGATTTCCTTTCCGCCTATAAGCCGTCTGAACTATCTTCCTTGGAACACATTCGAGCGCGCATCGCGAGTGCGCTGGAAGTCTTGGAGCACTTGCCTTCGAACCCTGACGCGAGCTCTGTCGTCACAAACCCCCCAGTCGCCGCAACACCTACAGTCGTGGGCGAAGACGACCAGAATGAGACCGAAGACGCGGCAATGCTTCGGCAGAGAACATCCGATGGGCGTTTCATTGTGGGAACACAGAAGGGAAGTCGCTATAGCGTGGCTGCTGGCGCTGATAGTCATATTCCTCGTCTCGCGCACCGCACTGTAAACCGAGACCTCCAAGGCAACAAGCTTCCGCCAACCCAGCACCCATGGCGAATCAGCAGCCAGGAAGTCATCTACCAAGGTGTCTTCGAGAAGTACCAGCATAACAAAAATGCCTTGATACCCATTTTCCGTCGTCTGACGGCGGATCGTCAGCCTTCTTCACGAATTTCACTACCTACGCCTCAAAGACCAAAATTCGACCAGACCATACAAGAGTCCCTTCCGTACGAGCCTCCTTGCGTACGCTGCACGACGGAGGGCGCTGAATGTCGCCGCTTCAAAGACCCGGGATGTGTAGCCTGCATTCGGTGCCGAACCAAGCACTTTAGATGTAGTCACGCCTCGGGACACTCGTCACCATCCCAACACCAAGACCGCGAGGAAAACTCCGACATCGAATATAGCGGTCCACCCGGCTTCAGCCAAGATTCAGTTGACGTGAGTGAGAGCGATGCCCAAGCCATCGCGGATGTTGAGGAGTACTTGCACTCCTCGATCCTACCTCGCCGGGATGAGTTTCTGAAGGATGCTTCGATTAATCTGATTGAGCTCCGACGTCGATTCGAAAGTCTCATGACTGACTTATCGGCAAACGTGCTGGATCGGCTAAACGCGTCGAGCCTCTCGGTCAGGTCTCAAAACCAATGTGACGCCTTGAAGCAGCAGGAAATATTCTGGCAAGAAACTTCTAACAAGGTTCTCGACATGGAGCCCGGCATGGCACAGTCAGAGAGCTGCAGTAGGCAAGCCCCCGATACTGCCTCTCTCCTTCTGCAGAGGACGCGCTCTCTGCCTGTACAAGATTCGGAAGAGGCAGAAACGATGACGTTTGAAGAGGCTGAAGGTCCATACTCTACTCCCGCACCGAAAAAGAATATACTGTCAAAACTAATAAAGCTCTGTAGGTCAAGATACGCCGCCGGTTCAAGTCCGCTTCACTTTTCGGTGTGATAATGACGAACTAATTCCATCGAGGGAGGAAGAATTTCCCGCCTGCACATCAGCACTAAAGGTCCTGAGAAGAGCACGACAATTTGTCAAGCAAGGATCATCACTTTCTGTCCCAGGTCTGACGGAAGCTCTCATCGCAGGTCTTGAAATGCCGGACAACTGGTCAGACAAGAGTTTGGAAGATTTCATCCACTACGCTCCACAAGACGGATCCCAGCGCAGACTTGATGTTCTAACAGTGTGGATAGAGAAGCGTCCGAACACAGGTGGTGATGATGTCGTGTGTCAATCCCTCTCAATGTAGGGTTCTTTCTTTGCGTTCTTTTTTTTTCGGTGCTCTCTCACTTACCCCGACCCCGTGCCCCACCTGTATGACCTCGAATTTTGTGGAGTATTATACTTCTAGCAGACGCTTTCTTCAGCGCGTGGCTTGGGGTTCTACCCCATGAACAAGGCAATTTCCCTTTTGTGACTTTCTCACATGTAAGGCGCATGTTTGAGAAGTGTTGGGCATTGAGCATTTCTAAATGGCGTTTTGGTCCTATTTGATACGGAAAGCATCTAAAGCCAGAAACAATTTTTTTCGACTGGGCAGGCCGAGTCCTGGGCATCCTTCAAACCCAGAATATCGAAGATAGGCACACTATTCTCAGAAGTTTGCGAGGTCGTTGTCTGTCATCATTGCCCATATCTTTGCGGAGGATCTACAGTGTCCCATTTTCGGACCTTGCTAAGTTCCTTGCACTTGTGCTGAGAAGAGAATTCCACACGCAGACCCAATGGCACGGCCGGGTCGTTGATTCCAGGATATGCAGACACAATCAAATGGCACACCTTGTGTATTGTTGGAATTTGAGGTGTTTGGTGAGGTGATGTTGTATTGGCATGATGAGCGGAGGGAAGGTGACCTGGGGGTCGCCTATATACGCTGCTCCTCGCTGACTAAGCTATTCTTATATTGCAACATGTATGCACGGCGTGTTGATCGCGTCGGATCAGGCCAGCCATTGACTGAGAGGGGAAACAGCGTGCAGGCACGACAACATCAACACATGCTTACTTCATTGCTGACCCACATCTACCACTGCAAGTACCTATGCCCGCCTCGATCCCATTGAACTTCACTTCACTCCAATGACCCCCCCTCTCCGCCTCACCTCAACCGGCAAGGCCGCACGCCATACTCTCAAGCCCGCACGCGCCTGTCTACCAAGCAATCCCTCCCTCCCTCCCTCCCTCCCTTCCCCACCTTCGCAAGCGGCCCGATACTGCTTTCCGAAAAGAACGCCCGCCGCTTGACCTCCCACGCACGCAGTAGACACACAGGGTCCCCGCCGCTGAAACCCAGTTTTTGTCGCTGCATTTCCCGATCGAAGCCGAGACGAGAGGGGAACAAGTAATCGAAAAAAGCCGTGAAAAGCAACGGCGAACGACTTTGCCATATGTGCGGTCCCAAATGTGTTTGTTCCGTGAGATCCATTTCAGCCCCCACACTCCCTTTCCTCCCATAATCAGAAATTACGGTCTCGAAGAAGACGACCGTAAGCGCACCCTCCCGCAAAAAAAGGAGCGGGCGACAGCCGCACCACCTCTGTAAGCAGCGTTCCCCACCGGCGCCGTTTCAAAGTCCTTCAAAAGAGGACCTAATGGCGGGAAAAAAAGAGACGCGAGAGACCACTCAACGAGCAAGGAGAAAACACGAGAAAGCAACAAACGCAAACCACAATGCATGCCAATTTATACCATTATCATCTCTTCATTTCAGCTGCGAAAGTTCACGATGAAGAATAAACACCAACACAACAGGGAAAAAACAAAAAAACAGAGAACCGTAGCCTAGCAATAACGAGCAGCAGAAAACAAAACGAACGATAACAAACCTCGATCATAGCAGCAATAACGAAACCGCAGCACGAAAAACAAACAAAACAACAACTTTTCAGATGCTTGCATGCTGTCTTTCAAAAAAGAGTAGGCATGAGGGAAACGACGGCAGAGAACCAGCGAGGAAACGATAGTACCAGTGAAGTCGCAAGCCAAAAGACGTCGACGGAAAAGCGCTGAAGAACAGAAAACCCGCAACGAACAGATAACGAGGAAAGCCCGCGCCCGGCCCGCCGAACCCACCCATCAAAGAGATGCCAAGTCACAAAAACCCGAACCAAACGTAGTGTAGATGCAGCAGGGTAGGGCAAGGGAGGGGGTAGAGGCGCGGTTGCAGCAGCGCTAAAGTGGATGAGGAGAGCAACAGCAGCAGCTCGCCGCAGGACATGCCAAAGAACGGAGAGAATACCCTGGGAAGAGAAGATAGAAAAAGAGAAAAGAAAGATTCCTGCACCATTTCCATCCAGAAGAAGGGAAACTAGAAAGAGAAAGTAAAAAAGAGCTAGAAGAAACCCTCAATGACCCTCCCCCTTCCCTTACCGAACGCTTTTCCCTTACCTTTTTTTCGTTCAATCAAATCGGGACAAAGAGGAAAAAGAAAGAGAAAAGAACCCAGAAAGCAGAAGGAGGTATCAAATGCCGTTTCGTATGTTTCCCCGGGTCTTACTCGATAGAGTGAGAAGAAAAGGGAATAGGATGAGATGAGACAAAAACAAAGATCGCCGCACCACCACGCCCTCGCCATGATACCCATTTTCCTGATTGGGAATGAAGAACCTGAAAAGAGAAAATTTGAAGACCTCCGCTACACTGAAACGCTCTTTACCTCTCCGTCGCAAAACAAAGACCCAGCATCCGATCCAAGACCCATCAATCACACTCTAAAGTCCTCCAAAAGGACCCTGGACATGACTGCCCCTCCTCTGGTTCTCGAAGAAGTCGAGTCCATTCGGGCCGGGAACGCCGGGAACGCCGGGACCGCGCGCAAGCATACCCATGGCGCCGGGACCGCCGAATCCCGGCGGCGGGCCGCCGACACTGCCGCGGAGTCCAAGCATCTGCTGCACCTGGTGGTCGTGATGCGCTCCGGGACCGTTCATACCCATGGGGCCAGGACCGGGTCCGCCGAATCCGGGAGGCGGCGGGGGACCCTGCGGGGGGCCGAAGTAGCCGTGCGGCGGACCGCCATGACCGGGCGGGCTGAACATTGGAGAAGGACCGGGACCAGCCGAAGGAGGACCTTGGACCGGAGGACCACGCATACCAGGGTGTCCAAGAGGAGTATTGCCAGCAGAGAAGGGAGGCATGTTCGGGGCGCCAAAGCCAGGGGGACCACGGGCCGCAGGGAATCCAGGCGGGGGAGCCATACTCGAGACGGGAGGACGGTCCTGCGGCTGCTGGAGACCGGGGGGCTTCATGGCCCACATCTGGTCAGGAGGACCCTGATGGGGGATGCCCATGTTGCCCATCTGCCCGCGGGGGATACCAGCATCAACAGTGCCCCGACGCTGAAGGCCAGCGATCGCAGGGTCATCAAGACCAGGGTGGACAGGAAGGTTGAAGCGACCAGCACGACGCATGGCGTTCTCAATCTCGGGGTTCTCAGGCATGCGGCGTTGCGGCTGGGGCTGGTAGCGAACATCGTTCTCGGGGAACTGGCGGTCATCGAACAAACCGGGAGGAGGGTTTCCACGTGGAGGCATGGCCTTGGTTTCCACGAAGTTGGTGAAGAGCTCGGGCGGCGGCGGCGGACGAGCCTGCGTAGGCTGAGGCGGGGTGTTGCGCTGCGGCTGAGTCATCAAGTTGAGCAGGAATTCTCTATCTCTGGAAAGCTGCGCTGCGTGAGGCGGGGGCTGCGATGACATCAGGCCCTGGATGCCGAAGTTGTTCATCCCATTGCTGCTAGGGGTAGCTTGGTGCATACGCTCCTCAGGGGAACGGATGCTCTCAGGTCGCGGCTCTTGACGCATCGGCTCTTGACGCATCGGCTCTTGGCGCATTGGCTCTTGGCGCATCTGCTCCGGGCCCGGCTCGCCGACGGGAGAGAAGGGTCCAAAGGCACCCTGAGGACCCTTAAACTCCGTGGGCGTACCACGAGGAGCAAGGACGGACTCAATGAAGCCAGCCTTCTCCTCGCGCGACCTAAGGATATGGTGGCGGGTCGGCTGCGGCTGGACGTGGACAGTATCACGATCGGGCGAGCGCGTCTCAACAGGAGAGAAGAGAGAAGGCTTCCTGCTCTGAGGTGCCGAGCCTTGAGAGGGCGACTGGGTGTGGATGCTTGTGTTGCCAAGCATCTGCAGAATACGCTGGAAGCCCTCCTTGTCCTCATTGTTGCCGTTTGCCGCGCCGAAAAGTGCCTCAGGTTGAATTTGCTGCTGCTGGGGCTGTTGCTGCTGCTCCTCTTGGGGCGAGAACAGCTTGGCGAACTTGGACTGCTTCGCGGGAAGCTTTGGCTTGGGCGGCGCCGTAGCGCCTTCCGTTGCTGCAGGACTCTCCTGCCTCACAGCAGCAGCACCCCACATGCCGAACATATCCTTGCCATCAAGAAGCATGGGCGTGATCGGCTTCGACGACGTAGGCGTGTCCTTGGCAGGAGCCGGCTCAGGAATGTTCTCCTTCTCCTCCACAGCCTTGCCGGCTTTCATCTGCTCCTTCCACCGCTGGAAATCTTCCTGGGTGTGCGGTTTCTTGTCATCCTTGGGCGCATCTTCAAGCCATTCGGTGCTCTTGCCGCGCGAGAAGCGAGCCATGCCGAGGTCATCCTTCTTCTTCACGGGCGTCGAGTCCATCCACTCAGGCTCTTCCTCCAGACGGTTGTGGTTGTTGGTGCCGCGAGTCCAGTCACGGTCGCGGGCGTTGCCGCGGTCGCGCCAACTGCCATGTCCAGTATCTGCATCTTTGACCTCGACGTTGTCGCGGAGCCAGGGCTGTTCAAACCTGCCTCGAGCACCGTTGCGGCGGGGGGCAGCCTCTTCAGCATCGCCTTCGCGGGTGAAGCGGCCTCCAATGCGAGGCGGGCGGTCGGCATCCTCGCTGAACGAGGCCTTGCGGCCGCGTACGTTGGTCCAGCCTTCGTCACCTTCGCGAGCACGGCGGCCATTCAGCGGGCCATTCTTACGCTCCTCACGTTCCTTGAAGAACTTGTCACGAATATCCTTGGCGCGGGCGTCAGCATCCTCATCCTTGTCGTTGGTGTCGGCGGCCAGCTTAGGGACACGCGACGAGGAGGCGAAGGCCATCTTGGGGGGTCCTAGCACGATATCCTCGGGGGCTGGTCGGGTTAGCGAGTTTTGGCATCGGGACAATGTGAAGCTTACCTGTGTTCGAGTGACGAGTGAAGTGCTTGTTGGGAAACAGTGAGGTGCGCTGGCCGTTCTCACCGGCTTGCGCCGTGTCGTC
The DNA here is from genome assembly GCA_021495925.1 of Diplodia intermedia. Classification (NCBI taxonomy): domain Eukaryota; kingdom Fungi; phylum Ascomycota; class Dothideomycetes; order Botryosphaeriales; family Botryosphaeriaceae; genus Diplodia; species Diplodia intermedia. Next base: position 334,783 of record JAKEKT010000032.1, on the reverse strand, counting down.
ATTCCGGACACCTTGCGTGCGCCCTCCTTTGCGCTGGTTCTGCTCGGGGGCAGGTCTGCAAGGGTTAGCTAATGCGTCGGTCGGTGTGTTGACAGTAGACTTACTCCATCCATTGTTCTATCGCGGGCAGGCCATCGGGCTTCTGGATGAGGGGTGACTCGCGCAGGTGGAGTAGCTCATCCGGAGTGTAACGTATGACCTCCAAAGGCATGGCGACTTCGGGCGGGCAGCCACCTGGGGCAGCCGTCGACTGGCCTTTTCTTGGTGGAGGAGGGCAAGCTTGGCCGAAGGTATGATGTGAGGCCAACGAGCGTCAGGCCAGCGAATGCGCGACAAACGGGGATGGTGTCGGGTCGTTGGGCGGGCGAGTGAGGTGACGCAGCGGGGTCGAGGACGAGCGTCGTGCGCAATTCACGGTGTTGGAGCTATGGCGGACGGTGCGTGCAGCAGTGGAGCTCGCAGATGAACGGGCGGCGGTGCAGTCGGGGGCGCGGCGGACAAGGTGTTGAGAGGAGCTGCGGGCGTTGGCTGTCGCGGAGATGAGCTGCGGCGAGATGTCGGCGGTGAGGTAGAGGGGCTGCGGCGCCACAAGCGGGCGTTGTTACGTAGCGGAGAGGGTCACGGGCTCACGGCGCGTGCGGGCTGGCGAAGGGGCGGGTGTTTGTTTGGATGAAGGAATTGGCGATGGTGATTTGGAGCGACTGTCGTGGCCGGCGTGGTGGGTGGGCGGCGGATGTCAGGCAAACGCGACAAACTCGTGCCAAGGCCGCGAGGCTACGGGTCAGCGACAGCGTCATGCAGCACCTCGCACTTGACTAGCGCTGCGCTCATCCACGGATTCACTCAGCCGATCACTCGCGCGCACGAAAGACGTTTATTTGTCAGTATGCTCCGCGGCATATAGACGCAGGAATGAGCCGATTTCCGCAACATTCACCCTTTCGCCTCCGTCCTAGCGAGCGGGCGCAGCCCAGGCGGCTTCCTGCCGGGTGCGGGGGCCGCGGGCACTGCCTCCGCCGCCGCTAATTATGCTTAACCCGACCCAAACTATGGACATCCATGAGTCGCTTCACTCAACCAGCTTTTGCATCTCTTTCGCCGCATCTCCGCCGCTCCACTCCTCCACCCGCACCTTGTCGCAGGTCTCCAACAGTCTGCCCACCAGTCGTTTCAGAGCCTTCTCTCCCCTCGCCGCACCGAGACTCTTTTTACCCTTCTTCGCTTTACCACCAGCAACATTTGCGAGCTGCATCTTGACCCAGCTCAGCACGCCTGCTCGAGTGATCAGCGTTGTGCTTCCTCCCTCTACCGCCGCCGTTCGGAACAAGAGCCGAATGACCAGCTCCTTCGTCCGCCTCGAGCTCGCTGGGTCGTTGTACAACGCCAGGACTCTCTCGAAGATACCTCTCGCCCGGAAGATATTTAGGTCCTTCTCCGTCCGTAATCCATCGAGGTACCATTCCAGCAGCCACTCGACCTCTCGCCAATGAGCCGCGTCGTCGCCCTCGGGAGGGTTGAGGATGATCTTCTCTGCCCAGTACGACGGCAGCCTACCGACTGTCCACGATGGCCCACGCGTCAGGAACGAGCCCACTTTCGGATATAAGAAGTTCGCCGGGTCTGCCAGTATCGGTATCGCACGAGCAGCGAGCGTGCCCGCAATCCACGGAAGAGGCTCATCCGTCGTGATGAGAGGCCGGGCTGTCTCGTAAACCTCGCCGAGAAGCAGGTAGATGAGCTCGTGCTCTTCGTAGCCCGATGCCTTTTCGGATTTTCGTTAGCTTTGATCTCGTAGTGTGATAAGACTACTAACCTGCACTTTGGCCATCAGCTTCTGCACGTTGGGCAGCGCTTGACGTCTTATGGACAAATGTTCAGAGCAGAGACAAAGGACCAGAGCTGCCATATGTCCTTCCTCGACAGCTTCATCCACGTCTTTGTGCATCCACCGCGTAAGCTCTGGGTGGTTTTCGTTTTCCTTCGGCGGGAGCTCCAGAGACACTTCGAAGTCATCAACTGAGTCGCTTTCACCAGCCACATCCTCTTCAGCTCCATGAGCATGGGGGTTACTGATAATCGGCAGAATCTCAGGTGTTTTAGTACCGCTCAGTGCTGCCGTGAGCGGCTTCGCACAAGCCGAGCCGTCGGAAACCTCCAGCATGGCACCAAGTAAGGAGTGTAGAACCAGCTCGTTCTCACCAACCTTCTTCAAGCAAGAGAAGAACCGTCCAATCCATTGTGAAACATGGCTGGCCGCAGACTTTTCGAATTTGAGAACGAATGGCCACTGCTCCACCAGGGTCGCAAGCAACAGACTGACGGGTGATTCCGCAGTTTTCTCGACGTTTGCCAAGGCTACCAGCGCGTCCAGATCATCCTGATACTTGATTGGCCTTCTTACGAAGCGTCCGAGGCATTCGTCGAGGAAGCTGAAGACGGAACCATCCGCAACCTCACCATTGGCTCTCAGGCTGGAAACAAGCGCATCGAAAGATGATGGGTAGCCGTCGGTTCGAAGCATGCCATGATCGTGAATAACAGAGATAAGCAACTGAGCGATGGACTCGGAGGGGGTGCCATCTGGAGAGGAAGAAAGAACCTTGAGGACGGACGTAAAAGGGGAGAATCGTAGCGACTCGGGCTTCTGCCACCAGCGCATGTCGGGCGCACTCCTTGCAATTTGCAGCAGATGGCTCAACTCGAGTAGCTTGATCTCGCTCTCTTCTCCCGATGGCGCCTGCTTGTCAAGCTCATTCAAAGACTTCGTCAGTGCCATGGACACGTCGAACTTCTCATCCAGAGCAATTTGAGGCGTCACGTTGTAATACATGGATAACAGCCTGGTGATAGCTTCGCGCTGCATGAGATTCGCCTCCGGAATCCTCCGGAATGCTGCGATGACGTCTTTCATTTTGGGACAACGCGCGCAAAACTCCGATAATAGCCTTTCGGTCGCCTGTTGCCAGAGCTGGTTCGAGTTTTGCGAAGAAGCAACTTTGAATTGGACCAGAACTTGTTCGAGCTTCTGAAAAGACATTGTGAGGAGCCTGATGACAAAGAACGTTATCAAGTCGGAGCTGTGATTCAAACATTTTGTCAACACCTTTTGCGTAAGCGGTTGAGGCAGGAGGCTTTCGATTGCGATAGAGACCGGAGGTGGCACAGATGCGAAGCCTTCTTTGTGACCGAGGAACCGAGGGACAGGGAGTTGGAGTGCCGAGAAGAGGAACGACGCATAGCCGATCCAAGTAGCAGTCAACTTAGGGTCGAAGGTAAAATTCGTCTTTTTGAAGAAGTAATCGGCGAAGAGCTCTGGACACGACTCCAATATCGCCAGTACCAGCTCTTGTTCCAGTTTGTTGGCATAAGGTCTCAGACCCTGCATGAAGGAGGCAAGGTTGGAGTTCCGTACGGTCACACGTCCCCGGTAGCGGTCGTACCACTCGAGCGAATCCAATCCCAGATCGATGCCTCCGTCGCCTGCATCATGATCTCCATGCTCGGGCTCTTTGTCTGTGCCAGGCGGATACCAACCCGAAGAAGGTGCCAAGACTCCTGCCTCAGGCGACCTGCACACATGCAGCAGGAATCGATGTGCAACAATGTCAATGGCCTTTTTGTCTGATTCTTCCTCCAGTGCTTGCTCAACTCTGTACAGACCCGCAATGTTCGATAATGCGCGGTCCGTCAGCAAATGGCTCTTGCTCGCCCTCGGGATCTCCTTGTCGGCAATGACGTGAGATTTCACAACATCCAGAATCTCAGCTGCGACGTCCGGAGGATCGTCCCTGATGTAGTCGAACAATGCCCTCATGACGTTTCCATGCTTGAGTATGTCGATCTTGGCGCCCTCTTCCTGATTCCTGAAATGCGCCAAGACGTACTTGACGGCATTGGTGCGAACCGACGGCCTCCGCTTGGCTTTTGCGGCTTCTTCGTCGGTGTGTCTTATGCCCAAATTCCGCGCAAGTATCTTCCCTTCAAACGTAAAGTCGCGCTTGGAATACAATTGCTTTGCGACAGCGCCTCCGTCGAAAGAGACGATTTCGGTGAGCAGTCGCAAGCATGGCGAGATTGCAGACTCCTTGTGTTTCGGCGCCGACAGTCCCCGTGCCAGCAGCTTCAATTGCGATACTTGGAGGATTGTGCGACAAAGCTGCATGCCATAATCGCGTAGTTCAAGGTTGTGCGACAGCGTCTTCAAGAGAAGAGCCAGGACAGCAACGGCGGCGGAGGCAATGTGGTCGTTGTTGGAATCGGACGCAAAGCTCCAGGTTTGGACGAGGTTCGACATGAAAGGTGCATCTTGATCGTTTGTGCGCGGCTTTTGCGTATCGAGGAATTCTCGGAGAATGGCTCGTTGCCGGGGGAGGGGGTGGTCATCATTGGGGTATAGGATGGATTCGAGGAAGACCTTCAGGCTTTGAATGCCTGGAATACGTGGTCAGTCGGCGCATTGGACTGTCGGTAGTCTGGAAATTACCATTTCTCAGCTGCTGGGTGTTGCCTTGCTCAAACACTAGCAGGTGCTGCAGCTGGCGCGCAGAGTGGATTTCTTCGGCTTTCGGTGGAGGACCTCGGGGCGTGTCGAGCTTCTGACGTTTCGGGAGGGGCGTCTGGCGCTGTACTCCTCCCTCGGCAGCGGGTGCGGTTCTCTTGCTCATCTTTCGGGCACGCACCAGGGAAGGCGCAAGATTGTGGTGGGAATGAAGCTGGAGCTCCGACGTCGTGATGATCGTCCGGACTTTTTGCGCCAAGAGCCCCAGCTGCGAGTCAGAGCGGGTCCACTTGTCATGCCGTATTAGTCATGATGCGGGGCCGCGTCACGCCGCGTGCCGTCCTCAGTGCAACACCAACCATCGCTTCGCAACCCTGTCCTCCACCTGGTTAACATCATTCCATTCAGCCCCTGCGACCTTTGGAGTACATACATACTCACTTGAGCACACCCGGGGTCATGGTTTGCAACTCCGAACATGAAGTGCTGCCTAACAACATCGAGCGATAGGCTCTCAGTCCTCGGGTCGGTTGACGCCCCAGTGAGCGCATCAAAAAGCTCTTTCACGTAGAAGCTCGCACAAAAGAGCAACAATATCACTAGGCGCATGCTAACAATAGCGCCACCCTTGAGCCTTTGGGGGCGCCAAGCGCTGTTTTCGACCAGCACCATCAACAAAGCAATGCGAACTGATATACTCCCAAGACGCCGCCCCAAGAACCAGTGTGACCCTGGGCCATTCCACCCGCCAGATCCGCAAGCATGCGCAGGTCGAGAACCCCCACCACCACCTCGATCGAGAGCGGCTCGCTCCCCATCCAAGAATTCATCCGCCGCCAACGCCTCCGCAACGACCTCATCACCTGCAACACCAGCCATAGCCCGCATCGCCGCCGCCGCGCCTTCTCCCCGGCCCCGCCACCCTCCGTGATCCTCCACCACCCCCCACCACCTCCATGGACGACAACAACCCCCCACTACCTCCTCACCCTCCTCCTCCTCCTCTCCACCCTCCACCACCTCCTCGGCCCCACCCTCCAGCCCCTCCGCTTCCGCACCCACACCAACAACACGACGCCGATCCGCCTCCCTTTCCTCACCACCATCCTCCACCCCCCCAAACCCATCTGCCCGCCCCCACCACCCCCCTTCTCCCCACTGACCCTCTCCCCCACCCACCCCGGCGACCCCTACGCCCCCGCCGCAACCGCCTCCCTGCACCACCTCCTCGCCCTGCACGCGCGCGTCGCCGCCTCCCACGTCCCCGTCCTCGCGTCCGTCCGGCACGCGGCGTACCCGGCCGTGCGCGCGCTGGAGGCGTTGCGAGACGGCGTCGAGCTGCGGGACGGCGTCGAGGGTCGTCGGACGGCGGGGGTTGACGATGGTGGAGAGGGCTGGGTCGCGGTCGCGGCCCGTGTGGCGGATGTGAGGGACGCGGTGCGTGCGCTGCAGCGGGCGAGCGGGCGGTGGGCGGCGGCGGAGGCGGAGCCGGGGCTGTTTTTTGGCGGAGGCGGAGGCGGAGGCGTCGGTGGGGAGGGGGAGGATGGTGGGGATGGTGGGGACGGAGATGGAGGAGGGGTGGAAGGGGCGCTGGTGGCGGGGCTGCGGGGGGTGGGGGCGGTGGCAGAGGAAGAGGAAGACCGGCCATCACCGCGCGGCCTGTCCGCGAGCAAGAGGCCGTTTCTGTGGTCGTGGGCCGGAGGCGGCGGCAGGAGCTCGTCGGAGGGGGCCGAGACGGAGACGGGGACGGAGACGGGGAAAGGGGAGGGAGAGGAGGACAAGGGGAAGCGGCGTCGCGTCGTCGACTGGCGGCTGCGCACGGCGTGTCGGGCGGCGGCTTTCGGGCGGGCGTTGGACGAGGTCGAGCGGAGGCGGGGGCCGGCGCTGCTGGGGCTGGCGGAGGAGGTGAGGGGGGCCGTGGGGATGGTGGAGAGGGCGGTGTTGGGCGCGTGTCGGGACGTGGGGGAGATGCTGGAGCGGGTAAGCTGTTCTTTCTTTCCTATTTTCTGGGACGCGGAATGCTTCTTTTGACGTGAGGGTTGTCAGAGCGCTAATGTGGTTTTTCATGGACAGGCGGACTTGGTATGCGCGGATGCGCTGACGGTGTTGTGGGGAGAGATTGAGCCGCGGGGCTCCGCGTCTGTTAGGGAGCTTGAGGGGATGTGGAAGGCAAAAGTGGATGCTGCAGCTGCGGCTAACGCTTTGATCAAGGACGTGGAGACTTTGATAGATGAGATCAAGATACAACGAGATGGGGTAGACGTCTGGCTGATGTTTCTCGACAGAGTACCAGGGGAAACTGTGGAAGAAAAATGCCAATTGAAGGTTCCTGTGCTTCCATAGGATGCGCAGGTCAGATAGGCCTGGCAGAGTACAAATCAAAGTAACAGATACAACGGCATACACTTCCAGCTATCGTCCAAACGAATGAGCCAGCAATGATGTAGAAGATATAGGTAAAGGCATCAACAAGTCAGGGAACTTCGGTATGCCTCGCTCAAAATGAGATCGAGCGAGAAAGCCATGCGCCCCTGGGTATCCTGCAAAAAAGCCAATAAGAGTCGTGAATCGTCAAGTGTTCGTCATTTTGGTCGCTTTGTTCGAGTCTTTCCCAATCAGTAGGAAGGGCCGTGCCGCATCACATTTAGTAGCGGTGGTGGTGCCTTCGTCTCGGCGCCGGGTGGCTCGCATACGTCCGTCGGTGATAGTGAGCTGGTCCGGGAGTGACGGCCGTGCGCCGGTAGACGACGCGCCGGCGTGGCGAGGTCGCGACAACGATCCACGCATCTTCAGAGGATCGGTCAGTCTCCGGAATCGTACGCGCTGATAAATGGTGCGACTTACGGATGACACCAGGAATCCACCCCAGCAGAGTCAATATGACATTGAGGCAAAAGACTCCACCACAGCCAGTCTTTGCCAAAACCACGAGGGGCGGCAAGAATATGGCCGCAATGTAGAGGATGAGGTCTTCCTAAATCATGCGGAATTCGTTAGCGTAATCGAACTCAGGTGTACGTGAACTGCGCGGTGCTTCGAGTGTCCGACCAAGATGGACTTAGGTTCAGAGTAGGAACCGATAGAGTAGGCGAAGGTCGAGGAGGTCATTGTAGCGACATAGGAGATAGGATAAGGCTGGCAGCCTCAAAGGAGTTGTGCTAATAGGTTGAAGGGTGGAGGGACGTACACCTGAGCCCATTGTGATGGCACTTGGTCGTTGCGCGCAAAAAGTCCAGGGTAATTGCCTCGGTGCGGTCGACGACTGATGGGTTGAGGTTGGCAAGAGCGATGGGGAGCAGAGAGACTCTCAAGTGCTGTGCATGCAATTTGCGCGACCGGTGTGTAATGTCTCGGCGCTGACGTTGGCAGATCGTCGAAATAATTGCCGTGGTATGCAACGGGGGCAGACGGCGGCAGTTTCGATTGGTTGCCGGTAGATGCAGTGGGGGTACAGCTGTCAGGCCGCGCGTGAGGGCTGTGATGCGAGAGTGGAAGGAAGGGCTTGAGAGCCGGGAGTCGCAATGCGCCTTTTGAAGAATATCATCATGAATAATGGCACGACAATGACAAATTAAACTCCGCTCCAGCAACGCGCTCAGCCACGCGGAAAATACACGTAAATCATCGCGGAGGTGGGGCGCGCAGTAGATCCCAGTTTCTTAGCAACACGGAGTAGCAGCCGGACACGGAATGACGTCAGACAATGCACTACTGCCGCTGCAGGGATGCCGTCTCTGGGCATTGCGCAACCGCCATGTCAGTGATAGCCGTTCGCATGGTCGACAGCACGTCGTCCGAGGCCTGAGCTGGCTCGACAAATTTTTGTTTGCCGTTGCACACGCGAGCCGAGCACTGCGATTGGCGGGCAGCCCGTAAGCGTTGGTTCGGCTGCGGCGTTTGGTGCCTGGCCTGCATCACGAGGACTTGCTAAGGCTGCGCGCCGACATGGATGCCGTGTCTTGATCAGGCCACTACCAGCGCCTGAGGCCAGCCCCAATGCGCCAAGGGTCTTCTTTTGTTGGATTTGCGATCAAAATGAACGATGGCACTCCGGAACGTGCCGGATCTCGATGTCGGGCATGTCCCCGCCAACGATTCGGTCCCCAATGCAGCTCACCGGACGGGAACGTGCATCCAAGGCTCAGCAATTGCCAAGCGAGCTTCACCGGCGAAGGATTAAATGAAATTTGCGGAGCCTAGCCCATGAAAGACATCTTACGTCCCTCTTCAGCACGCGACCATCTTCTGAGAATGGGGATTAGGATGCATCATGCTAGGATGAAATGGCGGGGCTGGTAAGTACATGGCCCGATGCGGGTGGAGACCTTGCAGGATGCCTATGTGAAGTTCCGGCCAGCGACATCTCGCGGCGGCCCTGAAGCTAGTGGATGAGCGTCACGGCATTCGAATCGCAAACTGCCCAGCTCGGGGCCGCCATCGAAACATGCCAGCGCCGGAGTGATACAACCAGCCAACCGCAGACAGCCCGATAAACACCGTCCAGCTTAGCCAGATAGGCATACCTTTTGTAGCGTGTTGCCGATGGTCAGGATGAGAGTTGTGCTTCAAAGACTATTAATTAATCCAAATCAGTAGTATCTAGTTGTTGCGGCGAAACTTGTTAGGGATATTTGCCTCGACAATCGTCAGCTTCTCCTGTGCCTCCAGTCTGTCCTGTTCCGCATCCAGGCGGTCGTGTTTCGCGAAGTGCTCAATCTGGACAGTCGTTAGTCGGTTAGGCAGCCGTCAAGGAATTGGTAATGCTTACGTCTTCCGGGTGAATCAGATCCTCTTCCTTGACATCATCTCCACCGTGGTACTTTTCGAAGTGGTGGATTCTGCAACGCTCGTCAGCTATCGCCCTTCAATGCTTAGTCGAGCCCGACACGGCTGAACACCCATGTGGATCCACAGCCTGGAAGGCATCCAAGCCAAAGATTAACACAGCAGTGGTACCCGGCACCAATGACAGCCTCAAGTAGAAGCCCGGGATACGTACTCATATTCGTATTCGTCATCGCCGTGGTGACCCGGACCGGTGCCAAAGTCGGGCAGCTTGACGCCGTTGTTGGTCGACTCCACATATTCTTCCTTGCTGATATCGCCACTGTCGTCCTTGTCGAACAGCTGGAATACGATTTTCACGACCTCGTCCTTCTTCGATTGCGGAACGGAAGCGGCGCTCTCATCCATGAGGCCGTAGGTCTTGCGGACATCGTCGGGCGACCACTTGCCGCTGCTGTCGTAGTCGTGCAGGGCGAAGAAGGTACCGGCGTCGAAGGAAGCAATGTGGTGCTCCTCTGTGGTAGTAGCGGTCAGCGAATCGCTCGCGACGTCGTGTCTCGTACAAAAACGGAGATAAGGAGCTTGTGAAGGTGATTTGCAAGCTGACGCGCAGCGCATGACGGACATTGACAGGCCATTGGATCCGGAAATATCGAGCCACTCTGGGGACTCGCAATTGGTAGCGATGGGAAGGAAGCGCGCAAGTAGACTTACCAGCCATGTGGCGCGTGGCCCAGTCAGCGTCGGCGGGAACTTCAGGGCCGTGGTCGCCGTGGGCGAGCACGGTGGCAGCGAAGAGGCCGAGGCTGGCGGTGATTGAGACCTTCATCTTGACGTTGCGGCCGTGGTTGCTGGAGGAGTTGGGAAAGCGAGGTGTCGCGGCGGAGGTGCACGGTGAGAGAGTGGGCGCGCACAGAATCGCGGACGGGAGCTCCTGAGGCACCCCTGCCCGCCGATCACCCGCACGCTTGTCTCAATACGTCATAGCTAGCACATGCAACTTCCGCATCAAGAAGCTGGAATGTTGCACGATTGAACATCGCGTCGGCTGGGGTGTGTTGATGTCGCTCTATCTTCTTTGACTTTGTTGTGCCATGGGGATGGACCGGCTATCTACCGGCTTGAAGTTGACAGCTACAAACCCACGTCATGGCGCCAATGAGACGCCCGGGCACTCCGAGCCATTGGTAACTCGGATGAGACCCTGCCACTCTCGCTACCGGATTTTTCAAACCTTCCAAGACTTAAAACTGCATTTGTTCGCGCCTTCGCTTTCTCGACAAGCAACAAAATGTCTCATTTACGATTTCCCACATTCACCATGAGACCTGTCCTTCTTCTTCACCGAGCTGTCGTCACCTTTCGCAGCCGACTCAGAGCTTCCCGACACGAAAGACCCCCCACCATTCCTATTGAGCCTGCCGATTTACCTTCGGAAAACATGCCGATCGACACGAGGCCTTTCCCCACAACGAGAATAAGCTAATCCATGCCAAAACCCCGGCCTCATCCCGTCGACCCTCTCGCCGCCGTCCTAGCCAGCGGACTAGACCCTTCCATCTCGTACACAGGGGCTCGCTCCCCTCGTTGACCCGCAAGCGGCTTCCTCGAGACCATGTGCGTCGGCAGCGGCGTCGTCGGCACATCCCCCACCGCCTCAACCCTCCCCGGCACTTCCCCCGGCGACCTCCCCACGTTACTCCCGCCATACATATACGCCATCCCGCCCTCGTCCTCCCGGGCCGTCCTTCCCACCCGTCCCGACACCCCTTCCCGCCGCCGCCGCTGCATCTGCCTCCCCGCCGCCCCGTCCCCACCCATCCCCATCATCTCCGGCCGCTCACCCCTCTGCCTTCTTCCATCCCCCCGCCGCCCAGCCCCCCCAGCAAGAAAATCCTCCACCACGTCGTGCCCGCTGCCGCCGCCATTCCCGCCATCCACCCCCACCACCAACCCGTCCTGCTCCCGCGCCCTCTTCTCCCGCCGCCGCCGCCGCCACAGCGACCACGCCGACCCCCCGAGCAGCCCCGCCAGCAGCAGCACGCCGACGACGACGCCGGCGACGCCGGTGCCCGTGAGCCGCGTGTCGGGGGTCTGGGAGGTGTGGGGGCGGGGGACGGGCCATGTTGTTGTTGGTGGTGGTGTTGGTGTTGGTGTCGTGGTGGGGGGAGGGGAGGACGGGGGCGGGGGCGAGGGCGAGGGGGTTGTGGAGGGGGGGAGGGGGGAGATGCCGACGGCTGGGGAGGCGGGGTTGTCGGTGCCGGGGATGCCGGGGGCGAGGCGGCATGTCACGGTGGTGTTGCCGTTGTCGTGGTCGTTGTTGAAGCATACTTGGCCGAGGGGGCAGCAGTAGCCGCCGCCGCAGTCGATCTGGAGGACGCCGCAGGTGTAGGGGGGGATGGTGTTGAGGCGTTTCTGCGGTGGAGGAGCCATGGTGGGTCGTCCTGTGACGCAACGGGGAGGGAAATGGGTGTTGATGCGAGGTGCGCCAAAGTGCTGTGTTGAAACGGGAAGAGGAAAGAAAAGGGAAAGTGGAAGCTCTCGCACGATGGGGCACGAGAGCCTTTTGACTTGGATCATGCCAATTCCCGCCCTTTCGACGGAATGCAGGACTTGGCCGCGGCCCTGGTAAGGTCGGAATGCGCGCCAAGCCTACATCAGCTCGTGGTATGATACATACAGCTCCGCGTCACGCGTCTTGGACCTTCTACAACGTGCGGAGAGACGCACGTCGCGAGGATTGATATCTGGTGCAGTTTTGGAACGCTCCCATTTCCCGAATAGGAAATCGCGGTGGTACTACCTTTAAAGAAACTTGGCTAGAAACGAGCCTACGTACGTGAATGCCAAGACGGGGGACTGGGCGGATCCTCCATTTGACGCATTAGGGGTGGTATTAGGACTTGTCGGACGCTAAACGGCGTGGCAAAAAAAATAAAAAAAAGGAAAGATATCCTCGCCTCCTCCCCCTATCGAGCAAGAGTTAATACTAAACAAATCGTACCCTATCTAAAGCGCTACGATCTTACTCTTTTAAGAGCTTACCTATAGTTGATGACTATACTTAAAGTTAGTCTCGAGGATGTGGCGGCTTCGATACTTCTTAGAATGCTCGCGGTCACTTCACTTAACAAGACGACGTTTTTTTTTTTTTGGCATGTTCATGGAACAGAAACGTCCATAACTTCGTCATTTTTTCCGACAGAAGGACCGAAGGGGAGCCTAAGCCTCCTCTTCCCATCTCCACCGCCTTCTCATCTAGATCGATAAGGGGTATCGAAACCCGCAAAATATATATATACAAACAGAAAATGGTCGAAAACGAAAACCACCACGGAGAAGAATCAAAAGCAAGCCGATATATACCCCCTGTTCCCCCTTCTTATGTATCTACTTCACCCCAACCCCGAGCGCTAACTTTTACGCGCCCGTGACGACGACGCGACGGCCGCTCGTCGCCATCCAGCTCGGCGGCCACGAGAACCAGCTGCCGATGCCCGACGAGGACGAGGACGAGGACGAGTCCTCGGAGCTCGAGCCCGCACCGGTGCCCGACGAGCCTCCGACGACGGGGGGCGTGAAGATGGCGCCGATGCCAGACCCGGTCTCAGTACCGGACGAGGACTCGCCGCCGAAGGGAGACGAGCCGGAAGACGAACCGCCGGCGATAGGAGTAAACATACCGCCGATGCCTGAGCCCGTCTCGGTGCCGGTAGAAGAGCCGGAAGAGGTCTCGGGGGTGGTGGCGGTGCCGGAGCCGGTCGAGGTGCCGGTTCCAGACGACGAAGACGAGGACGACGAGGAACCGCCGCAGTTGTTGGCGACGGCGTTGGCGAAGAGGGCGTAGCTGTCGGCGTTGTTGAGGGCCTGGGCGCCGGTGAGCTGGGTGGCGGCGCTGTAGCCGTAGCCGAGGTCGTCGGTGCCTTTGATCTCGGACAGGTGGGTGAACTCGTGCAGGGTGGTGGTGGCCTGGTCCTGGTCGTAGCAGGTGTCGGTCAGCGCCGGCAGCGCGCTGTAGTACAGGTCGCAGTTGACGACGAGCGAGGCCGACGGCATCGTGTACGCGAGCACCTGCGACTGGCACCCGCCGACCGCGTACTGCGACGGCACCGCGTCCTCGTTGCAGTAGTACGCCGCGGCGCCCGACGACGTGCTGCCGCACTCCTCGGCCACCGCGGTGAGCACCTTCTTGACCTCGGATGCGTCGGCCTGCTTGAAGATGTCGGTGAAGGCGGCGTTGTCCGACGACGCGGCCGAGGCGGCCGCCGTCGCCAGCTTCTTGCAGTTCTGCATGGCCGTCTCCGTGCTCGTCTTCTTGTCGCCCGAGCACTCGGTCAGGGTCGAGCGTTTCTTGAGCTTCTCGATCTTGCCGAGGAAGTTGCGGCGCACCTTGGTGGCGTGCGAGCTGAGCACGTTGGCGCGCAGGCGGTTGCTGAGGTACGGCACCGCGCCGACGATCTTGGTCGAGTTGACGTCGGCGTAGGGGATGGCGCCCTGGGTCAGGATGTCGTAGTCGCCGCCGGCCGACAGGTCGTGCATCTCGGCGGCGTCCCACGTGGCCTCGATGCTGCCGCCGGCGGGGATGCTCTGGAAGGAGTCGCTGGTGAGGTTGTTGGTGCCGAGGCGCTGGCGGATGCCGTCGAAGGCGACACGGGACTCGGCGCTGTAGACCTCGGCCTTCTCGATCGAAGCGCTGTCGAGGAAGGAGTTGCGGATGAACAGGTTGAGGTCCGTGTTGCCGTTGTTGGTGACAATGGCCTTGATCTCGCTATTGTTGACCGTCTCGAGCTTGACGTCCAGGGGAGTGACGCGCTTGTTGAGCTCGACGGCGGCGGAGGCGGCCACCGAGGCCAGAGCGGCGTGCACAGCAGCAGTGGAAAGCTTCATGGTGAAAGGACGGGAGAGAGTAAGGAAGGAATGTGGGAAGAGAGAGAATGAGTGAAGGCAAGAGCAGCGTCAAGCTGGTGGTGAGAGAATGGAAGAGCCCGAAGGGAGTCGGCGACCTGCGCAAGGATGGTGAGAAGGAAAGTGGTGATGGAGGCGGTGGTGGAGAGGGAGCTGGATCGGGATAGACATGTTGTTTTATACCAGCACCCGGGGCCAGAACAATTTCCACAGTCAGACCAGACGGACGGGTCAGCCTCTCGGCTGGGCAGGATTTGCGGGGCAACTAACATAACAAGGCATGGTAATCACGGGGATGCTTGTAGGGGCCGGGGGTTAATCTAAAGGCAACGTCCTATCTGCAACGGGGACTGGCCGTACCCGCGTGCCCAGGCGTGAGTGGCCCAGGGGGAGAAACAGCGATCCGGTTCGTCCGGTTCGGGCATGGAGCGGCTCCGGGCACAACAGCGGAGGCCTGAGCCACTGACGTTGCGAGTCGCTAGGGGTGAGCTGGCAGCAGACGGCTCGGCAGTGGCGGTGGGCCGACGCATTACCTGATGGTCTCATGCCGTATAGGACGGCAGCCAATAGCGGCGGGAAGCGGGAGGGAAAACATGGTGAAACAGCTCGGACAGCGATGAGGATGGGCAGCCGGATTGCTGTCAGAGGAAGGAGACAGTGCGTGGGAACGTCTCGGGCGAATCGGTAAAGCTTGGCGAGCGGAGGGCGTAGCTTCGGCGCTTGCTCGAGGCCAAGAGCGGCTTGAGCGGACGTGTGGTTGGGTGCAGCCGTGATGAAGCTCGCTCGGGATCCGAACCGAGCAGCCCTGCGAGAGTGGCTGCGTGCTTGATCGGCACTGGGCAGGGGTAAGGCCCTCGGTGTCGCCGCGGTGCTGCACAGGGACTTACGGCCGCCAGGTAGGACGACGGTCTGCCGGCGTCGGCCTGCTCCGTCGCATGGCTGATCGCGTGGAGAGCAGAACATCGGCAGCAACACGCACGAAACCAAACGCCGTTTCCCGCTGCAACGGGCAGAGAATGGAGCATTGAGCAGAGGTTGTTATGCGCGCGGCTGAGGGGGCGGTCCAAGCAATTAGGGCCCGGCTTGGCGGCGCGGACCAGGGAGGCGGCGTGAATCGTGAAACCTGAAACGCCTCACTACGACCTCGCTCGTCGTCGCTTCCGTCCAAAGCGGAGCCATCCCCGTTCCAAGCGTTTCATCGCTCTCGGCGTCCACCGCCACGCCTCCCCCAGCACGCCCTCCCGACGCCGTTTGCGCCAGGCCAAACCGATGTTAATGCCTTTCTCGCGGGGCTGATCTGCTGATGTGCTCGAAGCTTCTGCCATCGCGCGGTGCTACGGCAGAGAGCGCTGGACGGAGCCGACTGCCGTCGACTGTCGTGTGCGTAAGCTTCCTACGCCCCGCCTGGCCGCAGTAAGCATAATACTTTGACTTCGCTTGACTTCGCCCATGACTCCCCCTTCCACATGCTTGTTTCGACCGTCCCAGACTACTTCAGCTACGTCATTGCTGGCCGGTGAACCCTACTTTTTCTACGCGACAGCCTCGAAGCCTACCACCACAACAATCGCATCGACCACCCACCGATGCCCAGCCCGAGCCTCCGCTCCCTCGCCACCACCGCCGTCCTCCTCATCCTCACCTACCACTTCCTCGACACCATCACCACCACCCTCTGCCACCAGCTCCCCTCGGCTCTGCACCCCATCCCCACCTCCGCCAACACCATGACCGCCGCCGCCGCCGTCGACCCCTCGACCCACCTCGCCCTCACCATCCAGCAAACCGGCACCACCCCCCACCCGACCCTCACGCTCACCATCACCAACACGCACCCGTCCGCCGTCCTCACCTTCGTCACGTGGAACACGCCGCTCGACGACGCCCTCGTCCCGCTCGGCCTGCTCGCCGTCACCGACCCCGCGTCCGCCGAGCGCCTCAACAAGGACGCCATCAAGATCGCCCGCAAGACGCCCCCGGAGGCGGATGCGTTCGTGACGCTGGCGCCGGGGGAGAGCAGGGAGCATGTCGTCGAGTTGAGGGATGGCCCGCTGATGCCGTTGGGGAAGGTGGAGGGGGGGAGGGTGGGGGTGCAGGTGGAGGGCGAGTGGGGCGATGTGTGGGTGGATGAGAGGGTGGGGCCCGAGGCGTGGGGGGAGAGGAGCGGGAAGGGCGTGAAGGGGCGGTTTGAGAGTGGGGTTGTGGAGGTGGTGGTTTGAATGGCATGGCGTTGTGGAGGTGGAGCGTTGGGGGATGACGACCTGCGGACTGGAGATGCGCTGATGTGGACGAAATTGGGGGAGCGCGATTCGAAAACGGCCTAACGAGGTGGTCGGTCTCCTGCAAGGGTAGCTGGTCTACCATGGATGGATATGGTTAGAAATGCCATCGACGGTTCCCACGCTCAGATGCTGCGGAAGTGGACTGAAGTGAACTGTGCATTGATGTATGAAATGAGCAGTAACGCCTCTCCCGAGATGCTGAGTCAAGTTAATGAAACTTTTCAAAACGAACGGCTTCGGTCACGGTCCCTCCCTTATGTAGAAAGCTAAAATTGCTTCTTTCATTGGCGCATAGACAATGAACCCATTGCAGGCACAGCACCCCCCAGCGGACCTATTAGCTCTTCCTCCAAAACATTCTCGTAATCGCTGCCGTCTTGCCCGGTGCCCGAGCACGAATCTGCCTCGCACGAGCCAATGTTTAAAGGCGCCCTAAAGCCAACAAGCCTAAATTTTAGCTCTAACGACGCTAGTCGCATCAGGAAGGTAATTAAAGAAGCAGACCTCTCCGTCATAATCGAGCCTTGCGACCCAACCTCCATGCCGGAGGCACAGTACTCCCAGTATTAATAACATTCAACAGCGAAACTACCTATTTTGCAGCAGAGCGAGCAATTCCTGCCCCTACGCGAGGCTGCTCGCATTGGTCTCCCGTACCTACTCACGGATCGCGTCATTTTCCGCCGCAGGTACTGTTTCAGAATAACAACGTTCCGGGGCGTACGTAGCCTCTTGAGGCCGCCCGAACAGCGCCACGCCACGGCACGACGGCCTCCCCGACCTGGATTCTGGCGGATTCGTCTGGAACGTGGGGCGTGCAGGTCGCTGGCCCGGAAAGGTCGTTGTACCGGGATGGACATGTTCTGGTGGGCCTGGAGGAGTCGGTCGGTCGGTCGGTCCTTACGGGAGGGCGAATCGAGGACGAATTGGCTGGGTCGTCATCCGCTGGACCGCAGGCCCTTGTGACAAAGCAACGTTGTCACTTCGCATAAAGTGCCTCGCTAGAATAGTAAGCATTCATATCACGTTTTTGTTACTTAACAATACATTGTTTATATCTCAACACCACATTGTTTATATATACACTGCGCGCGGGACATTGCTTTAGAACATACCACCAGGAGTAGAGTACTTAATACAGCCAGAGATCCCTCAAGTTCGAAATCACCAACCAAAGAACACACAAGTTCCATGGCTTTCTCGACCCCCCTTCCCGACTGGCTGACAGCCGCCCAGGCTTGCGACGTGCTGGGCGTTGACCCACTCAGTCCAGTTCCCGACTACGACACCATGCACCGCTACATCCGCAATCTGCAGATGCTGTTGCATCCAGACCGCCTCTCTTTCGGCGGTGACGCTGCCCGGGCTCAGGAGGAACTTGGTATCGAGTTCAAAGCGCTGCGCGCAGTTGAAAACTACCTCTTCCCTGAGAAAGGCACGGAATGGAAGTACAAGATCAGCATCCAGACCCTATTCAACCTGGCTAACCAGTCGCGCTGCTGGGTTTCCCGATGGAACCCACACAAGCTAGAGGGCGGCGACATGTTCGAGCCGCTGCCTGCCTGGACGCGGTGGAGAAGCACGCAGTCTGATTACTGCACGGTGCCTTCGTTGACTGATCAGTCTTTCGCGGGATACAAGTCCGTCTACAAGCCCGCCGTCCGAGAGTATGAGCGCACCGGAAAGTTGCGGTTCGGTAAGCCGGCGCCGCTGAAGCCTTCTACTCCGTGGGACTCCCATTCCCATCCCCAAGTCGAGTAGACAGAGCGCTGTATGAGTGTCCTACAGAGCAGTGACGAGGCGTTCCTGGTAAGTTCACAAAACCCCGAAGACTCACAAAACCCCAAAAACAAAACCAAAAGGCTTCAGATTGGAGCCACAAAACCCATAAAAAAATGAGGCGTTCCCAGTCGAGGGCGGTGAGTTCCACCTGTTTTCGAGCCATGCGAGCTGTTCCAATTGCTGATTACTAGGAAAGAAAAAATCAAAACCCGAAAAAAAAAACAAAGCCAGACTAAGTACAAATTCAATATTCTTACCCAATGCCTGATATCTCCTCAAGTTGCCTCGCTTATCTTGACGTAGCCACCCTACCTCACGTTTCCCATACCTCACTATCTCGACTACCAAAATCAAAAAGACTGCATTGTAGGGTGCGACAAATCGTACCTCAACAAAGTATGTGTACGGGTTTATCTCTCTCACCGGTCAACTAGACCCCGCCTTATCACCTTTCCCCCTTCACCTCCCCCGTCCTGCACAGCCGGGGTCAATGCGAGGAAGGTCGTTGTACCGGGATGGGTGCTTCGGAGGTATTCTGGTGGGCCTGGAGGGGTCGGTCGGTCGGTCGATCGGTCTTTCTTTGAAGTGTCGACCGTCGGGGTTCAAGTGGTGCCATATGTCTGAGTGGGTGGAGGAAGTCGCGGAAGCTCAGCTGATCGCTCTGCTGGAACTCTGGGGAACAGTAGGTGGTGGACATACAGCGAGAGCATTTACTGAAACGGCCTCATAGCAACAGAATGAATGAATTTTATGATCCGTTAAACTGCTCAGACGGCAGATCAAAGAAGCAAAGAAGCTGCAGTCTACCCGTCTATCCGCCTCTATCCAGTGTCCCCCATTTTCCTACCCAAACACGCAATAAGCAAAGCAAACCTCACCACCGCATCCCTTCCCCCAATCTCCCTCATCCGCAAACCCCTCCCTCCCCACCATCCCGGCCCTCATCCCCCCTACCGCTCCAACGCAGTTTCCGCCGGCACCTTCCCACCCCTCCTCCTCTCCATAACCCTCATCACCGCGCCAGGCGCCGCGACATACATAAGCAACACCTCATCCACCTCCCGCGCCTCAAACACAATCGCCTCCGCGACGCCCGCAAAGCGCTGCGCCAGCCGACACACAGCGACCCAGCGAGCGCGGTACCGCAGCGCGCGATCGCCTTCCTGTGGATACACGGCCGAGAAGTCCGTCTGCGTCTGCAACACGCAGCCGCCGTCCTGCAGGCGGTTGAGGGCGTCGAACAGCAGCCACGCGCGGGTTTCGATGCGGATGGCGAGGCCGTCGTCGTCGCGGTTGCGGTCCGCGTGGTTCCGCCCAAGGCCGATGGTTAGAGAGTGCACGGCGCCGCGCACGTAGGCCCATTCGCCGCCCGCCGTGTCGGGCCGCGTGTTGTTGGTGGCGGCGCAGAGGTGCGGGGGGAACCAGGTGCAGATGGTGCCGTTTAGGTAGGCGCGCACGTCGCGGACGGAGGCGAAGCGTTGGCGGATGCTGGCTGGGTTGTAGGGTGTGCTGGCGTTGGCTGGTGTGGGCGCGGCGGGCTCGCTGCTTGAGGCGGGAGGCGCGGTGGGGGAGGCGGGGGGAGGAGGAGTGTTGTGAGGGCTGGCTGTCGGGCGTGTCGGGCCGCTGTCGGTGGCGGGCGGCGTGGTGCCCATGGACGGCGGCGTGGTGCCCGTGGATGGCGGCGTGGTGCCGGTGGTGGGAGGAGGAGACTTGGCTGCCGTGGGCGCGGGTCCGCTGGTGGTAGGGCTCGATGCGGTGTCGGTGGTGGGAGGAGCAGCAGTGTCGGACGGGCTGGCTGAGGCCGGGTTGGCAGGCGCAGACGTCGTGTCCTGGCTGCGGGCGCGCATCTCGACTCCCTCAATGCTCTCGTGTGTTTCTTCCATCGGGGCTGGTTCGCTGATGTCTTGGTCCGTAGCAATGACTGAGATGATTGTAGTGGGTCAGATGTGGTGGGCTCTGTGGCGGAGATGTAAGGTTGAGAGGCAGAGATAGAGTCGGAACACTTAACAGTCTCGGTTGGCAGGAGCGCTCGATGGACTATGGGGACAGAGTGACGTCGTCGGTCCTTCCCTTGGTGACTGGGTTGGTCTGGCCGATCCATGGGCAGTCGAATTATACATCTGGATGCATGTGTATGTATAATGGAAAAAGTCGCATCTGCCTTCAGACATTTGCTTCAACTACCCACGTAAGACTTGTAAGATTTTGCAACTCACTGTGGCATGCTAACAAGACTGCTTTGAATTGGTCTTCTCACTACACGTGCTTGTGTATACAAGATGTTCATTTCGTTCCGAACGAAGGACGACGGGTCTTTCCCCCCATCGTCTTTCCCTACAGAGGCTACAGCTGGAGATATGCTGACTCACCGCGCCGTGAATCCACCATCCACCGGAATGTTTGTCCCGGTCATCCAGCTGGCATCGTCACTCGCCAGCGTCACTGCAATCTTGGCAACGTCTTCGGCATGTCCGGGTCCACCAAAGGGGTGTCTCTTCACCAGGACGTCCCAAGGGGTAATGTTCTGGGTAGTTTCGCGGAATATTGCTGTTTGAATGTCTGTGTCCTGTCAGTGGGTGTCTTTTGCTTAACGAAAAGTCCTTACATCCAGGGCAAATTGCGTTGCAGTGAATGCGATGTTCGGCATAATCCAAGGCGACCTGCCTCGTCAAAGACGACACGGCGCCCTTCGACGCACAGTACGACGCTGTTGACATCTGCGCATTAGCGACATCCATCTTTGAATACAGCCGGCGTAATTAGTTCTTACGGTTTCGCGGGCCCGCAATCAGTCCCATGATAGACGAGATATTGACGATCCACCCGCGGTCCCCGGACTCGTGCGGCTCCTGCCTCAGCATCTGCGCAATCGCATACTTGCAGCCCAAGAAGACCGAGCGGGCGTTGACGCGCATCGTCTCGTCCCAGACCTTGTCGTCCGTCAAGTGCAGCACCGCGGGCGTCTTCGCCTCAAACGACACTCCCGCGTTGTTCACCATCCTGCACCGGGCCAAGAAACACAAAACCATCAGAAACCGACCTTCCAAGGTATGTACCTCAAAGCCGCCAGTTCAAACCACCAAAAACACAAACCGAGAAACCACAAGGGGAAAAAAAATAAAGAGCACTCACACATCCACCCTCCCCCACCTCTCGACCGCGGCCCCCACCACCGCCCCCATCCCCGCCTCCTCTCCCACATCCGCCTCCACAAACTGTGCCTCCCCGCCGCGCCGTCGAATCAGCTCATGCGTATCTCCCCCGGCATCGGCATCGGCATCGTCGTTCCCCGCACCGCTCCCGCTCCTCCTCGCCGACGGCGCCAGGTCGGCGCAGACGAGCTTGGCGCCTTCCGCGGCGTAGCGCAGCGCGATGGCGCGGCCGAGGCCGGACGAGGCGCCCGTGACGACGGCGGTTTTGTTGAGGAGGCGCATTGTTTTGTCTTATTTGCGTGCGTTTTTGGGGGGTCGTTCGTGGTGCTGTGGTTGGGAGTCGAGGGAGTGGTGGGGTGGGATGGTGGATGGATGTGTGGGTGGGTGGGTGGGAGGGGGTGTGCTTTTTAAGTGTTGTCCTTGGTCGCTGGTTTCGTGGATGAGAATGATGATGGAAGGTATGTGGTGGTAGGTAGTGGTGTTGCGGAAGGCGGGGCCGAGGGAAGGTTTGCCGAGGGTGGAAGGTGTGTCGAGGGATTGGCGTGCAGGCTGTGGGGAATGGCAATTCGGGGAACCTAGTTTTCAGATGGCTTGGTCTGCTGTTGATGGCTGTAGTCAGCTGAATCCATTGTCCGGACGCAGATGTGAGTCTTGAATGCAGACAATCGCGTCAAGATGTTGGATTCCACTGCCTACATATGTAGGACAGAAAGAAAACAAGAGTAGTAGCTTACTGCCAGCGGGCGATCTTCTTAGTCGCTTCGCTATTCTTCAGAATCGAGATTAGATATAATTGTCCAAAACCCCGACCACGGACTTCATGTCGTACTTGGCCTTCTGAAATGTTTTCATCTCGGCAGCGGCATTGTGCAGCACGAGCACGACGGAGCGCGACCCTCCGTCGCCGGCTGACATTGCAGCCGACAACAAGGAGGGCCGCAAGCCAAGCACGCTGCGAGCCCATCGCGCGTTACGATAATGACGTGGTCTAGATTCCTGTTAGCAAGGAACTCTACCGGAGTGGAAGTGCAGATGAAGGTCGTGCAGGGCTTGCGCACTGGCGGTTGAGGCTCGTGACAGTGAGGGTCGCACAGCAGCTGCAGAAGACATAGGAGTACACTGAGTGGAAGTGCAGATGAAGGTCGGGTGTGGGTGAGGTGGGGGTGAGGTAGAACTGCGAAGTGTGTGACTTACTTTTCCAGAGGCATTGTGTGAACAAGGCGCTCAACTTCAGTCAGATTTGCTTGAGATCAAACTCGCAGGGCGGGGTGGGGTGGGAAGGCGAGGGTGAGCGGACACGGGCGGAGGAGTAGAGAAGATGGTTGAGTAGGCGCGGGCGATGCAAATGCATCACAGTCTGCGCACGAACCAAGCCTGGTCACGGAAAAGGCAGGCACGGCAGGCAACAGCAAGGAATTCGGATGATTGGCCAAAAAGCCTCGACACCAACAAGAAAAGCAAAGAGGGGGTGAGCTGTAGATATCATCGTGACATGATTCATTAAACACTAACTAATTAGGAGATTATTTTTATTTACAAGCATTAGCTTCATTATTGAGAAGACTCAACCCCTTCCTGCTGCCCCCTCGACCAAGCCCCGGGAACGAGCCCGATGGACAAGTGATGGTCAGCAACTAAGGGTTGAAAGTGCCGAGCCAAGCCCTGTTCTGGGACCAGGCGGAGGTGACCATGGTGCCGCGGGTGAGGGAGGAGACCGACTGGGTCAGGAAGCGGCCGCGGCCCTGGCTCGAGTAGTCGTTGAGGATCTGGCCGACGGGGGCGATGTAGTTGGAGATGTACGGCACGTAGCCGTTCAAGCCGTTGGCCCACATCTCGAGGTAGCGGATCTCGATGGTGCCCGGCTGGTTCTCGTAGATGGTGATGGTGAAGTCGTAGATGGCGTCGGCGTTCTGCGTCGTGCCCACGTGCCACCTGAAGGTGATGCTGCGCGCGCCCGGGTTCGCCGCGTTGCCGATCGTCGCCTTGATGTAGTGGCCCTTGGCCTGGTTGATCACAATGTCGACGGCCGAGAAGCCCTGCCAGTACAGGCGCAGGTAGTCCCAGTTGCTGTAGTCGGCGTACGGGTTCTCGAAGCACATCCAGCCGCCCTTGTCGAGCGAGACGACGTTGTTGTTCATTTGGCCGGACAGGCCGGACACGGAGAACGGCAGGGTCAGGCGGGCTTGCTGGTAGGTGGAGTCCGACGCAATAATATACTCGGTGGGAGCGGCCGTGTAAACAGACGTAGTCGTAGTCACGGTCCTGGAAACCGTCGTGGACGAGGAGGTGGTGGTGAAGGACGTCGCCAGGGTGGTGCGGGCCGTCCGCGTGATGGTGCCGGTGGCGACACGCGAGCAGGCGGCGGAGATCTTCAGAGGAGACCAGCCGCTGACTGCTGCAGGAGTAGCCGCCGCGACGACACGCTTAGCAAGAGTGGTGGCACCGGCGGTGGCGTTGGATGCTTCGGTGAGGGTGGCCATGGGCAGAGCAGGGATCAGGTCGGCGGAAGCGGTAACGAGTTCGACGATGATACCGGTCTCGGTAGAGTTGTCGCTACCATCTCTCCTGATGATGCCGCCGGTGGCAATGATCGAGGTGCTAGTAACGGTAGCAGTGTTTGTAAAGGTAGCGACCCGCGTGATTGTGCTGACTGGGGTAATAGTAGAGGTCGTAGTAGTCACCGGTGCACTGTAGCTGTTGTACGAAGTGCAGAAAGCACCCTCGCCACTGAGAGCATCCAGGTTGGCGCCGGTAACAGGCTGCAGCTCGGGCTTGGAGTAGAAGAAGCTGAGGCTGTACGTGTACTTGGTCATGATAGCATCGTTCCACGCGACCGTATTCGTAGCGTATTCAGCCCCCCAGGCACTCGTATACATAGTGCACATTTGGCCTACTACCGAGGACCTACCGCTGTTGCGGTCCGTCACGGTGAGCTGGTAGGTTCCAAAGCCAGCGCACAGAGGAGTGTAGCCAGAGGCAGGGGGGTGAGCGACGTTGTACGCAGTCTGGGCCTCGCAAGCAGCCGAGCAAAGGCTCACATCGAAGGGACCGTCCTGGAAGAGCTTGTAGCCCATGTAGGTCCAGGTGTCGGCAGCATCCCAGAGAGGGGCATTCATGGCGGCGTTGCCAAGGTTGAGGGGGGTCGACCATCCGTTAATCGCCTTGCCGACTCTGTCGGACGTGTACCCGTTCGATCCGGCAATAGCAACTTCGAAGTCGGCGCGCCACTGACCGGTGTTGGTAGCGGTGCGGTCATCCAGAGCACTGCCCCAGAAAGAGCACTTCACGTTGGCGAAGGCATCAGGGTTGGTGCAACCAGAGCCAGGCTCAACCTTGGGGTCTCTCTCGAAGTAGATGTTGAATGACAGGCAGCCCTCCTTATCGTCACACTGGGCGGCACAGTACTCGACATCATAGCCGGTGTCGACAACAGTGTAGCCCAGATAAGCGTAGGCGCTGCTCGCGCCCGCAAGGTTCACAAAGTTGCTCTGGTAGCCGGAGGGGACTGCGGCGGCCTTGGCCACGTCCGCAATGGTGGTATCGGCACGGAAGGCGCTGGCGCTGCTCACATCGATGTCGTATTTGCTCTCAATGGTAGCCTGGGTGTCGCACGCGGCACGCCTCTGGACGTCAACGAGATGACGCCTGGCTGCTGTGGCGGTGGGAGCTGCGGCTCCGGAGTCGTCACCCTCACCAGCGGCGTTGATGGCGACACTGGTGGCGGCCGGGAAGACGCTGAACGGGGTCTCGGCCTGGTCAGCCGAGACGGCGGCGAGGGCGGTAGGCGTGGCATAGGGCACGTCCTGAGAGGAAACGCCTTCGAGAGTCGAGTAGGTCGGAATGGCGACGTTGGCAAGGAAATCGACAGGCAGAGCATCCGGGGTCGGGTTCGAGGCGGCCTCGGTGGTGGCGATTGGTTTGGCGGCAGCCAATCCGGCCAGGAGGGGAAGCAAGGCGGCGGAATGCATTGCAAGTGACAAACAGATGCCGAACGATTGGCTTTCGGGAGTAGTCACCGACGAGTTCTAGAGGACTGGTTCGGAAAACAAGGAGTGGCGCTCCTTCTTATACAAATGAAGCCCCAGGACAGCACCCCCCAAGATCCATGGTGGAGAAAGCACCGGCCAGCCCAAAGGGACGACAAAGTCGCTTGAAAGTTGTGCCAAGCTTCCTGCCAAGCTTCGGGTAGTGCGAATGCGGAGAACTAAAGATGCAGATACGAGAGCTGAAGGGTCCGGGCCGAAGCGAGGCTGCCTCTGGACCATCGGGGACCGACCGAAGCAGCCAGGCGGTCAAAATCGGGCGGAGGGCACGGTCCGAGGCGTCTACGGCTGAGAGAAGAGTGCAGCCACAGGCGGGCCTCGGAAATGAATCACTTAGCCCGCAACTCAGCTCTGGATGGAGAGGACCCTAAGCCATGGGCCAGTGTAATCGCCCATAAGCATACGATGCCTTCGAAGCATCAGCGAGCTACTCTGGAGATTCATGCTCGAACCGACTTGTTTCGTTGACGATAGGGGAAGGTGGCGCAGGGGAAGCCGGTCAGGCTGGGAAAATCTCTGTTAGTAATGAGGCTAGAACAGTGGTATATGCCGGGTGTGGCTGTACAAGGACGCTATACTTGGGCAAATGACACCACGTGGGATCAGGACGCTAGCCTATCTGGGTACGGCACGATAGGCTAATCTCAGCCACAGCTCGGTCGAGGTGCCTCTGGGCCCTTTCGTCGCAGATTCGGCAACTGCCAGCATCCTTTCGGCAGGTCGATAGGCTTGGGCGGATCGCAAGATGGCCATAACGAGGCATCTGCTCGGTAGTAGCCGCAATTCACGTGGGATGCTCTCACCACTGTGGCGGACGAAACTTTGGCCATCGCAATCCTTTAGCGGCTGTCTCCTTTCAACACCAGAACTAGGCGACGGCGACGCCGATGAGCAGCGGCTCATGCCGTGAGCGAGGAATCAGTCGGAAGCGGGTTCGGGTTCGTCGGGGCGGCCTTTGTGAGTCGCATGGAAGTGAAGCGAAGTCAGGTAGGTACCGGTGGGTGATTAATCCGAGGTGCTGTGATTGGTGCCGCAGCTGGCACGACGTCACCGCCCGCTCGCCCGCGCCTGCCCGTCAACCACACTTTCGCGGGGCAGTCTCCAACACGAACCCGCCCACCCGTCCATCGCAGCATGCCTGATTGCACACCATGTTCTGCGCGAAACCTCTCGCCCGCGCGCGGCGGCTCGTACGGCTGAAGCCCGCTGCCAACGCATCGCCCGTCGCCCACCACTACTGCCGCTGCGCGACGCCCGCGACGCCGCGACGCCCACAAGCCCTCCCACCGCCTCCATCGACGACCCGACCGCCGCACCGCCGCCACCTGCACCTGGCGCCGCCCTTCCTGCTCGACGACTACATCCCGCGCTACCTCCTCCTCGACGAGCAGCGCGCCGCCAAAAAGCGCGCCGCCGCCTACAAGCACCTCCGCAACTGCAACCTCTGCCCGCGGCAATGCGGCGTCAACCGCTACGAAACAACGGGCGTGTGCCTGATCGGCGCGACCGAGGTCAAGGTCAACACCATCGCGCCGCACTTTGGCGAGGAGCCGTGCCTGCAGGGCCACAACGGCAGCGGCTCCGTCTTCTTCAGCGGCTGCAGCCTGCGCTGCGTCTTCTGCCAGAACCACGACATCGCCCACCAGCGCAACGGCTTCGACCTGACGCCCGAGGAGCTGGCCGACTGGTTCCTGAAGCTGCAGAACGTCGGCCGCTGCCACAACGTCAACCTGGTCACGCCCGAGCACGTCGTGCCGCAGGTCGTGCTGTCCATCCTGGCCGCCCGGGAGATGGGCTTGCGCATCCCCATTGTCTATAACACGAGCGCGTTTGACAGCCCCGAGAGCATCGAGCTGTTGGATGGACTGGTCGATATCTATCTGCCGGATTTCAAGGTCTGGAAGGGGAGCACGAGCAGGCGGCTGCTGAAGGCGGATGGGTATGCCGAGGCCGCCATGGAGAGCGTGAAGTTGATGCACCGGCAGGTTGGAGACTTGTGCTTCACCGCTGATGGCATCGCGAAGTCGGGTGTGCTGGTGAGACATTTGGTCATGCCGGGGAAGGAGGATGAGGGCGTGGAGATCATGAAGTGGCTGGCGGAAAACGTGTCGAAGGATCTCTTCGTGCATGTCATGGAGCAATACTTCCCGCGCGCCCATGTCGGGAAGGCGAATCGACGTGGGAAGAAAAAGACGGAGGACGAGGCAGACGATGAGGTCACGGAGCCCGGCGGCGTGAAGGCGGACGAGAAAAGGAGCGAAACGGTCAGATACAAAGACATCAACCGAGCGGTGAAGGATGAGGAAGTATCGGTTGTCAAGAAGGCTGCTAAGGAAGCAGGGCTGTGGCGCTTTGTGGAGGCTGCCGAACATGGTGGTTTCAATATCTAGAGGTCGGCGGCAAACAGAATGATTAAAAGTCAGTATGTCGTCTTTTTCCCTTGTCGCAATTGAGCCTACCGAGATGTTACCCCCACCTACGCGGGTGTATGTGATTGTGAAGTCATAAAACTCACATCTGCGTCCAGATGTTGCTTCGACTACCGACGTAAGCCCTGAAGTTGGAAGCTGCGCCTGCCAGATGCGTCAGCTTGCCACTTTAGTCAGTTGCTGTGCTGGCCCCGAGAAAGTCGTGGCTGCCCAGCCTCGAATGCTGCCGTGCTGCCCCCCTTCTTGGACGCTTGAGAGCGTTCATGTTCATCCTACGCCCAAACATCTGCACGCATTCAGTCATCGACTCCATCTCACAACCGTCATCTTGCCGCAAAGCATCGCTAACACGCAAATCGATTTCGCCTGAGCCGTCACCAGCATCCTACGTCCTCTCACGTTTGCACGATGTATAACAACAGGCCTGTTTCCACGACAGCCATCACTGCGAGCTACAGCCCACTTCAAGCGACCGGATCAGTCTACAAGCCCTGGGACGAACTGGACGAGGATGCAAAGATAACCACTTCAGCCGCGGCAAAGAATGTTCGCCGCTGCCGATTTCCGCGTGACACTAACAGGAACAACTGGAATCCTAGTCTTAGCGTAGAGATTGAGCAAAACGCTCGCCAGCTCGTTGGAGATATTTATGACGCCATGATCAGCGTCGACCGTGCCCTCGACGATCCTCAACAATGGGCAATAAGGCCATTCACGATGCTATCCGAGCAGGGCCTGATGTTTCCCTACATACCTGAGAAGTCTGTGGTTGCAATGGCCTACTTGGTTGCATACCTCATCATCGATGGGTACGAAAGTGGTTTCCGCACTGTCCTGCAATCCGGATCGCAATACGAGTACCAAGGTTGGCCTCAACGCAAGGCTACGCTTCTGGCAGTTCTCAGGAGTCGCAAGGCCAGTGTTGCCGCAATCCTCTCGCTGAATGAGAAGAGCGTCTTGGCCCTCATCTTTGACCCTAGAGCATGGGACGCGGCCAGGCCAATTGCGCACCCGAAACAAGGCGGGCCGCGATTACTACCGGGTTGCAGGCCTTTTGCCACATTGCACGACTCTAATATACCGAAGAACAGCAAAGAAATCACAAAATACCGCGATGAGATGTTTGGTTACCGGATGATCATGGAGCCTTACTTGTTGGGTCACCCATTCGTACAAGACGAGCGGTTCCGCGCTGCCTGGGTCAAGAAAGCCTACGATGCATTTGTGACTCCCAAGGATCCCAACCGGCCCGACGATCACAGCCTCTTGTCGTCTATTGAGCACTTTCAGAAGAGAAAAGCCTGGAGTGAGAGCTACATCGTCGCCAGGCTCTGGAAGATAGCGGACATACTGGAAGATGGTGCGCGCCACGGATTTATCTGCATGCACAAACCCAACTTTTTCGCATGCAGAAGAGAGTATGAATTGGACAGCAACTTCAATACGAAGCTCAATACCACGATCGTGGCTTTGACGGTATGAAAGGCCTTTTTTTTTAATCCCTAGTCCTGATCTTGGTTCATCTCCCGGGTTTGCTTGTGGTGCCAGTGGCTGATGCAAATCTGTTTTCTAGGGTGATAAAGCCTTGTGTGCCGAAATCATGGAGAGAGGCCGGCAAAGCATGGCCGAGCTCGTCGAAGCTCCCTCAGCAGTGTTCAAAAGCAAAAGAATCATATCCAGGATCCAAGCTGAAGCGATGCCGAACCAAAACATCATGTGGGTCCGCCCGGCGGAGCCCATCAGCTTTAGTTTGGAAGATCTGCAAAGGTTTCAGGGCTACAATAACACATTCTGTGAGGACTTTGTTCCACATCCCGACCCTCAGCGAGCGGAATAGGTCTCCCGAGCAGATTAAGGGCGAACTTGATGCTGCCGGGCGCCCTACAAAGAAAGCGAAGGAGAGCTAGACGCAGCTGCAACCGACAAGGGGCAACAGGGACCTTGGGAACTTTCTATCAGTGCGTTCGTTTTGTTGCAAGGGATGAGGACACAAGTGTAGGGGTAACGCACGGCGCATAGCTCTGGTGGTTCTGCAGGCGACATTCTTTCATATGGACGCTTCGAGGAGCAAAACACAAACAAATATGAACACCATCCCAACTCGGCATCAAACAAGCCGTGATGACCAACAAATGGCGCAGCGTGAATGCCCAGAATCTACTTGCTACTCTTTTCATGCAAAATAGCTCGCGTCGTACACATATCACGTTCAGCAGCAACCGTTTTCTCCACAGCACTCTCACATCCCGCAACGCCCGATGCACCAATCACGCTCCATCTTTTCCCCAGCTCCATAATCAGACGCAAATGCCAGATACCCGCGCCGCGGGATTCGTCGGACGCGTGACCCGCAAGAAGAAGGCACCACCGAACCCCCGGCCTGATCCCAGCCGCGCATCACCAAACGAGGAGCGAGCGGGGCCACGGCGGGCGACAAAAGAAATTGACCGCCCGCATCTGCCTCATAGGAAAACTCGACATGGGACGCGTAGTTGAACACAAGATCTGGACGTAAATGCGCGCCTTTAAAACTTACATTCACGTCCGGCTCGTGTATTCAACTGCCCGTGTAAGGCAGTTTCTTCTGTCACCCGCCGCGGCGGGGCTGCCCGCTCCACTCCTTCGTCGGCCACGCTGCCCAAGCAGGCAATCCCACAATGCCCACATGCGGGAAGCGATCAACCGCGCCGCGCGCTACATCGCTTTTTCTCGATTACGGACGAGAGATGATGGCCGCCTCGGGTTGCGCCGAAGACACATACAAGTAGAGAGCGATCTGCCACCCCCATCTGCCCATTCCCTCCCGTCTGCTCGACGCTCGACGCTCGACCGCGATAACCCCCACGTCGGCACACAGCCATCGCACATCTCCGCATCCCACCTCACCACCCGCCATGCCCACCTGGCTCGCCCCCATCCTCGCGGGCGTCGCCGTGCACGGCGGCATCCAGCTCGTCGAGATCGACCTAATCCTACCGCACATCGGGACCGCTCTCGTCTGCATCGGCGCCGCGTACGTTGGCGTCAGCGTGCACCTCTTCAACGCCGCGTCGTACGTTGACGCGGCTGTCGAGCTGGCGCGTGCGGCCGCGCTGCTCGCGCTGGGGCTGACGGCGTCGATGCTGGTCTACCGCGGCTGGTTCCATCGGCTGCGGCGCTTTCCCGGGCCGGGGCTGGCGCGGTTCAGCAAGTTGTATGCGGTGGCGGTGTCGGCGAGAAGGGTGCAGTGGCATCGGGAGTTGGAGGGGTGGCATGGGGTGTATGGGGATGTGGTGAGGACGGGTGAGTTGTGCTTTTTCTGTTTTTTTTTTTTCCTTCCCGGTGCTTTTTTCGTAGCCTTGAAGGTCTTCAGTAGCCGACCAACGGAAAAGAAGAGGGGAGTGCCGGGGGATGAAAGACCAAGAATGTAGATTGCTGAGCAACAACACCCACCAACCAAACTAACCACCCAAAGGCCCCCGCGAGCTCTCCATCGCCCGCGCCGAAGCCGTCGCGCCGCTCGCCGCGTGCCGCAAATCGACCCTCTACGCGCTCTCGGACTGGAACGACGACCGGCTCGGGCTGATCGAGACGCGCTCGCTCGCGGACCACCGGCAGCGGCGCAAGCCGTGGGAGACGGCCCTCAGCACCAAGGCGCTCGCCCAATACGACCCCGAGCTGCAGTCCACCATCGGCATCTTCCTCGACGCCATCGCGACGGCGGGCGAGGGCGGCGCCAAGGCCGTCAACGTCACCGACTGGATCGCCTATCTGGCGTACGACTTGATGGGGGTGGTGGGGTTCGGCCGCGATTTCGGGCAGCTGCGCGGCGGCGGCGTCGAGCATTGGGCGGTGAGGGCGTTGAGGGCGCAGCAGTTGTTTATTGGTGTCTTGAAGCCGGTCCCGTGGCTGTTGAACGCGCTGTCGAAGATTCCCGGGGCGGATGGGCCGGTGAGGCCGTTTATGAGGTATTGCGCTGAGTTAGTGGCGGAGAAGAGGAAGGCGAGTGCATCTCTTCCCCTTTCCTTTTCCCGAACTTCCCTCCCGTAAAAGACAGAGGAACCAAAGACATCCATCCCACGACGATCCCCCCAACTGACCCAACCCATCCCATCCACCAGGCCCTCGCCGCCTCCAAATCCGCCGCCGCCTCCCAGCCCGCCACCGACATATGCACGCACCTCCTCCGCGCCTACGAAGCGCGCAGCCCGCACGCGCCCCGCACACAAGCGGCCCTCGACGAAGACGGCCGCACAATCGTCATAGCCGGAGCGTGCGTCTTTCTGCCTCCGCATCCCCCAAAAAGACACTAACGACGACCAACAGCGACACGACCTCCAACACCCTCATCAACGCCCTCTACTACCTCTCGCGCCACCCGCGCCACTGGCGCGCCCTCCAAGCCTCCCTCGCCGCCCTCTTCCCCGGCGGGCCCGCGTCCTTCACCTACGCCCGCCTCGCCGCCGGCCTCGCCGACGTCCCGCTGCTCGATGCTGTTATTAACGAGACGATGCGGCTCAAGCCCGCCACGCCGGGCGGCAACCCGCGCGTCACGCCGCCCGAGGGGCTGCGCATCGCGCTGGACGACGACGAGCCATTAGTCGTCGGCGGCGGCGGAGAGCAGCAGCCGTCGCGTCGAAGAGGCGAGGAAGGAAGCCCGGAGGGGAATCGGGAGAAGGTCCTCGTCATCCCCGGCAACACCGACGTCCACATCTCGCCGTACGTCCTGCAGCGCTCGCCGCGCTACTTTGCGTGCCCCAACGACTTCGTGCCCGAGCGGTGGATCGACGACGACGACGACGACTCCGCCGCGCAAGGCGGACGGCCGGAACTCGTCCGCGACGCGCGGAAGAGGGGCGATGGCGGCGCGAGCAGGGCGTTTTTCCCGTTTCAGGTCGGCCAGTATGCGTGCGCGGGCAAGGCGTTGGCCATGTGGGAGATGCGCAGCGTGTTGGCGCGGGTGGCGCTGCGGTTCGATTTGGGGTGGGAGGAGGTGGGGGAGGGGGATGAGGAGGGTAAGGCGTTTGATGAGGGGATGCGCGATACGTTTACCATGACGTTGGGGCCGATGTGGTTGAGGTTCAAGGAGAGGGGGAGGTGGTGGGCCGAGGAGGGGGGGGAGTCGACGGGTTGAGATGGGGTGATGAGAGGCAGACGGGTGGACGGGGGAAAAAAAGGAAAGATGCCGCTTCGGCGCCCAAGTCTCCCTTGCTTTCGTCAAGCCTCTTCGTCATCGTCGTCGAATTAAGCACTACCGGTTCCGCGAACTACCTTAGCCGTGCATGCATGCCATGTGTTACCGCCGCCGCACGTGTCGGTGTCGGTGCCATCTCCGGCTTCCTTCGGGCCTTGTTGGGACACGCTCGAACTTCCTTCCCAACGAGGTAAGCGCGTAATTGCGTTAGTGGCTGACGTCAGTTCGTCTACCTACCGCATATGGGAAGGCAGAATATACCTCCATTTGGCCGTCAGTGAGCATGATGCGACACATGGTTGCTCTGTAACGGACTTCCGGTAGCTGCGAGGGATAGAAATCTCTGAATAAGTGAGATGGGCCCGCTCGAGGGATTCGATTCGATGATGTGAAGCGAAGCGCGGGTGGCCTTACATTCCCTTCTCTTTTTTCCCCTTCCTTCTTTTTCACCTCGCCTTACTATTGAATCGGCATGTGAGGCGCCAGGGACCAAACAACAATGTTCAGTAAAACGACACGCAAGTTAGATGTAGACAGGTAAGCACGATACGTGCCTTGCTGATTAGAAATTTGCTTATGAAGACCAAGAATTTGTGCCAGAAACCCACGAGAACGCTGGAGGAAAGCCGCCCATGACCCGAACCCAATGAAAAACCAAGAAGATGTGCGAGAGGGTGTTTTAAGTATCACCATGACTGTACCGCTAAGAATATGTGGAAATGCAATCAGGAAAAACAAAGCAATGAAAACAAATATGCCGCCAAATTTGAGATTTCAGTAGTCCTCCCATCCACCCCGTTCCTTCCCTTACCAGGAGAGGTACCAAGTAAAACGCCATGGAAATGCAGTACAGAAAAGAGCAGGGAACACAAAGCAAAAGGCAGTCGAGGGAGTGTGAGTCAGTAAAATGTGATGTCAAGAGAAGCCCGTATCTTGGGGCAAGTAAACGAAGCAGACTGTATCAAAAACGGCGACGCCAGGTAACGGCAGCACACGGCGATGCAATAGACTTGCTTTTGGGTGAACCGGATGTAAAGACGAACGCTACGTCTGCCGTTGATGGATGTGTGCTCGACCGTTGCTCGTAGGAGATTATAACTTTTGCGCAGCATGGAACTCATGGAATGGATTGTTTTCGGGGTCTAGATGGTCCAGGTCCAGCCAATGGTCTGGCATCCGGATGGGGTCCTGGGGATAAGTCCGGGGAGTGGAAGGCTAGGATGGAAAGATTCCAGTCTGACGGGAGGGCTGGTGGCTTCCGATCCGGGGAAAGATCCAGCGGGGTTCGGGCGATGATCCCGCGGGTAACAGGGCTGGATTAAGGCAAGGAGCGAGCTCAGAGTAGATGGCCACAGGTATGGTACCATCGGCCAAGCTTGTGGGGGTGGGGGGGCCTAGACTCTAGGCGAAACGCAACGGCTGTGATTCTTTAACTTGTTCCGGTCAAGTCCATCCATCCGGATGTTCCGGAATCCACGGATATGCAAGTCATCTTACATCCGTGCCAAGGCTCTAGACCTCCGGGTTGGAAGACATCTGGTGGCTCGATGGGCCGGGAAGGCCCGCCATCCTTAAGGTTGGATCATGGGGATCTGCGATCTAGCGGGATGGGGGGGAATCTACGCTTGGGCACTGACGAGTGAGGTGAAGTCGGATCCACGCAGGGTAAAGAACAAGCTTTACCGCCACCGGCAAGGTATCCAGGCCAAGGCTATGCCACGACTCCCACCGATAGGCCCAACGGTAGTTGTCAGGGGAGTTCCTCAATGCGGTCCGACACACGGCTATTCCTGTCATGGGGTTGTCCGAACGGAGGAGGGGCGGGCAGCGCACGCGGGAGTTTTGGCACACTCGGATCAGCAAAGGTGAACAGGGTGCGCCTGCGGCTCTTGCCAAAGGCGTACTGGGCCAGCAGGAACCAGTCGTCCGTCTTTGTCCACCAGCGCGACTTGGCCTCCAGCACAAGGAGGAGGTCCGGGTCTATGATATCCAGGCCGCCGAAGCGCTTGAAGACGGGCCAGCTAAGGTCCTCGACGACATACTTGACCCTGGGGTACTCGTAGGTACCGTACTCGCTGGAGTCGACAAGCTCACGCGTCTCACGGCGCACGATGGCGGTGACGCCGAGGAAGCAGGCATTCTTGCGCACCTCGACCACACCGCAGACCTGCGGCGGCTGGTACCGGACGAGGGCCTGGGAATGCTTCACTCGCCGGGCACGGCGGGTTGGGCTGCTCGGTGGAGGCGGGAGCGGGCCTTGGGCGAGGGGGAGCGAGGGGGTGCGTTGCTCCCAGGAGCTGCTAGGCAAATCAGTTCAGACGAGGCGGCCAATGGGGGGCAGGGGACTCGGACGGACCTCGAGCTGTCAATGGAGAGGGAATCCATTTGGACTTGGAGCCGCGCAGCGATCGCGCAACGATGAATCAGTGGTGGAGCTGTGAACAGCTTGGGAAGACATGGGAGAGGAGGGACAGACGGCGTTTTTGCAGAAAGCCCATTGCTTAGGGACCGCAGTTCTGCTGCACCGCAGGCTTGGGGTTGCTGTTTCGGTCTCAGCGGAGAGACCTCCGGCCCTGGGCGGCTGGTTGATGCCCACGGGCTGAGCAGCAATCTCGCCAGCAGGTGATGCCCAAGCGGAACGAGGCTCCCGCGGCCGCGGCGAGTCAGCCCGTGTCGCTCGCTGCCGCAACGGCGCAAGATTGGCGTGAGGCTCGTTTTCCAAGGCGCAAGCTCTGCGGATGGTCGTTATCCGCGACGCCCGCCCGCGACGGTGCAGATGATGCCGGCCTGCCCCTGGGCGTCCTGCGGCTGTGACTGGCCGCCGGCGCGATGCCGTGGCAGATGGCGGGCGAAGATCCGCCCATCTGGTGCGCGCCGACATCCGCGCAGCAGCATGGCGGTGGGCGGCGCCCCGGCCGTTGTGAAACGCCACCGCGGTCCCCTATCGCCCCGGGCAGCTTGGCGCCGCCGCAGACGGCACTGCTTGCGGCGATGAGAGGGGGTGGGTGGCGAGTCGCAGCCGTCCCCAGCATCGGCCAGGATGGGTGCCCGGGCGCTCGGCGGGTGCCGGGCGTCATGTGCGGGCGCCGCGGGCTGGCAGGAATCGGCGTGTGCAGCGTCGCGGCGTGTGCAGCGTCGCGGTGGTTGCGAGTTGCGACGGTGCCTGACGCCATCCGCAGCCGAGCTGTAGCCCGCCCCGCCCGTGTGCGCGCGCCTGCAGCGCGCCTCTCGCTTCTCCACGCCGCCAACATGCAATCCTGCAGCTGCCGCGCGCCCCTTGCGCGCTTCGCGGCGTGCAGCAGGCGGGCGGCCGGGGCGCGGTCCGCAGGCCACGGCTGGCGTGAGTAATGCGCGGGCCAGTGACACGAGTCGGAGGGGAGGCGCCCCTGCGCCGATCGCGCCAGGGCTGCGCTGCTAATCTGCGTTTAATACCTCTGCCCTGCCCTGGCCCACGCAGCTCGCCCAAGAGAGCGTCCTCAAGCTCCAGCAAGCCCCAAATCCCACCCGCCGGCTGCGTGCCTCGAGACGGTTGCAAGTGCCCGGCGCCCTCCAGCGCAACGACGCCCTCGGCCGTGCCGTCCCCACCACCCAACCACCCGCCGCAATGCCGTTCGTGGCCCTCTTCAAGGACAAGTCGTCCAAGTACCAGGACAATGGCATGACGCGCCAGCGCCAGACCGCCCTGGCCGTCGTCGACGCCTTCAACCGCCTGGACACGACCACCGTCTTCAAGCTGCGCGACCGCAGCTGCTGGCGCGAAATCTACCCCAAGTCGCTCGGCGCCGCCCCCCAGGACAACTCGGCCTGCCAGCAGTCGCTCAACATGCTGGCCAACACCTTCAAGGAAATGCACATGTCGGTGCACGAAATCATCGAGGACGTGCCCGCCCGCAAGGTGTGTCTCTGGATCATCGCCACCGGCCGCACCGTCTCCGGGCCCTTCACCAACGAGTACGTGTGGAGCCTGGAGTTCGACGAGACGGGCAGCCAGATCATCCGCTGGAAGGAGTTCGCCGACGCCATCTCCACCAAGAACCTCTTCCCCGAGCTGATGGCCGCCTCGGGCAACGACCTCGACTTCCCGCAGTACCAGCAGCAGGACTCGGCCTCGACCCGCAGCGGCAGCACCTCGCGGACCACGGACAACAACCTGCCCACCCGCGCCGACAGCATGGTCTCGACCGCCTCCCGTGCCTCCTCCAACATGTCCTCGCAGGGCCTGTCGTCGCACCTGTCGTCCTCGCAGCAGAGCCAGAGCCAGCAGCCGCTGTACCAGCCCCAGCCCCAGCACGTCTACCAGCTGCAGGACGGCTCCGCGCCCGCACAGCAGCAGCAGCAGCAACAGCAGCAGCCCGGCTCCAAGCCGACCACCCCGCGGCCAAACTCGCAATTACCACCCGCCCGGTCGCTGCGGGGCGTGCCGACGGAAATCCAGGGCAACGGCCGGACGCTGGGCACCCTGCGTTGAGGCCGGGCCGAAAGGGGCATTTCGTAAAATAAAACCCCCCCCTCGAGCAGCATGCTTGCTCCAAGTTTGCTCCGTGGTAGGCAGGAACTTCATTTGTTTCCCTGTAGACGGCTCGCGAGCTGAACTGAATGCAGTAAACATGTATTCTTACGGGGCGGGGCGTGGCGGTGTGTGCCGACTGCCCCCCTCCATCCACGGACTGGAGAGAGTGTAGATGAAGAACAACGAGAGTCCCGACCAGTGCGAGAGGGCCGTGTGAGGTATCCCCTCCCGACCCCGCTTCTCTTTCCGACCTATTGTTATTTCTCTCGCAGGCCGGGGTTAAAGAGTCGGAGTTCCCATTTTCTTTTCTTTTCTCTTTTTCTTTCTCTCTCAGGGATGGAGTTTGTAAATGCGGCTGGGGTCCTCACATACATCTCGCCTCTCATTGCGAGCATTTCTCTCCCCTTTTCTCTCTCTCTCTCTCTCTCTCTCAAACCTCGCACACGATCAAAAGCCACGCGCACACCCACTTACATAAGCTTTGCATGCCTGAGATACCCAATGGCCGGGGGGAAAACATATAAAGGAAAGCCAGAATTCACGTAATGACAATCTTAGAGTATTCTCCTAATTTTTCTTCTTCTTCCGAAGGTATATGGCAGGAATCCCCATCGAATCAACACGTGATTTGGTAGCAGGCTTTGAAGTGATGGGGTTCTCTGATGGCATCCCGTCGAAGATGTGAAGCAGGACGCGAAGACCGGCGACGGTTGCCTTGGATGATCGGGGAGCGGCATTTTGCAAAGACTTCCGTACGGACGTACGACTGACTACGTACGTAGATTCGAAGGATGTGGCGTTGAGGAGCTAGCGGGGGCGTCTTGCACCAGCAGCAAGGGGGGAGGGAGGAGGGGGCGGCTGGCACCCGCGTTTAGCGCCAGCGCCGGCGCCGCTTCACGACAACCAACATGGATGTCGTGGACCGCCGCATCGCTACTGAAACTGTTACTAACCCCAACGGTCGCGTGTTGTGGCCAGAGGCTGCCATATCGTCGTCATCGTCACCGTCGTCGCCTCCGTCCTCGTCGGTCAAGACTCGGGATCAACAACAGGGAAGAAGCCCCCCCCAAGAGCGAGGAAGGAAGGGGGGGAAAAGAAAAGAAAAGATGAAACAAAGGGAAAGGAAAAAGCAAGTGCCCGACCAACGGTACTCGCGCCCCGGTACCGACGACGACTCCACCGCACCCTTTGCATCGACGAACCTACGTGTGGCTAGCCCGTCCCCACAAAAACAGGGTTGCGGGAGTGAGGCTTGCATAGGGCCACCACTGAGGAGAGCGGCAGCAGCAGCAGCAGCAAGCAGTAGTGAGAAAAAAAGAATTTAGTTTCGGGACCGTTTTGTGCTACTACTGCTTAGCGTTAGACAGGATGCGGCCGGCCAGCCAGCCAGAATGCTCCGCCGTAGCTGGAATCCTTCTCGCTTGCGTAGTTGCGTTAGTCTCGCCCGCCGCTCTTCATCCTTTTGGCGATCAGCGGACATCCACCACCTCCTCCTCCTCCCCTTGCGAGCCGGCGGGGTTTCTTTTTGATCCTTTGGCCCAGTCGCTTTGGTTTTCCTTTCTTTAGCGTGAAACAGAAGCCTTGGGTTTTGCTTTTTTTCACCCGGCTCGTGGGCTTGACGAGAAAGAGGGGAGGGAAGTGCGTTCCCCCGGGGTCGGAGATTATTCCGGTGAGAGCCTACAGCGTGTGCTTCTTTGGTGGTTGACGGCGGTTGGTGGTTGGTGGGTGGGCGTGCCGCCAGCGAATGAGATCCGCATGTGCCCCGCGTCGCGCGCCGCGCCGCCGTGCCGTGCCTCGTGGTATGTATCGGTACCTATGTGGCGCGTTTTTGGGGCTATTGGAAGGATTGGGACTAGCGAGGTTGGTGTGCGACTACGCGTAAGAGAAGGGAAAGGGTCCTCCGACTGTTATCGGGGGGAGCGCGCTTTCTCTTCGTTGTTGCTTTGCTGTATGTGTTCGCGGCGTGCAATGGTATTCTGGATGTTGAATGTCCCTATGCACCATGATAGTAACCTCGGCATAAAGTAGGTTTGGACGACCTTGCGAATCATGAGCACGAGGTTCTTATGCAACTCGGGGAAGACGCTTGCTTAAGTAGGCCCATTGACCTTGCTAACATGTTTCGGCATGCTTAGAGCAGCTGTCTCAATAGACATATAGACAACAAGCGGCAACAATGAGATTTCTGGCTACGACGTCTCCGCTACTGCAAGTGCCGTTGGAAAGTATACACATGATGGAAAAGACGCACATCAATGAGCTCAGTAGATTTCTGCATATCAACGACTCTCTGCTGCTGCAGAGCTCAGCTAGCGGGTTCTCCACCCCAGATCCAATGGGTGAGGGTCTTTCACACCAGGGTCTACGCTAGCAGCATCACACGAGCAATTCCACGTTACCTATTGCCGTGACTATGCATTTCTCGCACACCACCCCTCCTTCGCCCATACCCGGAGCATGTTCCGAGATGGATCAACGGGGTACGTCAGCCCAAGGGTGGTCGTCACCGCAAGAAAGCACAGCACCCGACAACCCCACATCTCCTTCAAACCCCGGCTCCCCATTTATACCCTTGAAAGTGAACTTTCCCCAAACAAGGGCCCCTAAGAGCAACGTCGAACGTAGGGAGCCAGGGGACCATGTCCGATGCAGTTACGTGCGGCCTCTAAAGAGTAAAGTGGGTGGAAGGCCGAACTCGGCCGAGTGACGGCCCGTGTGTTGGCACAGCATGGAACGCACGCAACGCACGCCCCTCCACAAACGTCACCAGGGTTCGTTCGGTTCGATCGGGGAAAGGGGGTAAGAAAGCGACGCCCGCGCTCACCAATCTCGCAGAAGAGAAAGCGGATGATTGCAGGACTGCCGGCATTTTCGTGTTCGGAGAAGGAAAAAAAGGCGTTGCTCGTTTCTTGTAGACCCCACGTCCGGCACCAGACGGCGCAGGGATATATCGGCAGGGATGGGATTAGAAATCCATGGATCGGGTGTTCTACGGCGAGCGCAGTACATACGTCTGTCTGTCCTCACCGCCATCACACATCTCACACCCCCCTCCAGGTCGGAGCTGCCAAAGCTATGCCATCCCGCCCTGCCATGTTTTGCCCGAAATGGCACCTCTTGCCGTGGCCGAGTGTGCTCCGAATCGTTTTTTATTTCCGGTTCTCTTGGCGGCAGCAGCTGGTCTTAGTCTCTTATCAGGCCGGTCCATTAGTGGATGTGGAAGCGTGGTGGTAGAACTCTTGGATGTATTTCGGCGCATTTTTTTGCATTGACGACGAAGATGATCTTAGGTTTGTCGGCGTAATTCCCAGCAACCGGACCGATGTCTGGCATCACGGCGGTGCGTGAGGGCAAGCGAAGAGAACATTTCGGAAGCGACGTCCAGACGTTGGGCAATCGTATACAGCCGTTGAGCAGCGGCTATATTTCTGGCGCCGTCTATCGGGATCGGCGTAGGATTCAAGCGTATGAATCTTTGTAAGCTAAAAAATCGATAGTAGCCGTGATGAGAGCCCACTATTTGAAAAGGTCGTTGATATATCATATCTCGTGACGGTGTATTTACAATTGATGACTTCCAACATCCATACCACTTACATTAATCATCCTGCTCGAAGTCTCTTCTAGCGTCTTCCGCAATACGGTCATCTGTCAACACCCTCCAGCCCAACATGGCCATTCCTTTAGCGCACTGGATCGCCGCGGCGTGTGCTTCATCCGTGCCGGCGGCCGCCGCGAAGCCCGGATGGTGCCCGACGATGTTCTCAGGAGCCGGAATACCGAAGGCGCCATGGAAGCTCGGCACTGTGTACGAGACGTTGCCTAGAAGAAGTTCGAGTCAGTTCTGAGACCAAAGGAGCATTAAGCTTTTGGATTTGAATTTGGGAATATAGGGTCTCTTAAGACCCCATCGGGAGTAGGAAGAGAGAGGGACGGGGAAGGGAAAAACAAGACCAATAAAGACACGACAAGGAAGAGAAAGGGGAAGGCAGTAGTCCACCTTGGGCTGAGTAGCACAGGGAAGTAGAGACATACCCATATCGGTGGAAGCAGTGGCGGGCTCATCTTCAATCAGGATGATCTTCTCGCCCAACGCCCGCATATCCTCAACATATGTCTCGCACAAGGTCAAGTTGGCGCGCAGATCCTTGTACATGGGACCCCTGGGCGCGAAAAAAAAAGTCAGCAAAACCCAAGCCCGCGGCCCGAGACCAACAACCAGCGCGGGCCGACTACTCACTCGACGATATTGACCTTGCACCCCGTGGCGGCCGCAGCCGCATGGAAGCAAGCATCCACGCGCTCACGCAGGGCATTCGCCGCCTTGACCTTGGGCGCCCGCACATTCCAGGCCATGCGCGTGTACGCGGGGATGACGTTGGGCACGCGGCCGCCGTCCTCGATGACGCCGTGCACGCGCTCGTCGGGCCGGATCTGCTGGCGCAGCATCGAGACATTGGTATACGCAGCGACAGCAGCATCGAGAGCGTTAACACCATCCCACGGCTGCGCGCCGGCGTGGGCGGCACGCCCCGCGAACTCGACCTTGAACTTGTGGCTGCAGATCAGCTTGAAGCCCGCCAGCCCGCTGGCCCCCGGCATCTTGGCCATGTGGCCGGCGACCGGGTGCGCCATGATGGCGGCCGCCGTGGACGCCGGGATGGCGCCTGCGTCGAGGAGCTTGATCTTGCCGCCGCCGCCCTCCTCGGCCGGCGTGCCCAGGATGCGGATGCGCCCGCCGAAGCCCAGCGCCTGCTGCGCCTTGGCGGCGCCGACGAATGCGGCCATGGATGCGGTGGCGATCAGGTTGTGCCCGCATGAGTGGCCGATGCCCGGCAGCGCGTCGTACTCGGCGCAGTACACGATCTCGCGTGCGCCGCCGCTGCTGCTGCCGACGGACGCTTCGAAGGAGGTTGCGAGCCCGTAGGCGTGGCGCGTTACCGCGAACCCTTGGCTCTCGAGGAACGCGCACAGCGCGTCGTGCGCGTGGAATTCCTGGTACGCTGTCTCTGGGTGGTCATGGATGTCCTTGTTCAGGGCGCGCAGGGCGGCGTCGGCTGCGTCAATGGCCGCGTTCACGGCTCGGCGGGCTTGCTCGACATGGCTGGATCGGGCCTGGACGGGAAGCTTGATCTGCGTCATGAGGCGAAGAGGTGGAGGTGGAGGTGGAGGTAAAGGTGGAGGGTGGAGGGTGGAGGTTGGGGATTGACCTCTGGGTTCCGGGGGCCTCTGATTTCATCGACGGGCAGCCGTTTTATTGCAGCATGTTATTGCCGACTGCATGTTGCGGCGGATCTGGGCGAAGTGGACCTCCGGAATGGTTCCAGAACGGTGCCAGTAGTTGCATGGTGCTCGCCATTGTGGCCATGGGATGGGTTGAAGAATTGCCGACGTGATTGTGGCCCGTGCTCGGTTTTCTGCCGCTCTGTCTCGTTAGCGAAAGCACTACGGAAACGGCACAGCAACTAAGCCGCAGAGGGCTTAGGGCGTCCCAATGGAGATGGTTTTACAGGAGGCCGCCGCGGGTCCTGCATGATGCGTGAAGACGCCGCAGAACGTGGATACTGTGCGATACAGCGTGGATCTGGCGTGGATCGTACGGCAAGACGCCACGATCCGTCCTGTATCATCGCGCCAATCCACTAGCATGGTGTTCCGTCTGAATCATGTGTAGAAGTGCTTAGATCGCCCAGCACCGACTTGCGGTCGTACAGCATCTCATCCTGGTATCTAGTATTCATCCACTCTTCCGCTTTAGGTAATTTGTATAGCGTTAAGTCCCTTAAGCTTTTTCCGCCTTGCCAGCGATGGAGACGGGGAACGCCATACTACTAAATATTGGTACGCTTCCCAACCCCTAAGCACCACCGCCCTCGTACCCTAAGCGCACGGTCCAAGTGTTTGACCCGATCCTGCCTGAGCCATCACGAAGCTTTTGCCTGCCTCGCACGACGTGCCCGGCAGGCCCCTTTTGCCATCTGCTCCCGGTACATTACGCCCCGCGGCTGCTTCCCCGGAGACGGGAGCCCGTGGAGACGGGGGTCGGCCAGCTGATGAGCGGGCGCCACACAACGGGACGTTGGGCGCGCACTCGCAGCGTGACTCGTCCGCTCCAGGGAGGTTAGTTTCTAGTTTAGGAAAGGTTCCGGGGCTCACCGTCGGCTCTTTCACTGTCAAGATCGCGCGTTTTCGCCGCCCTCGCAAGCCGAGCAGGCTCAACCGCTCTCCCGTTTCCCTGCCATCCCATCAGACGGTACCGCCAGCCGAGTATGCACGCACCCAAGCCGTCCCAAGCCCAGACGCCGGACGAATCATCGAGCTCGCCGCCGGCCCAGGCAGACGACACCACCACCATCACCGCCACATCGCCCCAGTCTACACTACCACACCGGCCCGCCGCCAATCGAAGCGGGCCGCGCTCGCGCCAGGGCTGCTGGACCTGCCGGGAAAAAAA
The DNA here is from genome assembly GCA_021495925.1 of Diplodia intermedia. Lineage (NCBI taxonomy): Eukaryota > Fungi > Ascomycota > Dothideomycetes > Botryosphaeriales > Botryosphaeriaceae > Diplodia > Diplodia intermedia. The sequence goes on along the minus strand of JAKEKT010000032.1, from coordinate 290,770 downwards.
GGTCAAATGTGACGAGGGACGACCCGTGTGCCAGCGCTGCGTGCGCCTCAGGCGCCAGTGCGACTACAGGCCTCGCCCGCGCAAGCCCTATACCAGAAAGGCCTCCAGCGCCCGCACTCCGTCATCGTCGTCGGCCCGGCCCGACACTCCCTCGCATGGCGCCGCCAGCCCGTCGAGCAGCACTAGCAGCGGCAGCAGCGACGTCGACCCGCAGTCGCCGCCCGACTATTGCCGTCCGCCCATGCCCAGCAGCACCGCCGCGCAGATCATCGCCAGGAGAGCGTCGCGGCATGACAGCCTGGCCACGCTCGCGTCCGGCCTGCAGCAGCCCGAGATGGCCGCCGCCTGCTCTGTTGTCTTCACGCCCGCGGACCACGAGGCCATCTACTACTACCGCACCCGCTTCTCCACCAACCACCACACCAAGAACCCCGAGTACTCGGTCTTCTCGCTGCTGTTTCTGCAGGCACAGCGCCACGCCATGCCCATGCACATGATCCTGGCGCTGGCCGACCAGGAGCTGCTGTGGCTGCGCAGCACGCAGCAGGACCTTATCCCGGCCGCCAACCGCCCCAACTCGCCCAAGTCCGTCTCGCACTACACCGAGGCGCTGCATCTCATGACGCGGCAGATGAGCGCGGGCGACGCCGACCTCGACCTCGACCAGGTGCTGGCCGCGCTGTGGCTCATGATTGCGTACGAGCAAAAGTACGGTGACGGCGGTGGCATCGGGCTGTCGAAGCACCTGCAGGGCGCCGCGTCGATCCTGCGGACGCGCTTCCAACCGCTGCTGCAGCTGTCGACGACGACCAATGAGGAGCAGATGGACGTCGACAGCACGAGCCAGGCGGTTGCGGCGGCAGGCTCCTCACCGCCGGCGAATCAGGCCCTGATCTCCTTCTTCGCGGCCCGGATGATGGTGTGGATGGCGGTGCTGGACGCCGGCGCCTCGTTCGGCATCGGCTCCAACCTGGGCGGCTCCGTCAACCGGCTGGTGCGCCAGATTGCGGGCGAGGAGAAGGGCAAGCTGCTGCGCGGCTTCAACGCCATCCACGAGTACAGCGAGCCGCTGTTCCGCACCACCTGGGGCGAGCGCTACCCGCAGGCCGAGCTCGTCGACGACATGGACAACCGCACCGTGTACAGCCTGTACGCCAAGGCGTCGCTGATCCGCTACGAGAACGCCGAGTTCAGCGCGGCCCTGCACCGCGGCGACGACGCCGACGCCGCGCGCCGCGCGCTCAACATCGAGGGCGCCTTCGACATGCTGCGCGACGAGTTCGCCGAGCTGCTGACCACGGCGGCGCGGCTGAGCCCCGACGTCGACCACAGCCGGCGGCTGACGCAGAACATCCGCTTCGTGGTGCCGCACTACTACGCCATGGAGCTGGAGTTCCTACGCCTGACGCACTTCGCCGCGCCGCTGGCGGCGCCCAACGCGACGCAGCGGCGGGCGCTGCAGGAGATCATGAACCTGGCGTACCAAGGGTACAAGCACGAGGGCGAGCGGTTCCTGGCGCGCATCCCGCTGCCGCTGCTGTTCGCGGGCATGGAGACGGACGACCTCATCCACCGGGCGTGGATCCTCGACCGCTACCAGGGCCTGGCCAAGTACGGCAAGAACTACGCACGGGCGTACGCGTGCCTCAAGGCGGTGGTGGACGAGCAGGACAAGGCGGGCGGGAGGCGCGTCGATCACATGCTGCTGCTGGCCGAGGGCCGGTTCGAGCACTTTGTGATCTGATCTTTGACCATTCTTTCTACCTACTGTTGTTCTTGTACATTTTTTTAATCAACGAAACGCCCCCTCCCCGTCACGCCCCGGCGAGCGAGGGAGAGAGAGAGAGAGAGAGAGAGATACCCGAGGACGGAGATCAGCATGCATGTATCTACTAGGATATAGAGTCTAGCTATTTAGAGACGCGTACGAGTTTATGGACGACGATTGAAATGAGGACAACGCTAGGGTCACCGCCCATCGAAACTTCTGCCGCCGGTCCCGGTGTTCCCACCTTTCACAACATCGCAGATACGATGGAGAATCTGAGCTACTACCCGGTGCGCCGGAGCTTGTATTGCCGGGCTGCGGCACGGGCAAGAGGAGACAACACGCTACAGGGCCGGGGGCGGAGGCGGGGATTGGCTCCCTTCGGCGGACGGGTGGTCCCACGTCCCCACCGCTGTCAAAAACGGTCCGCCGGTCCTGTCAGCCAACGGCTTCGCATAAACCATCGCCGCAATGCGTGCCTCCAAAGCTCTCGAGTTGATGTGGTCAGGAGCTTACGGCCGTTCGTTTGATTTTCAGCTCGATGTTGGAGCCGGGTCAGCAACCCTTTCATACCGGGAGCGGCGCGCACGGGGCGGCTGTCTGGCTTCCCCAATTTGAGCTAAACGGAGGGTAGGTTAGTTTGATCAGCCCGCGCGACATGCAACAAGCATGCCCCAATTTTGAAACGAGCGGGCAATTGAAACCAAATCTAAACGTAGCGCTACGCACGTTGTGCTCTTTTCTCTCGCTCTTCTTGCGCGCGTACCGTCGTGCCTACCCTGCTTTGCCCGCTATTCCGTATCGCTCTTATCAATTGCCTGGGACAGAGTCAGTCGGTCAAGCTTTGCTTTCCCACAAGTCATGGTCCCCGTCTGCGCCGCAGTTCTAGCCTCTCTCCCTCTCTCCCTCTATCTCTCTGCTGCTTTGCTCTGGACTAACGCCTCATTTCAATTCGTCCTTTCTTTTTCCCCTCGTTGCCTTGCAAGGATTTCGTTCCCACTTTTTTCCGCTCGCACTTTGCGTTTTTTGCCTCCCTCTTTATAAACTTCGCCGCACCACTCTCGCTTCGCGTGGTCGCAACTGTCCGCCGCCTGCCTGGTTGGGACAGAATGGCGACAATCAGATGATTGACAACGAAAGTGGGACCCTGCAGCCCGCTCGCTCCCCGCTTTATTGTTCTTAGCAGTCGCACGCGCGCGCCGAAGGCTGTAAATTATAATAACGAGCGGGTTTGACTAGTATTCTCATTTACCTCTCTCCTTCTCTCTCCCTCTCTCTCGCTCTCTTCCTCGTCGTCGGTGGTTGTTCGTTTTCGCGCCTCGCCGGGACCTCGACTCTCGCTTCGGCTCGCGGCGGCCCTTTCCCCTGAAAATCCCCTTCTCTCTTCCTTCCCCCCCACCGCCGCCCAACCGACGAACCGACCGACCGAATCTCGGATCGGGCTCGTTGCATTGAACGGACGGGTCAACTTGTTGACGAAACACACGCATCCCCGCACCCCCTCCAACCGATCTGCTTCGACGCGCTGGTCGCAACGCCACCCATCCATCCACGCGGGGGAAGAAAAAAAAAAACGCAGAATCTACCCGGCGGATTCGTTCCGTCGCCCTTTTTAAGAAGAGAAAAAAAAGAAATTTAAAATGAACATGTCATCAACGTCAGCGTATGCGCCGGAGAATGGCAAGCGCGTCGCCGAGACTACCACTACTGCGGCGGCGAGCAACGGTGGTGGAGTCGCGCATGGCGATGCGACGTTGGAGGATTTGGGGTCGGATGCTGGGGGCTTGGATGAGGTGGAGGTGAGCCCCGAGGACGATCGGCGGATCTTGAGGAGGATTGATTGTTGGTGAGTCTTGTTTTGCCTTCTTTCGCGTGGTCCGGGGTGTCCTTTTTTTTCGAGGGGGGCGGTGGTGGTGGCGACTTTCCCCGCGGCGTTGGAGGTGTCGGGTGGATCCAGGATGTCGACCACCATCAACCCCCCACGACGACGTCCGACCTCATCCCGTCCCGTCCACCCATGGCGAACCACCACCAACCACTAACGACGGGCCTCCTCCGCTCCCAGCCTCCTCCCCATCCTCGCCATCTCGTACATGTTCCAATTCCTCGACAAGCAAGCCATGGGCTACACGGCCATCCTCGACCTGCGCACGGACCTGGGCCTCAGCGGGCCCGCCTACTCGTGGGCGGGCAGCATCTTCTACTTCGGCTACCTGGCGGCGTCGTGGCCGGTGGCGGCGCTGCTCGTGCGCTTCCCCGTCGGCAAGACGCTGGCGGCGTCGGTGTGCGCGTGGGCCGTCGTGCTCACCCTGATGGCCGCGTGCACCAACGCCGCCGGCCTGCTCGCCGCCCGCTTCTTCCTCGGCATGTGCGAGGCCGCCGTCGCGCCCGGCTTCAGCGTCGTCACGAGCATGTGGTACAAGCGCGCCGAGCAGCCGCTGCGCCACGGCGCCTGGTTTTTGGGGAACGTCGCGAGCGGCCTGTTTGGCAGCGTGTTGGCGTACTCGATGGCGAATGTCAAGAGCGAGGCCCTGGCCGCTTGGCAGGCTGTGTTTGTCATCTTCGGCGCGTTCTCGTTTGCGTGGAGCGTCACTTTGTTCTGGACGATTCCGGATTCGCCGACGCGCGCGTGGTTTCTGAAGGGCAGGGAGGATGCGAGGTTGGCGGTCGCGCGCGTCAAGGCGAATCTGACGGGCATCAAGAGTCGGGAGTGGAAGGGGAGCCAGGTCGTCGAGGCGCTGAAGGATCCGCAGAGTTGGCTGTTTGTGCTGATCCAGCTGTGTGGGAACATCCCGAACGGCGGGGTGACGACGGTGGGTTTTTCTTTTCTTTCCCCTACCGTTGGGATGGAGGAGGTGAGGGCGAGGCTAACATGCGCAACAGTTCGCCTCGGTCATCGTCAACGGCCTCGGCTTCAGCGTCAAGCAGACGCTGCTCATCGGCATGGTCGCCACCGCCTTCCAGGCCGTCTTCGTGCTGCTGGCCGCCGGCGGCGCCACCTTGTTCCGCAACACGCGCACCCACTGGCTGGTCTGGAACTTCGTCGTCTCGCTCGTCGGCGCCGTCATGGCGCGCGAGATCGACCCCGCGAAGAACATCTGGGCCAAGTTCTTCGGCTACTGCCTGCTCATCTGCTTCTCCGCCAACTTCCCGCTCATGCTGAGCCTGACGGCCGCCAACGTCGGCGGCTTCACCAAGAAGAACACGGTCAACGCCATGGTGAGTGGGAGAATCGTTCTCGTTTTCGGCGGCGGCGGAGACGCGCGCGCGACTGACTGACCGACGTTTGCTCCAGCTCTTCGTCTCGTACTGCGTCGGCAACATCATCGGCCCCCAGCTCTTCTTCGACCGCGAGGCTCCCAAGTACCAGTCCGGCTTCTTGGCCATGCTGATTTGCTTCGTGCTCGGCATCGTTTTCAGCATCGCGCTGCGCTTCTACTACATATGGGAGAACAAGCGCCGCGACACCAAGGCTGCTATCGGGAATGACGGTCTCGGTGGAAACGCTGACATCGCTGACGCAGAGGTGCGGCAGGAGTCTGCCATCATGCTGAATCTGCTGGATCGGACGGATAGGGATATGGTGCAGTTCAGGTACGTGTATTAAGAAATGCTCGCTCTTGGGGGCATGTAAAAAAGGGACATGTGGAAAAGAAAAAAGACAGGCTCTGGGCAGGTAGAGTTTTACAAGGGTCAGAGGGTAAGGTGTGCAAGTTCAAGATTGCAGCGTTCAAGCAGAGTTTTATATCCTCGTTCAATCGATTTCGACGTTTTTCCAAGCTGGATCTATCCTGGGATGACCCATCGTTTCAACGCCATTCAAGCTCGTTGAGAGATGGCCCGGTCTTTCGATCTTCAGCCAAGACCAAGTTCCTGGCTCCGCGGCAAACCGGTGCGCAGAGCCCACCCATACTTCAGCCGGCAATCCCAGCACCTGGAACCCAATCACCAGCGCTTTCACCGCGTGTCTCTTCCTGGAGTAGTCAGTGCTACTAAAGCGGGAATCTCGGGGCCCGACGTACCTTTTCCCTTCGACGGCAAACGCAGATTGCGCCCCACCAATGCGCTTAGAAGACCACAGGCCTCCCCACTCATCAATATAAGCCATCTGCGCCGGTCTCGGTCTCGAAATCGCTATCACTCGCCGTCTCAAAGAGCCGTGGCACTACGGCGTGCGATCGGTAGATGTCGAGGCGCGGGAAGTGGTGATGGTGGTCGAAGCGCGGAAAGTGGTGGTGGTCGTCGTCGTCGTCCAACGACGGCGAATAGATCGTCTCCGCCCACTCCTCGCCATCGGTCGCCGTGGCGCTGGCTCCCCAGCGGTGCGGATTGTGCAGCTCTGACCTCCCCCATGCCTCGCCCCGCGTGTCTTCGCCTATCCATCTGCGGCCCTCGAAGCGCGGGAAGCGGTGATAGTAGCAATCGTCGTCCAACGACGACGAACCCACCGTCTCCTCCCACCCCTCCTCGCCACCGGTCGCGGCGGCTCTGGCTCCCCAGCTGCGCGGGTTGCGCCGGTCCTCGCCTCCCCAATATGCCTCGCCCGTGTCCTCGCCTCCCCACGCCTCGCCCGCGTCCTCCCGCATCCATCCGCCGCCCGCGTCGTCCCCGTCTCGATCAAGCGTCTCCTGCGCATCAAAGTACACGGTGCCCTCCCCATCCCCATCCCCATCACTATCGTCCTCGCCCTCGCCCTCGCCAATCTCCCAGCCGCGCGGAACGTAATGCGTCTGCCCGCCGTGCATCAGGAAGCGCGCCAGGCCCTCGGGGAAGTAGGCGGCAGAGGTCTCCGTGACGAGCGGCGCTGCTGGGTGCAGTGTTGCGTGCTTGAGGCGGGGTGCGAGCGGTGGCTGCGGCTGCGGCGGCGGAGCGGGTCGAGGAGGATGGGAGGGTTGGTGGCGGCCGCGGGTGTAGAGGAGGGAGGTCGATATGGAGGGCGGGGGTGGGAAGGCGGGGTTGGGGTCGGGGTCGGGGTCGAGGGCGGACATGGTTGGGCGGTCGGTCGGTTGGTTGGTTGGAGGAGAGCGGTTGCGTCTGGGGTTCTTTGGTTGGTTGGTTGGTGGGTGGGGAGGTCGTGCGGGAGGGCGGCGCGGGTATATGCGTGGGGGTCGGCGGCGGTGGCGGCGGTTGTGTTGTCGTCGGCGCTGTAGTGAGGCGGGCGGATGCGACGCCGGAAGAGGCAGGCAGCTCCGCGTGGACTTGAGGGCTTCGCGCTTTGGAGCATGCGCCCAGGCTGCTATCGCGTTTCTCCGGGTACTGCGTTGCGGGCGCCTTCCCTTGTTTTGCTTGAGCACCCGAACGCTTTTGTTAGAGCGGGTTGAGAACAATGCAATTGTTAACGGGCCGCCGTGCTGCGCAATGCAGGTTTGTAGCTTACTCTTTGTTCGAAGGAGAAAATTAAACAAAAGAAGGCATTCTTTCTTTCCCCCGGGCTGACTTGACTACCAGACGCATCGCGTCCGTGACAGTTACTTTGGCGAAAGATCGGATAATCGTTCGCGTAACTCGCAGGCATGGTTTCGTGCAAAATCATCACTTTCCCGACGGCATCTTCGAACAAAGAGACAAGAGGACGAGAGGCTTTGCGTTTTGTACGACACGAGATTCCGTCAGCGAGCCTGCCGATCAAATTACCCGAAGGGGTAATAAAAATCGCAAGCGAGCCAGTCGGAATTTGACAGCATAGCGATGAACACACAGTGGCTACGTCATGCTTTGGGTGACCGGTTTCCACCTGCATGGCCACGACTCGCTGGTTCCAGGCGTTCTCCCGAATCAGGTTCTCACGTGTTCCGTAAATTGCCACCATAGGCTAGATCGAGCTGCCGGACCACAACTTGCATATACTTATTCATAATATCCTCTACACTGTTTGCATCCAAACCGCTCCCTCCGTTGTCATCCGCCCACCCGGGGTGCACCGCACTGTTTGGTTTTGACATATTGACAACACCATGGCACCGAAGGATTGGACAACACCAACATTCCCACGAGCAAAGCTCGCAGCGCACCCGCGAGAGAAATCCACCGACGACGCCGAACGCACCGAGCGACGCGCAATCGGGCAAGAAGACCGCACAACGCCCAACCCCAGGGTCCCAGCAGCCGATCCCGCAACCAGGGTCCACTCAGAACGGGTAAGCACCACCGAGAAACACCAACACCCCGCCGACTCACAACAAATCACTAAGCCATCACCCACCCATCACCAGCCCCCAACAGCCCCGCCCCGGCCCCCCGCGGTGCCAAAAGCGAGCTGGATGCTCCCCTCCTCCCGGCTCGGCCCGCGCCCCCCCAAGATGCCGACGCCGACGCAGACGCAGACGCAGCAAGCCGCCGCAGCCCGCACCACCACCAAGCCGTCCCGCGGATGCCGCAACCAAGAAGGCACGCAGATCCTAACCGGCGCGGACCTCGCCGCCCAGCTCGCCGCCATCACCGGCGCCGACACCACCATCCGCACGGCGCCGCCGCCGCCCCGGAAGCGCCGCAAGAGGGAGCACGAGGTATCGTCGTCGTCGTCGTCGTCCTTCCACCCGTGTGCGGGGAGCTGACTTGACTGTACGCAGGTGGAGCCGGCCACCCCGGTCGCGCGCCGCAAGGTGCATGCGCCGCGGACCCCGGCGGGGAGGCGGGGGGTTTCGGCGGCGTCGCCCCGGCGCGAGGGGAGGGTTGTGACGAGGCTGCAGGCGAGAAAGGCGCATGTGCGGGAATCGGGTGGACAGGAGAAAGGGGGGGTTGATGGGAGCGTCGGTGGCGAGATCGAGTTTGACTTGGGGCCGGCGGATCCGGGGTATATGGGACATCCGGATGGAGGCGGGGATGCTGAGAGCAGGTACTTGAGGCGCTTGTACCTGGACGGGGTGCAGGGGCATGTCGATGCGGGGTTTGAGGAGGGGTTTTTGTTGGATCCGACGCTGACGGGAGAGTGGTTCTTCGGGTGCTCGGATGACTGAGCGGCTTTGTGGCAGCTTGTCGTGAGCGGATTGGGTGGGCATGTGGTTGGGACTCTCACACTTTTTACGATGGAAAAAGGGGTCCGGTGTAGTGGGAAATGCGTTAAAGTATGAAAGAAATCAGAAATGCATTTTGCTTGAACATTGTCAAGATGCCGTACCTCGAGGAAGAGCTTTTGAATCCGCATGCAAATATTGACTCTCTCCACGATAATACTTGTCTCTTCATGCCGAAAGGTACTTGGTATATGCTGGCGTAGGATCCAACACGGTACCTGTAATGCCTCAAACATTTACAAGTTTCGCAATAAGCCACGTATCTACAAAGAGTGCGAAACTTCTACAACCAGCCTCTCGCGTCTAGGGACGCCAACTCAAGCAGCTTGGTCTTGTTGAAATCAAAAAGCACGTGGAACATACCAAACTTTTAGCAAGCGTCAAGGAACCAAGTAACCATTTATGAAAAGATAGTCGAGAGGTCTATACAGTAGCTTTGGAATCGATTTCAACAGAGAAAGGGATATATACCGTTTGGTTCGTGCCTAAGGTAGATTCCAATCCGGTGGTTCCAAGTAGAACGTGTGAATATGGTCATCTCTTTATTTTTTTTGTTTTATTTTTTATAGATCTTTCATGACCCATACTACACAGTCTCTCTGTATATATCTTGTTCCACACTATTTCTGAATTTGCGAGTACGCTTGCAAAATAAAGACCACTAACAGGAGTCTATCGGCCGCTACGTTAAATCTCCCCAGGTCATCAACCTCTTGGCTGCGATCAGGTATAAGGTATGATTAAGTCATCCTCAAAACTCTGTACACAACGTTTTAGTATTAAGTTCTCCGTCAGAGGTACTGATGTTGTGGTTCCTCCACCACAATCGAAACTGAGAATCACACGTCAGACTGTCATACGTCAGGAGGTGGAAAAGTTGATAGCAGTGATGACGTTCATTCTCCCGGCTTGGCAAGGGTGACTGAGGGTCGGCAGGCCGTGTTAGTGGAAACAGCGCAATGTGCACCAACGCCGGTGGTGATCGAGAACAACGACCACCCGGTCACAGTACATAAGACGACATCTTCTTTTCTCTCCTACCATCTTCACCGAATCACCACTTGCGATCTTCCTTGATCCTGGTATCACCAGACACCACGACCAACGACACGTAACATTTTCTCGACACACCCGAAAGCGAGTCAATCCCTCCCGACGGAATCTGCAGACATGGCGTCTAATCAGACATCCACTCCCCCGGTTAACGAGGAGCTTGGTAGCTTACTCATTCCGGTCATCACTGGTTGGACGACTTCCGTAAACCCGGTTCCTAACGACCCGAATCGTCCTCCCATCTACCCAAGCTACGACAACCTTCCGCGGAGCGAGCTGCTCCTCAGCGAGGAGGAGGCCGAGACATACCGCCAGTCCTTCCGGTGCCAGCCTGTTCCGGACCCGACGGTCACCGAGGTGCGCAACAAGATCGTGCAGTATGTGAGGGACATTTTCATGTCCATGATCGACTGCAGGTATGCACTGGACAATGAGCATGGTCGCGACTTCATTCGCTTGACCAAGCCGTACAAGTCTGGATACTACTATCCTACGAAGCTTCTCGTTGCCATGTCTTGGAAGCTGATGGACATGCTCCTCGACGGTGCAGTCAATGGGTTCATGACGAGCATTCATGATGACCAGAGTATCTGGATCAACGACCTGACCTTGACCGAGCGCCACAGGAAGCTATGCCTCGCACTGCTCCTCGAGAAGATCGTCGTCGAGGACGTCTTGAGCGGCGATGAGCGCAAGATCCGCAGCTTGGTCTACGCGCCCGGCCACTATGCCGACATGACGGGCGCTGCGCGCACTGCCAATGACAAGAGGGCCGGAAGGAAGACCAAGGTATTAGCACCGGCCACTCTGGAGAAGCCTCAATACAGCTCTTCGTCTTCAAGCCCATGCTCTCCATCGACATTTGCCCACCAGTTGATGGTCCAGAACAAGACAAGGTTGATGCACCCCGCCTGGCATGCCATTCCTTCAGAGGACTTTTTCCCGGACATGGCGTCCGCTCTACACCACCTGGACAACCTCCAGCCCCGCCTCGAGCCCGAGGCTGACCCTTACCTGGATCTGATGAAGAAGAACAAGCTTTTCCTCGTCACCAAGCTCTACGCTGCCCTCCGCGATGTCGAGGACATCCAGAACTCTCTCGGCGGTGTCGATGCTAAGCGTTTCCTCACCACCCAGGCCTGCTCTCCCAAGGCCCTCCTGGAGGCATGCTGGCGCATCCTCGCCGTCTTCCTCCACGGCGTTGAACACGGCTTCGTGAAGCCCTTCCCCAAGGCCAACAAGTACGATGCCCCCATCTTCATCAGCCACAGCGAGTTCAACTCGGTCCGGCGCTTTGCAAGCATGATGGAAGTGCTACGCCGTGAGAAGACGGTCGCCTGGATGTTCGTGAAGAGCAGTCTGGACCTCGAAGAGTTCATCGCCGACCCATACTCCTACACCGGGCTCAGGCAGGATCACCGCCAGACGAGCGGATGGCGCAGGTCCAAGCCGGAGGACTGGTTCGCCAGGAACAAAACCCGCGCTGCCTCCTCCTCCCGCTCAGCTACCCGCAGCAGCGCCACTTCCTCCCCGGAGCCCGCGTCGTCCGCGTCCAACCAGGAAGCGGCCACCATCGGCGCCGCCGTCTCCTCCCCGGCTCCGGAATCGACCTCCCACGGCCTCCGCGGCGATGCTGGCTCTTCGGCCTCTGCCCCTGCGCCCAACCCCCAGCAGACCAACGCCCCGACAGACGCCGATGCCGACACGGCCATGCCCGACTTCGACTTCACGCTCGACGTCGCCCCCACCGCCGGCGGTCCATCAAGCGCGACCGCCGGCGGCCCCCCAAGCACAACCACCGACCAGCCGTTGCCGCCGACCAACGCGGCGGAGGCGCCGCAATGGTACTGGGACGCCATCTTCGACCCGGACAACAGAATCGTCTACCCCGCGTGGACGGGCATGGATGCCCTCGGCGGCGCCGCGTGGGACGAGCAGTACGTGCCGGCCCGGCGCATCTACGACGGCCAGACGCCGGCGGCTGCGCAGATGGTGCCGCTGAATGGCGATGAGCTGCCGAGTGTGGTGATGGAGGGCGAGCTGGAGAACTATGTCAGGGAGTACAACTGGTTGTTTGAGAGTGCGGACGAGCAGATGGACTTTGATGGCGACGAGATGATGGAGGGGTAAGCGAGCGAACTCTGACGCGGCCATTGGAGGGATTGGATTGTGGGATGAGATGTTTGATCGGAACACGAGCGAGCGATTAGATTGTTGTTTCCTTATTGCTCGAAATGCTAAGGATAGCGTTTGGTCTTGTTTAGAGATGATAAAAAGTAGCGAAATTCAGATTTTCTGAGCCAAATATGTTTCCTGATTAGTGCATGACCTGAATATCGTGACCAAATGGAATGCTTCCTCCGTTTGCGCGTGTGTGCACACCCTCTTTTCCCACTGAGAGGACCAGTCCAGCAAGCATAGATTTGAGTATATATAGATGAGTAGCTCTTGATTTTCCGTGGATCTATGGCGATTTTGTATCTCAGCAGAAATGCGATGCTGTTCGTGGCATGGACTATGAGAGCCAAAGACGTGCAGAGTACTATATACCATTCATTCACAAAGCCTATACCTACCTTACCGCAATTTCTGTTGGCGCTTTCGAACGGACATGAGCCAGATGTGTGCAATGGATGACGCGAAGGGTACCGGGCCACGTCTTCCTACTCTTCCGCCCACCCTTCCGCGGTGACCTGCAGACCCTCGTTCTGAGCTCGAAGCTCCCGCGTCCCACGCCAGATATTGGGAGTGGTGTCCTCTCGCAAATTCTCCGTGGCAATATCGCCCTCCACGACTACAGCATTGTGGATAGTCTGGCGAGATGGAGAGCGCCCGCATGGGAAGGGCTATTGTCGGGCAACGAAAGGTCTGAACTGCCTTTATCATTTACACGAGAGACATACTGACTTGGGATACAGCGTAGGCGAGTCGTTGTTTGGTGGTCCGCATTGTTCGTAGAGCATCGGGGAAGTGTCGCGTTCGCATCTGAGACAGCATTGTTTCGCAGAAGACGAGAACAATGTACCAAAATCGAGACCCTGAGGTCCAGAGGCAGGTGGAAGCTGCCGGACCAGCATGGAGGGTCGGCGGTTGGGGTGTCAGTCATGGGCGGGGCTAACACATTCGTTCCGGCGCGTCGAGGTCCTTCCACATGAAGCGATGCGAGGCATAAACACCCAGCGCACGCCCCTTCAGCGGCCGCATAGTCCAGCGACAACCTTAATCCGGTTAGCCAACCAATTGCTGCGACAGCGTCGCCGGCGCATGGCTGCCAGCGACATACTGCCCGCCTCGACCACAAAACCCTTCGATCTCGACGACCGCCCCCAACCTTTTCCCTCTCCAACCTTTCGCTGATCCGAGTCACCCTCTGCTTCGGTTTACGAGCCACCCTCTGCTTCGTTTTCTGATACAGCCTCCGCTTCGTTCTTGAGCAGCGCCCAAGTCTTCTTCCAACAGAGACTCCGCTCCCACGCAACGTTCGACCGCATTCGGATCCTCCCCCACCCCGAGTTCGACGACTCCACCCGGTACTCCTCCACCCGCAATCTTCCCACCTAGTATGACCGCCAGTGCTGACATTGCTCCAGCTGCAGTCATGGATTCTCGTGCCAACACCTTCCAGTCTGGTATGGCTACCAGCGCGCCGGCTCCTGAAGGTCCCGTCACACCACCTTCTACGCCTCAGAATGCTTTGACCGGAGGCAATGTCTCCAAATCCTCCCACAAGCGCTGCCGTGATGATGATGGCGACGCAGACGAGCCTGTAGCAAAGAAGCTCAGGCCGGATGATACCTTGACGCATGCCAGCGTCCCAAGGGATGGCAGCGGCTCTCTCCCTTCCCCAAGGTCGCAGATCGGTGGTCACCCGGACAGGCCTATCACGATCAACGACGAGGACAACAGCCAGGCCACTGCCGCTGCTGTCTCCCAGCCCGCGCTCCCTCAACCCGCGCTCCCTCAGCCCGCGCTCCCTCAGCCCGTCCACAACAGCGCAGCCAGAAGAACATGCACAATCGGCGGAACCAACGTCAGCGTGATCACCGACCCTTTCCAGGTCAACTTCCACGAGACCGGTATAACCTTTTATGGTCTCAACCAGAAGGCTACCGCCTTCTTGAAGCAGAAGCTTGAGGTCCCCTTCGATGAGAACCGTCAGAGGACGTATGCGAAGTTCGACGACATGGGCTATCACTTGCGCCTCACCTCAGCAGCACACGCCCAACAGCACCGCGACTCCGTCTGGGAACGTGCTGCCACCTATCCCGACCCCACTTACCAGACCGTTCGCAGCAATGACGTCCAGAATGCCGGGCGCTGGTACGATGCGGCCATCGACCTTAGCCAGATGCGTGACAAGCTTAGCAGCAGGGGCAAAGGTGCCGACAAGTTCGTGAAGACGGACGACCAGGGACGCACCCACTACAAGCACCAGGAGATCTCTAGCTTGTACTTCAAGTTCATGGACATCGTCGCCGACGGTACGCTCAACGGCTTCCGCGCGTCAACCAACCCGCGCCACCGCACCATAATCCGCAAGTCGAGATACGCGGTGAATCTCAGCGCCCACGACCGCCTCGAGGCCGCGCTCCAAGCCCTCCGCAACGAAAAGGCCATCATCGGCGACCTCCTCGGCCCCTCAGGTGCGGGCAACCTGATCGAGTTCGTCGCCCATCCCACCGCCTACGCAGACCTCAAAAAAGACGACCGCCGCACCAACACCAACCGCGGCCTCCCCAAAGCCCAGCGCAGCAAGCCCGGCGACCCAGACGTCTACCCCTGGTCCGCACTCACTCCCAATGAGCGCGCCCTGCTGATGCAGCCATACCCCGCGTGGCACACCATCCTCCCGCGCGACATCATGTTCCCACGCGACATCGACGCGCACCTCACCGCGCACCTTCCTCCCCCCGCCGACGACCGCGTCCACACCTCCGCCTCGGCCCAAGCCTACCACGCCAAACTCGCGCACCACCGCCGCACCCCAGCCCCCACCACCCCCGACCCCTTCCTCCCCCACTTCCGCGCCCACATCGACGACTTCGCCCACCTCCTCGCCTCCGCCGCCACCAGCAGCGCCTGCGCACAGGACTCTCCGCGGTCCACGCACCTCGCCTCCTTCACCGCGCCGCCGCCCGCCCACACCACGGGTCCGTGGGAGACGCAGTGCCGCAACGTCCAGGCGTGGGCGTACCGCGTGTGCGAGCGCCTCGTCGAGGGCGCGCTGTTCGGCTTCCCCATGCCCCCGCAGGACGGCCAGACGCCGCCCGAGTCGGATCGGCATCCGACGTCCAGGCTGGCGGCGGTGTTTGGGGGCGCGGACGTCGGGTTGTGGGAGAGGTTTGGCGCCGTGCATGCCGCGCTGATGGTGTCGAAGGCGGTGGCGGCGCCGTTTGTGGGGTGCGTGGAGGGGTTTTTGAGGGTGGAGGAGCTTGTGGGGGAGCCGTTGTGCTTTTTGGAGACGAAGTTGGCGCATCGGAAGTCTAACTCCAAGAGGAGGGCTGGCGGAAGTGGTGCTGGTGGCGGCGATGATGATGGAGACGATGGTGGTGATGCTCCGGACCAGGATGGCGGCAATGATGAGGAGCCAAAGACCACGAAGAGGAAGCGCGATGATGAGCAGCAGCCTGGATCGGGCGAGCAGACGGGCGATGGTGATGATGCCCCGGCTCCACAACGCCCCCAGAAGCGCGCTCGTGGCGCCGACACTGGCTCGAAGCAGAGCGATTTGCCGGACTACCCGCCTATCTTCGCTCCTCAACCCGATGTCGCTGCTCCTACTGGACCGACGAGCGACATCTCTGCGGTCCCCACGGCCCCCACGGCCCCCGCTGAAGCGTCTGAGGCTACCGAAAGGCTCAAGTCCCACATTGTCCCCACGGAAGGGGTCTCTGCAAGCAGCAATTGCGCTGGTGGAGCCAGGTCTGGATCGACGAACCAGAGCGGCTTACCTGACTATCCGCCCATCTTCGCCCCGCAACCTAATGTCGCTGCTCCTCACGGCCTTACGAACGACATGTCTGCTGTTCCGACTGCCCTCACAGTCCCCACGGAAGCGCCCGAAGTTACCGAAACGACCGAAGTCCACACTATCACCACCGGAAAATCTCTGGTCAGCAACGATTGTGCTCCAGGCGCCAGGGCTCGATCGGCGAATGAGAGCGACCTGGCCGATTACTCATCCATCTTCGCTCCGCTCCCCGATGTCGCTGCTCCTTCTGATTTCACGAACAACGACCCGGCCATGACTGCTGTTCCTGCCTCCACAGCAGTACATGATGCTACCAATGCGGGTGACATCCATGCCATCACCGTTGAAGTATTGTTAGCTACTAAGGATGATCACGTCCCCAGCGGCCCCCTTGAATCATATGATGATTGGGTCAACAAATACTTTCCAACGGAACAGAGCTACGAATATCCCAGTCCTCCTTTGATGGATGCGGGCTGGGAGCCTGTTCAGGACGTCGAAAACCTTGATGGCTGCGGTCAGCAGCATGTTTCTGGAGCGAGTCTGGAAGACGAAGACGACTACGACCCGTTAGACCGGGAGCTTTTCTTTGGTGATGAGTGATAGCTAACTCTGTTGACTTGGTTACGTTTCAGTTTTTGTTTTAGTTCAGGATGACAGCAGCATTGATGTCTGCGGTCAACGGCGTGTTTTTTGTGAGAATCCCGAGGATGATAGCGACCAGGTCTACTTGGAGTTATGCATGGGCAAGGAGCGATAGTCAATTCGGTTACCATGGTCTCATTTTAGTTGTTGTTTTGGTTTGCGATTGGTAGATGTTTGTTTGCTTGGTTTGGCGCTTAGAGACAACGCGCATGCAGACGCACCTCATGATCCGTGCGTATTCGCTTCAAAGAAGCAACTGGAGTCTGTTTGTAGAAATCTGACATGGAACGAAATTAGCCCTGTAACAAGCAGTAACACGTTGATGCAGCTTGAAATTCGTGGTGATAAAGTCCACGACCAAGACACTTTCATGGTCTCATCCGAGACAACCAACAAAACCATTCAGCCGCAGACTTCCGCCACTCTGCCCCCTTCTTAGTTTGTATTCTCCTTTTCGCTCATAGTCCAAAGGCACGTATTTCTCTCTCACGTTTGCTACCATGAGCGACTTACAGGAACATGATGGCAAATCAGCCGCCAATGCCATCTTGATAGACGATGACTCCATCAGGCCCACGAAGCGTCGCCGTGTAGCTTATCCTACAGAAGACAGAAGCGATAAAAGGTCAACACGCTCAATTTTATCCACAGTGCACACTGCCCGGTTGAATACAGCAGCAGCTGCTACAGAGCCATCTCAGCAAGCAACGAGCCCCATTGCCGCCAACAGCATCGCTTCAAGCCCTACCCCATCTTTCGTGAAAGATCCTCCATTTGAAGATGACACGTTCCTTAACTATAAGCAACGACCTGGCGAGCTCGTCCGCGAGCTATACACTGCCATAGTCGACACCGGCGAAATGCAAGACGTGCCAAACACAAACACATTTCGGCTCCTCACAGAACGACAAGGTGATGAGTACTACGTCGCAACAAAAGCACTGGTCGCGGCTTGCTGGAGAGTTGTCTACCACCTATTCCAAGGCGCAGAAAATGGCTTTTATCGCCCCGTGGAGGGGCCCAACGGGGACAACGCCATGGCCCACGGACACGAGCACGAGCAGCGGTTCGACAAGCGCGTAGCCAGTATAATCGAGACGCCAAGGAAAATGAGGAGTGTGGTGATGGATCTCCTGCTCGAAGACGTAGAGTACTACTACTGCTTCGTGTACGCACCGAAAAGGTACATGTACAGGGAGACCAGGAGCCGCGAGCCGGTAGCACAAATTGATGGAGCCTCCAACAGAGTAGAGAAGCGTGCCATCTCGATCTATCCAGCATAGTTGGACCTTCTACCAGACGAGCGCGAAAAAGGCCTTAACAGAGCAATGAGGTGGCTACGCGATAATCCGGTGTGCACCGATATGGAGAGCCCGCGGCAAACGTTTAACAGGGGGCTCGATGAGATTGGAATCGTGAGCGAGAAGCAGCAGCATCAGCAGCAGCATCAGCATGAGCAGCAAAGCAAGGCCGGACGGTCGGAGGAGCCACCACGACCGGGATCCTCTCAACCATCGCCACCTCTACACCGCCATGACCTCCACCAGCCGTATGCAAGACGCCCCCGACACATACGGCCACCGGCTCTTCACCGAACGCAAGGAGGGCACCACCACACCCCCCTCTCTCTAAATCCCCACCAAAACCCTCGTCGCCGCATGCTGGCAGATCCCGCGCACGATGCAGGGCGGTGTTTATCCGCGATGGGAGGAGTTGCCCGAGGATGAGCAGGGGATGACGCCGAAGCAGGCGTGGAGAAGGCTTGTCATGTTGGGCACAGCGTCTGGGTTTGGGATTTCCCTGCCGCGGCTGGATGTTAGGCTGGGTGGTGCGGTTGACGTCGGGTTTGTTGGGGAGCGCGGGCTGCGGGTGGAAGAGCGGACTGGCCGGCATGAGCGGACTGATCAGTATGAGGGTGTTGGCCAACTTGAAATTGACCAGCTTCAGGAAGCTGAGCACCATGAAGAAGTAGATCAGCTGGAAGTCGACCAGCATGGACAACTTGACCAGCTAGAACAGCAGAACGAGCCCGAACAACAGGGCGAACTGGAACGGCAGGATGAGCGCGAACAGCCACCGCAATCACCGCCACATTCACAATCACCGTCTTCACTACCTCTCTTACCATCCGACACATCGTCCCTGTCGCAACCCGCCTTCCGCACACTCTTGGAATCTCTCATGCCTTGTTTTCCGTCTCCCAACCACCAGATGCAAGATTCCGCCGCTGCAAACGCGCCTCCAGACGCACCCGCAAACGCACCCGGAAACGCTGCGGATCATCAATCTACGCCTCTGCATTACCCGCACCGCGAGAGCGCTTATGATGCACCAGAAACGGTAGATGCGCCAGGAACGGTAGCAGACGTGTAAGTCGCGTTCTCAATCCCTTTCAATCTGCTTCACATACTAATCTCAAAAACACAGTCGCTCTACAGGCCCAACTGCGCCAGGCGATGCTGCTTCAGCGGCCTCAGAACCCACAGCACCTGCAGCCGATGAAACAGCCGTGACAGACGAGCGAAACAACGAGGTCCATGCATGGCAGGAGCCAGGAAACGCATCTACGACGGGTGGCTGCAGGACAGGACAACAGCACGGCCGCAGCTTCCGACACCCACATCTCCCTGCCCTCCAAGACCCCGATGCCGCTGCCGCCCGGGTCGCTGCTCATAGTACCTGGCAGCTGAGTCCTCCCGCCGCGCAGGACCACCCTGCTTCCGCGCAGCAAGCTCCAGCAAGTGTCGCGCAACAACAAAACCACAGCCACCACCGTACCATGCAGCTCCTCCAACATCCTCTCCAGCAACCAAACCCACCCGCTGCGCCGCCAGACCCTCACCGCCGCCCCGGCCCGCATCTCTACCACCCCACCGCATACCTCCTCCAGCAGCAGCACGCGCATCCCAACAGCCCCGCCGCCGCCACCGCCGCCGCCTTCCAACCCAACGGCATCGCCAACACGCCGCCTCGTCTGCAACTCCCTCAACACCCTCTTCCTCCTCGTCCTCTTCGTCCCGTCGCAGCGCCCGCACCGGTACCGCCTCGACCGGCCATGCAACCACCGCCATACCTTGTTACGCAACACCGCCCGCCCCCGCAGCCCGCCAACCCTCCCGCCAACCCTCCCGTCACCACCACCACCACCACCGAACAAATCGGCTTGGACATCCGCCCCAACCCGACGCATCCGCTAGAGCCGATGGCGTTGATGGGGTCCCGGAAGGAAGCGGTGCTGTATTATCGAAGGTATCACGGGCTGCGGCGGCATATGATGGTGGGCGGCCGGTTGTGGGTGTGTTACGAAGGTGCGGGGTGGTGTGTGAGGAGGTAGAGTGAGGGAGGAGGACGATGGGTTGGGTTTGTGGAAGGGAGGGGAGGGGTTTGTCTGAGGGAGTTTGGGCTGGGTGTTTGAGAGTGATAGCGCTCAGTGTACATCTATTTCCATGAAGAAGGGCGCTGTCCCAGTCCATCCGATACTCTCGCCTCCGCAAGCGCCACCCCAAACCCCCCCCCGCCCTCACTCCCCCGCCCTCCTCCTCCTCCCCACCACCACCAAAAACGGAAACCCCATCCTCCCGCCTTCCACCTCCACCCCAACCTCCTCCGCCTCCCCCGCATCCACCCCCTTCTCCAACACAAACGCCTCCCCCACCTCGACATCCACAAACCCCACCTCCCCCGCCAACGCCGCCATCGCCCCCCTCGCGATCCCATGCCTCTCCACCCCCTCCCTCTTCTCCCGCGGGTGAAACAGCACGCTCCGCCTGCCGCAGTCCTCGAAATCCGTCAGCGCGATCGCGCCGCCCGGCGCCAGCGCCGCGAGCAGGGTGGTCAGGAAGGCGCGCAGGTCGGGGACGTGGTGCAGGGTGAGGTGGGAGGCGATGAGGGACCAGCGGAATGGCGCGGGCGGCGCGTTGCGTGCGTCCGGGGCGGCGCGGGATAGTAGGGCCCGCGCGGCGGTCTGGACTTCGGGCTGGTCGGGGGAGGTGAGGAGGGTGGTTATGGCGGAGAGGTTGGTGGTGGTGGTGGTGGGAGAGGAGGCGACTTTGGCGTTGAAGGCGGCGACCATGCCCTCGGCGAGGTCGATGCCGAGGAGCGTGCGGCAGTGTGGCGAGAGGCGCGTCGAGAGGAGGCCGGTGCCGCAGCCGATTTCGAGGATGTCGAGGGTTTGTTCTGGGGTTTTGCGTGGTGGTCAGCGTGGCGGACGGACGGAGGGAGGGAGGGAAGGGGGGAAGGGGAGGCGGTTCTCGTACTGCTGCGTTCGTCGGTGAGCGCGGGCACGTGGCGCAGCAGCGCTTCGTAGGCCAGTTCGCTGCTGCGGACCGTTACTGGGTTGCTGTCCCAGGCGGCGGCTTCGGCGTTGAAGCGGTCGGTGGCGGTGGCGTTTGACATGGTTCGGCTTGGGCTTGGCTTGGTTTGGTTTTCGGTTCCGCTCTCTGTGGGAGGGGTTGGTGGTGTAGAGTGGATGTGTGTGGACGGTTGTAAGGTGAGGTCGAAATAAACATAAGTAGCCGGCGCCGAGGCTGTTTTGAGAGGATGCGGGGACAGGGTCTTATTACTTACTAAGCTCCGTTGTGTCTCCCCCACTTTACGATTCATTCTTCGGCTACACGCTATCCTGTGGAACAAGCTCGTGATATGGCGTAAATTTAGCCTCTTGCGTTGGAGACTAACAACAGTGGTCGCTGTCCAGTTCGTGAGATCGGTTCGCTTAGCTCGTCCTTTCGCCGCTGCTTACCCTTTCTAGCCACTTGGGTAACGATGTCTCCCCGAAAAGTCCCCAGCACATTGTTATCGTGTAATCGCACCACTGTCAGGGGTCGAGGGGCCCAGCATGGCGTTCTCACCGAGCATGCGTGGATATCTTGCAAATCAGCAACACAGGCCGGAAGCTGTAGACAAATGAGAGACCAAGGCGGGTTAAGCCTTGTTCATGTGCAATGCATAGCATCACAAGTGAGCAAGTCTGGTCCTCATCGTAAGAAAACGGGACTGAGCACTAAACGTTCTGTACCGGAAGTCTGTGAACGAGTAGCGTTTCAACTCTCATACAAGATGGCTTCATTGCTGTAAGGGCTTTTGCACGAGGCTAGTGCAAGTACAATCACAGGTTAAAACTAGCAAGCGACATGATGTTCAGGTCAAATCCGCTGTGCAGGAGACCATTCTGTTCTACCCAATTTTATATCTCGAAAGAGCGCCACCAAGGCCCTTCAAATCCGTGAAACCAAGAGCAAAATGCCGCGATACGGCAAGGATAAAGAAACCGATGTCGACGAGAACCGGGGGGTATACGGCGTCCGAAACGAACATCATCCCTCGTCGCCTCAAAATGTTCGCTTTTCCATTTTCTCCGCGCAAAATCCCAAAACCATTATCCCAAGGAACCCAATATCAGTAAACCCAATTCCATACCCACGTCGTACGTTCGTTAGTGACCCAAGTTCCTACGCCGGAGCTCCAGCACGAGGATCCAAGGCGCCGACGAAATCAGACGTACTCCGAAGTCTCACCATCTTCCTTTTTAACGCCAGTCTCACTCTTGAGATTACCCTCCGCCTTCATCTCATCATCCTCAATCTTAGCTTTCTTCGCCCTCTTCATCTCCTTGAAATCCTCCCACTGCCCCTCATACTCAGCCGCCTGCTCCTCGCAGAAAGCCTTCATTTCGGGTTCCTCATCGAAAGTGTCAGCGCAAGCGTGGCACCTGACGTAGTACGCCTGCCTGACTTCGCCGAAGCCGAGGAGCTCGAGCTCGGGCAGGACGTCGCCGATGAGCTGCGTGCGGTCGAAGTCGATGCAGTCCTCGCAAAAGGCCAGCGGGCAGAAGCGGCAGCGGTACAGCATGCCGCCGGCCTCGGACGTCCTCTTCCCGCAGTCGGCACAGACGTGTTGCGGGCAGCAGAATTGGTTGGCGATCCGCGTGTTGCCCTTTTGCTCGGCGGTCAGGCAGTCCTCGTGATAGCTGCGGGGGCAGAGGGAGCAGAGCCAGATTTTTCCGCCGTCCCAGCAGGATTGGCAGTGCTGTCGTGTGTTAGTAAAACGGGCTGGTTGAAAGCTGGAATCGGGGAGAGCACTTACGTCTTGGTTGACGACCGGCTTTCTCTTCGCTCTGACGGGGTCTGCCAGGCGTGGATCCTTACCAGCCAAGGTCGGGATGGCCTCCCACTCTGCACAGCCCATACTCTGCTTGCTGACCGCATAGCTGCCAACCATTACGGTGGTGTTCTTTCCCTTCCTACGGTCGCCTTTGTTCAGATCCAATGGCACGCTGAAATGATCAGCATCTGGATTGCGCTGAATACGGCGGCCATCGAGGACAGCTGTCTCGACCTTTTCCATAGATGACAGCCATTTCTGCTCGTCGATAGTGGGGTCCTCGCCAATTTGCGGATCACTGGGCTTATCGCGGCACTTTTCCAACACGGTATCCAAGTCCCAAGACAACATTTCGGTGACGTCGATTTCCGGGTGGCTTAACGTCTGAGCACCGCGACGGACGAGGGTCTTAAGCTGTGACACATTAAGATGCGGCTTGTCATCTTCAGTTGTATCGTTTCTTTTCCTCTTGGTGCTCGGATTTCCATGGACGCTTCTCATAGACTCCGTGATCTTTGCCGAAAGGTACAGCTTTTTGCGAATTCTACCCATCATCTGCTCCTCTACGGTTCCTTGGGTGCAAAGTTTGTAGATGGTCACAGGCTTCGTTTGTCCGATACGGTGGGCACGAGCCTCTGCTTGAAGTGTGACCTGTGGGTTCCAGTCCTCGTCGAGGAAAATGGCCTCAGTAGCTGCGGTGAGGTTGATACCCAAACCACCAGCGCGAGTGGAGACCAACATTGCCATGTAGTTGCTCGACCTTTCGTTGAACAAACGAATGTCGAGATTGCGCCGTGCCCGTTCGGTCGATCCGTCGAATCTCAAGTAGCGGAATGCCTCACCATCGCCTCCAAGCATAGCGAGGAGATCTTCGCACAAGTCGAGGGTACTGGTAAATCCCGAGAAGATCAGGATCTTCTTACCGCGCTTCACAATGAGGTCCTGCACGAGCTTCTCCAGAACGATGAACTTTCCAGAGGCGCGGGTGATGTGGTCGTCGAGAACGTATGGCTCTGGTGAGACTCCGGGAAGCAGGTATGGATGGCTGCAACACTTTCGAAGTTGCATTACCAAGTTCATCAACTTCGTCCAATCGCCCTTCTTCTCTTCCTGACGCTCATTGGCCAGACTTTGCATCATCATTTCACGCGTCTCTTCCCATACGTCCGATCCGACCGGCGTGTCACGAGACATCTTTTCCTTAACCTCCTCCAAGTCTTTGATCTTTTTCTCTTCGGCAAGATCCTGCTTCAAGGCTTCTTTCTCTTTGTCCCTGGCGTCGGAGAAAAGGTCGGCCATGAGAGCCTCGCCTGAGCGAGTCAGCAATCGGAGGTACCAGAACCTCTGTAGGGGCGTAAGCGGGACGTAGAGCAGGACCTCCTCTTTCGGGGGCAGGTTCAGATCGACACCGGGGCTATCTTTCATCCTTCGGAGCATGAGCAGCTCAAGGATTCGGCGGGCATTATCCATGACGGATGTGTCAATTTGGCCTCGACCGAGATGGAACGACTCTCTGAACAGGTCAGCAGTCTTTGTGGTGAAGACGTCCGGCAACAGCCAGTGTAGCAGGCACCACATCTCATGCAAATCGTTTTGCAGCGGAGTGCCGGTGAGGATCAAGCGATATTCTGCGCGAATATTCTGAAGTGCATGTGAGACGTTGGACTTGCTGTTCTTGATGCGATGGCCTTCGTCGAGCACGATGTACCGCCAGACAAAGGCAGTCTTGAACCAACTTTGCTCCGACACGAAAGTCTCATACGATGTAATGATAATCTTGTAGACATCTTCGTCATCATCATCATCGTCCAGGCTGATCATCTTGTTCGAAGCGCTGCGGCGGTCGCCAGTCCGCTTCTTGGAGCGTTTGGTTTCCTTGCCGTACCTGTCCCTCTGGCCAAGGGCGACCTTCTTCAAAGCATCACGCTCGGCCTTGGGTCCATGGAAACAAAGGACATTGAGTTCAGGAGTCCATCGGCGTGCCTCGTTGACCCATGAGTTCAAGACGCTCAGTGGACACACCACAAGATACGGCCGGGTTTCAGCGGAGCGACTAGTCTGCCTTTCCTCGAGCAGTTGGAACAAAGATAAGGTCTGCAAGGTTTTGCCGAGGCCCATCTCATCCCCCAGCATGCAAGGCATTCCATTGTCGTACATGTGAGCCAGGAACGACAAGCCGCTCAATTGATAAGGCTTGAGAGTTGCGGTGATGCCTTGCGGCTGTTCGTCCAGCTCGCGGTAGGAAGCGGAAGCCCCGTGGTTCTTTTTGCTGAGCTTCGAAACGTAGTTGCCGTCGGGAAGTAAAGGGAGAAAAAACTCGCTGTGACGGTACAGGAACGTGTCCCGCTTCACCTTGGTGCTCAATGCAATGTCGGAACGGATTTGGGCCCGCGCACTGGCGTTGACCTTCTGCCTGGGTGACCTCTTGGGTGAAGCAAGCATGTCCGAAATGACCAACTTTTTGTTTTCCTTCCTCGAGGACCTCTCGACAAGGCGAGGCGAATCAATGTAGATAGAAGCTGGAAGGGTGCGGCGGGGGCGCAGGGAGCGCCTAGGCGTCACATCGTCGCTTTGGGTTGACGGAGGCGTATCTGGGGCCGAACTATCAAGCTCCTCAGCTTTCGGGCTTTCTGGAGGTTCAGGCATGGCCAATTCGTCGGGCGATGTGGAGAGGGTGCGAGGCGGAGGCGCAATTGAGTTTGTTGAGGTGGCGGACTTGCGAGCCTTGGTCACAGAGTCCGGGGTGTTCTGAGCCCCAAACGCATTGAGGAGGCTCTCGTAGGTGCCGCGGCGCTTTGCGGGCGGCGTGACAAGCTTGGGGGCCTGCACGGGCAGTGCCGGGTGGTCCATTGGGACGGTAGCGGGTGCGTGCAGCAGCGCGCCTGCAAACGAGGCTCGCTAGGGCAGCTGACAAGACCGGGCGGGTGCAATTGTGCCCATGCGCGGCAAGGAAATGCGGATTGTGGTGGTTGGCGAGTGAGAGCAGGCTGCGTCGGGTGGAAGAGCTCGGGGGAGACGCGCCGCGCTGACGCGTGATCTCGTGCCGGGCTCGTTGATCGGCGCAGGGATTCTCAGCCCCAGAGCTTGCCGCCGCAAAACCACCTCCCCGCCCTCACCTGTGTTCGCTCTCCAGCCTCCTTCTCACCTGCCGCCGACTGCTTTCACTTGCAGCGCCTCAATCTGCACGCGCACCCGCCCGCGCTGCTGCTTCCCGCCGACAGCGCTGCTCTGGCGCCAGCGCCCGCCCCAGCCAAGCATTCCGCGCAGCTAATTCTCCGATCGCTTGTCGCAATCAACACCTTGCACGCCGCCACTCCAGCCCGGCCATGCTCGCGCGACCTGCCGCACCGCCGCAATGACACGATACTACCCGCTTTACGTGCGCCGCTCTGATGGAAAGCTGGAGACGGTGCACGGCAAGAAGAAGGAGAAGAACGAGCCCACACCGGAGCAGCTCAACGACAAGCCCGATTCCAACGGCGTAAGCGACTACTACCGCCCTATCGCTGAGGATGAGCCCAAACACCTGGACTGGCGCCGCAAACTGGGCGGCATGTTGATGCGCGAACTGGCCGGTCCGGGCTCGGAGCACCAACGTAAGCTTACAACTGCACTCCTACCAGACTTCGCTAACTTACGTAGACAAGGCATGCATGCTCGCTGCTCTTCCTGAGCACTACCGACTCTTCGAACACATCAAATCGCGCGCTCACGATGGCGACCCCCAGTCCCGGAAAGCCTCCAAGAACCACGCAGGCGGCGGCCACGACCGTCAGGATGCATACTTGTACGGGCACCCCATGGGCCGTAAGAAGCGATTCAGAAGTCCTGCCGACTTCTTTCCACACCTGCTGTGGCTCGCTACGGATAAAGATGGAGACGCGAACAACTGTAGCTGCAAAGTGTGCTGTCCGGAGGAAGTGCAGGACGAGAAACCCCCGGTTAAGAAGGAGACTTCACAGCCCCCTGCACAGCCGACGACTCCTGGCGTTGGTAGAGATCCTTACGTTGCCATCCATCGGCCCCCTAGCAGCCAATCATCGACGCCGCAGACGCAGCCAGCTGTTCTCAACCGGCCGGCCTCAGCCGGCGCTCAGGCACAACCGATCCCAGCCCCAGCCCAGCAAGCGCCTCAAGTACACCAGCCTCCTGCCCCGCGCACGACGACCCCGCAAAACATTCCTCAAACACCTCCTCTGTCTGGTCCGTCTGCGATTCAGCGGCTGGGTTTGCCTGATCATCAACTTGACACGTCATACCAATCCCTTCTGTTCCGGCCTGGCGAAGTGGTGTGGATGAATCGTGGAGAAGCGTGGGGCTTGGGTGTGCTGATTCGGAGATACCTCACAAAAACTGCAAACAACCAAGTACAGCGCCACTACATTGTCCAGCCGCTATCACATCCGCATGACTTCCAGACGCCTATACATCTCAATGCCGAGAACCTGCTTCGCCCGTGGCTTGCATGGAGCGCACCTCCGCTTACGTTCGCTCCTTTGCACACCCGTCGGGATGTTACGTACGAAAATGTGGATTGGCAAGCTGCTGTCAGTGGACAGTATGGCCCCGGAAACCCGGAGGTGGACGCAAGCATACTCGCTGCCAAAGCAGTCGACAACACATACACTACTTTCAAGCTGCTGAGCTCACGTCCCAGCCCCGGCACCGAGGAGCGTCATTGGGCAGGCATATTCCTTGGTGCAGAGAAGATCTGGGTCGGCGAGCCTGTGCGGATACAGATGGACGTACCCAACATGAGTGTGCCTATCCTGGTTGTCGTTGACATCATGGAGCGTATCCAGCAGGGTCGCTCTAGCATCACCATTTTCGGTGACCTTTACAGCTTCGTCGGGAACCTGCCTGCAAACCAGCCTTTGCCATCGGCAGACCACCTTCCTCCTCGCATGCTGATGGACCTACGCTACCGCAACCAAGTCTCCGCAAAGATCGGCCGAAAGGGCACGTGGAAACTCCTACGCTCCATGCACCCAATCCCCATTGAGCAAGTCAAGGGCCGCTGGTACGAGAGCAGCGTCCTCCTGCCCATCATCCTCGGCGACAAAGATTACGAAAACAGCCTCCGGTCGGGAAACCTGCAGGACGCATCGCACTGGATCAACGCGCGTAACGACAGCAACGAGGCCAACTCCCTCGGCATCCGTCACAACCAACGCAGAGACGCCCTTGGCCGCGCCATCCCGGCTACCGTCCAGATCTCAGATGGATTGGAGCCGCCGTCCCCGGAGGAGCTTCAGGCGATTACCGCCCCACCCCAACCGCAGCAAGCTACCGACCCTGCGCTGATGGCGGATGCTGCAGGCTTTGGCGGGATTGCCGCTGTGGGCGATGTTGTTGGAGACTTTATGAACTTGGACGGCGATTTCATTGCAGGAACAGGTGCTGGTGGTGCGCAAGGAAACGCACAAGGAGGTGCTGGAGGGAGCAACTGGGGCATGTGATTGCAGAGACGATGGGAGGGAAACTTGCTGGTTGTTTATACCCAGGCGTTGCATCACTGAGGTTTCCTAGCTTATGCATGCATTGGTCAAGTTAATGGTACACAGGTAGTCAGACAAAGCTCTCGCGATTGGCAGGGCATAAATGGCGTTTAATCATCCCGATGCATGCAAGCTCTTTTTTTTTTTTTGTTGGATGTAGTAGTGAGCTGCGACAACTCGTCACCATTGGCTCACCATCTTTCCAAAGCCTTGACCATTTTTTGACTAGAGATCGAAAGTGAGGGCCGTATGTCAAGCGGTACAGACACGATTGAGTCTCGGCGAGGTTTTCATGGCCATCGTGCGCTGTTGCCTTTTTGGTGTAGGAAGCGCACCTGCTGTTTCCGACAGTCGCCAGTCCGCACGTGCGGTAGTAGGCAGGGACGCTCCTCGTCACATATAATGCCTCTCGATCTCTCCAAACCATCTCTCCTCCTTCAACATCATTCACCGTCACTCATCAACACCGACTTCACCATGATGCCCATGTTCAGGATACCTTCCCACGAGTCCTTCGTCGACGTGGCCGACAAGTTCTGCGATAGCGCTGACTTGTTTGCTCAAGACACTGGTAAGTGCGCTCCCGTCCACTGTCACCACGGTTCAAGACGACCTTCATAACGGCTCACTAATGCATCCCTCAAACAGAGAGCGCCACTGCCGTCCAGCAGCAGCAGCTGGACCCCAGCAATAAGCCGAAGATAGCCAAAGGCACCCTACCCTCCACCCGTACACTTTACGAGTGTCGCCCCGACCCTCACTCCCGTGACAATGGCAGGTTCCAAGAAGAGTACCCGAAAGACCTGCTCCGCAAGAAGGACGAGTCAGTCCAGGTCCCCGAGGACAAGCTGTACGCGCTGGTAGTGCGCGAGCGGCGCACTGGAGTGAAGGCCAGGCCACTGCGCATGGACACCGTCACAGTACAGAGCCCTTACCTGAAGGTGGCACTCGCGAAAATCTTGGTGGATTGCAACAACGTCGATAAGATGAAGCTGAGGAATCCGGTCTTCAAGAAGCCATATCGAGAGCTGTACTATGCATGGCCGGCGTTCGAGAAGATGGTGGCAGAGAAGGAGAAAGAGAGCCGCGATGGCGATGGCGATGTGGAAGTCCAGCACTTGCGGCTGTTCTACGATCTGACGATGCGCGATGTCCAGCGGCTGCGCCGCAAGCAGCTGCCACTGGACCGCCAGCACAAGGTCACGTTCGACACAGTCTTCACGGCGCTACGCCCCGGCACCGTCGTCTACGGCAAGGTTGGCGTCTTCGACCGCTTCTTTAAGGTAAAGTCTGTCGAATATCGTGGTGGCAGCGACGTCCGACCTTATTCCTGCTCTGTTCGCTGCCTCGGGCTCGAGTGGGACGGCGATGAGCTTGGCTGGGCGGTGGAAACATTCTCATTGTACAGGTGGCTGGGCGCGAAGAGGCTCGTGGAGCTCAACGTATTCCCGGCAGAGCTCCATCCGGAGTACAACACTATCAGGGCGCAGTTGCTGGAGCGTGGCAAGAGATGGGACTCAATGAGGTCCAAACCTACCGTTGTTGAGTATGAGGGCTCAACGCTGAAGATCGTACGCGATATGGCTTTGTGGGACGGTGGTGACGACGGTAGTTCCGACGGCGATGACGGCGGTGATGGGGGAGGCGTGCCGATGGTAAGCACCTCTTTCACTTTCTTCTTTTTTGGAGACATCCTTTTGCTACTTGAGCCATTGCCAAAAGTCTGCGCAATTGGTTCAAAATTCAAGGTAACTGACAGATGACATCTACAAATTCAGGTCAAGGGACGCGTTGTCATCGATCCGGCCGCCCATCGTGCCGAAAAGGGTTTTGGGACGTGTCTAGATATGGAAAACGTGTTCAGCGATGACCCATTCAAGCCAATCTTAGCACTGGAGAGTGGAGGGGAATGGCAGAACGCTGAAGAAGATGACGAAGACGATGCTGCTGGGTACGAGTCCGACCCTGATTCGGATGATGAAGAAACTGGCAAGCAGACACAAGGTATGATGCAGTGCACTGTGCAAGTCTATCGATGCTAACATGGAGCAGAAGCCGACAGTAGGAAGACTGATTTAGAAGATGAGCCCCTGAGCGACGACATGCTCGTGCTGACCTCGCACATAATCACCGGATTCTGCCTTAGAACCAAGGCTTGGGGTATGTTGCAAATCACTCAAGTGCTCCTAAAATTACTAATGCCTTGCAGTCAAGCTGTACATCGATCATACCAAGGACGTTTCGTGGAACTACGAGGCTTTTGACCGTCTCGTCTTGCCCGGCAACTTCAAACAGTTGATCCTGGCATTCGTGGAGAGTCAATCCCGGAACAGGGATGTTTTCGACGACATCATCGAAGGAAAAGGTCAGTATTCAGCTAGCCGTACTTTCATTTGGTTTCTGACAGTGTACCCAGGACAGGGTATCATCATGCTGCTTCACGGAGCACCCGGTCTTGGGAAGACGCTCACAGCGGAAGCTGGTGCGTAGGCAACTGCAAGTCCAGGATTGCTGGATGTTCACTCACATTTCCAACAGTGTCAGATCGCATCAAGAAGCCTCTGTACTCGGTCCAGGCCGGCGAGCTGGGCTGCTCCGCTAATGAGGTCGAGAAAAAGCTCGAGAAGATCCTCAAAAGGGCCGCGACGTGGGATGCGGTGCTTCTCCTCGACGAGGCCGACGTCTTTCTCGAACAGCGCCACCACTCAGACCTCGAGCGCAACAAGATTGTCTCCGTCTTCCTGCGACTGCTCGAGTATTACCGCGGCATCCTCTTCCTGACCAGCAACCGCGTCGAGTCGTTCGATGAGGCGTTCAGGTCGAGGATCCACCTCCAGATCAACTACCCGAACTTGGACACCGAGGCGAAGACTGGCATCTGGAAGAGCTTTATTGAGGCTTCAAGGAAGAAGAATGGAAGCCATGTGACTGAGTCGGATATCAAGAAGTTGGCAAAGCTTCCCTTCAATGGCAGGGAGATCAAGAACATGGTCAAGACAGCGCAGCTGCTGGCTTCGAGGGAGAAGTGGCCGTTGGAGATGAGGCATTTCAAGGTCTGCTTGGAAGTCTTGGAAGATGGCAAGGACGAACAGGGTAAGGCTTCTGTGGTATGATGACAGCGATTGGATATTGATGAAGGATGGAGAGGCGTGAGTGTTGCACTCAGAGGGTCCACCAGATTGATTTGCTATACAGCTTTGGACCACTCTTATGAGAACACAGTGGCCTTTGGATACTCAAAAGTAGATTTGGATTCCCAAAAGTAGGTTTGGGGGATAAAAAAAATCATCTTTCTTTTGAACTGAGGCCCACAGCACGACTTTGCCAGATGGAATTCCTGGAAAGATCAGCCGTCGGTAAGACTCAACTTTCGGAACCCACCACGATCGGTCCTCTGGGCTCCCGTTTAAAGACTGGGCTGCTCATGTTGTACCTGCTGTTCTTGATATCAGGACGAACCACCAGCTCGAACCCGTGGGCACGGTACAGACGCTCTCCGACAGGAGACGACTCAACCCACACGGGCAGAGACAGCCGATCCGCAATCTCACACCCGGTTCGGACAAGCGCGGCGCCGCAGCCGCGCCTCTGATAGTCGGGATGCGTAAACAACCGGTGAAGCACTGTTCGTCCCGGTCAGCGATGTACGCACAAAAACAACCGCCCGCAACCCGCCATCCACGCAACCACCACCACTACACAAACACTCACCCAAATGCGCCATCCCCCCCTGCCTCTCCCTCCTCTGCCCATAAAACGCCCGCAACACCTCCTCCCCCTCCACCCTCTCCCCGCTCCCCTCCTCCATCCACCCCAGCGCCGGGCGCGCCGTCAACGCCGGCTCATCCCCCTCTTCACCCTCCCCCTCCCCCACCGGCGGCTTCAAGTATATCTTCCAATGCGCCGCGCTCACGATTTCCCCGGTCTCGGTGTCCACGACTTTGAACCACGTGTCCGCCGCGTCCCGATGCGCTTCGCGCGTCCATCGGGTGGCGGCGGCGGCGCGGCAGGTGGGCGTGTCGTAGCCGAGGAGGATGGGTTGGAGCGGGCTGCTGCGTGTGACGAGGTAGTGGAGGTCGACGAGGGATCGGGCGTCGGTGGTGAGGGTGGCGCGGGTGAGGTGGAGGGGCATTGGTGGGGTGGTGAGGGGTTGGGGTGAGTGACGTTGTGTGCGCGGTGGTGTTGTGGTGGGGTGTGGGGGCGGGAAGAGTGCGGAGGTTTTTGCGGTCAGCATGGGGGCGCGCGGGCGGCGAGGCGCGGTATTTATATTCAGAGGTGGAGGTTGCACGAGGATGTGTGCGAGTCACGTCGAGAGGAGAGCAGGCGTCGCGCGCGGAGGTGCACTAGGGTGCCAACGTCACACGGATCTTCGTGTAATACCCACAGATAATGTATATTCCACGTATATATTTATAAATACACACGTAATGAAGCGTAAAGTAAAAAGACTCTATAGTAAAACCACGCGCGTAGTAATAAAACTATAAGCCTCTAGTAAAACTACGCGATACGCGTAGTAAAACTACTACGCCCGTAGTTATATCTAGTAATCGTACACGATATTAAGTATATATAGATAGATTATATATATTCTAGCTATATAGATCGCTTAGTAAGGTACTAGAGAGCCTCTATATACTCGAAGAAGCGCTAAATAGCTCGTTTATATAATATTAATATAAGATATTAGTCGAATCTTACTATAAGAATCGTATAAATTTTACGATATTAAGTAGATAGTTAGATAGATAACTAAGAAGCCTTTAAATTTTATAAGAAAAATACTACTATACTATAAATAGTTCTTATAATCTCTTCTTCTTTCTCGCCCGCTAAGGCGCCGGCGAAGTAGACCTTATAGCTAGCTTTCGCTTTAACTTCTTAGATCGTAGTAGCTTCTACTTCTTCTACTACTTCTTATACTACTTCTTCTACTACTTTTTATACTACTTCTTCTACTTCTTCTTCTACTACTTCTCGTGCTACTTCTCGTACTATTACTACGGCTATTTAGCTTACGTATTTAGCCTATTATTAAGCGCTTAAAGTATAAGTATAAGCGCGTCTTATAATAGATTCTATAGTATATTTATTATAAATACTTCTATCTACTTCTATCTATAGCGTATTATAACGTTTTCTATAGTAGTATTCTTCGTCTACTTATTATAAACGCTCGTCGTAGCACGTTATTACTTATTAATCTTTATCTACTACTTTAATCGCGTATACTTCTACTTCTTTAGTATCTTTACGAAGGCCTTACGCGAACGTAGTAGTATTAGTAGTATTAAGAGATTATTATTTATTATTAAGAAGCTATCGCTTAGAAAATTCTTATTAATTAAAGTCGTTTTTTAGTAAGAGATCTCTATAATATTAAGGCCTACTAATATACTATTATTATCGAGAGAATCGTCGATTAAAGTTACGCCGTCGTCTAGAGAATTCTCTACTAAATTATTCTTATTTTAGTAGGCGTTCTCTACTTTATTATCTAACGATAATTTACTTTTTAACGCGCGAACCTTCTTTCTACTAGTCTTACTACGAGTAGTAGTAATAGTAGCCTCTAAGATAGTAATAATAATCTACTTATTATTAAATTAATTAATAAAGAATAAGCTCTTATATCTTATAAAGTACTAAACTATCTTCTATTAGATTTTAGAGTAATAAAAGTTCTATTTTATAGATATCTACTTATTAAGGCTATTTACCTTATAAGAAGCTTTCGTAATAGTATTTCTCGTCTAGCGCTTTAATAAGCTTATATTATTAACTAGTTTAAGATAAGTATAAATCTTTATAATAACTTTAAGCTTCTTCTAGTCGGCCTTAGTCTTAGGCTTACCTATCGTACTATCTACGCGAATAGATGAAGCGAAGGGGTATAGATTAAAGAATAAATCTAGAGATAAATCGATAGATTTAAATATATTAATAATTATTAGCGACGAAGGTCGTTTCGATTTTTAGTATAAATTTATAGAAGAAACGAAAAACTAAGATTAATTTATATTATATATAGAATATTAACTTCTAAGCAAGACCTATTTTTATTACTACGTATTAAAAAAATTTTTCTTAGCGTATCTTATAGAAAAACGTGTTTAATAACGTTAATAAACTATTATCTTACTCTTTTAAGAATATCTAGTGTCCGTACTAAGCGCCGCCGTATTTAGACTATTAAAGAAAGCTACTAGAGATCGCGAAGTATTTATTAGAGATATAAAGATTCTAACACGTAAAATAACGATAATAACGATATTATCTATAGTAATAAACCCTTATCGCTAGATAAGAATAACCCTTCGAACGTGTCTAAAAGTAGTTCTAAGAAAGAAGATAGCGAGAATAGCGATCTTAATATAAGTAATAATAAGTATAGTATTATAAGACTAAAGAATATCTTTAACGATAGGCTCTAGAATATATATTTCGCTTTTCTTATATAATTTACTAATAAAACTAGAATAGATAAGAATAACCTTATATACTTTATAGATCTTTATATAGGCGACTTTCTTCCGCGGGCTATATACGAGAAATATCGTCGTTACTTAGAATTATCTTACTTTCTATCGCGATAACATGCTCTAGAGCGGCTTAAAAAGCTTATAGATATTTATTTAACTCTTATCGACTACTATAAGAATAGCTATATAGTCTTTACGAGATTATTTTACAACGATAAGCGCTATAAATACTACTATAAGAAGCGATTCTACTCTAGTACTAGTAACCCCCGCCGCTTCTACCGCTTCTTCGTATATATATCTATTATACTACGATTAATAGAATAATATTACTACGTAAAGCGAGTAGAGCTTTTAAAGATCTATTCGACGCTACGTTAGAACGTCTAGAGTAGTAGGTTACTATATAAACTATAATAATAGAATTCGCTTTAGTAGCTCTTAGATCTTATCTTATAGCTCTTACTAGACGGTATATAAGTTACTACTACTAGATATTACTACTATAGTATACTAGTCGTACTTATACTACTTAATCTTTCTTTATAGCTTCGCTATAAGCGTAAGTACATGCTTATAGTATATATTATACCCGGGCTAAGAAAGTATAAGAACCTAGATAGCTATCTATAGCTACTTATTAAAGAGCTACGAGTACTAGAGTCGTCTATAGAAGTAAAGATATAGAACGTCTTTATAGATATCTTATTCTAACTACGAGCTATCGTATCGCTTATAATAGATAACGGGCCTACTATTATAGAGGCTATAGATATAAAGACTTCTAGTAATACTATTACGCTATATAGATACTATAAGATCTAGGCATAACGTTATATTAATAATAAGCATTACTACCCTCGAAGTAGTACTAGAATACACTCTAGAAGAACGTATTTAAGAACTAATATTATAGATATAATAATTCTCGATATAACTACTAAGAGAGAGATAAGTAAGAAGTTAATCTTAGAGAAGAACGTATTAATCTCGTATTATTTTCGCGTTTTTACTAGTAAAAACGGCCGTATACGCGTATTATTTCTACTAGATAGATTATATATGCTAACTAGTTAGATAGATATCGAACGAGAATCTTACTTACTAAGACTCTAATCTATTTACTTTTCGTAAAGCTTTTCTATCGATACTATATATAATATACTTCTTAATCTTACTAAGCTTCTCGTAGGCCTCTAGACTAATATAAGAGGTAATATAAAGAACTAGATAAGCGCTAAGAACGACTCTTAGACGGTTAGTAACTATATCTTATTAATTAAAGATTAGAGAGAGATATTAGCTATCTATAAAGGCCTATAATCGACTCTTTTCTATTTACTAGTAGATATACTACTACGAGACTTTACTAGATACTATAAGCACTTTAAAGTAGCTAAATAGTAGGCCTAGCTAACTACTTAAGATTCTCTCTACCTCGCGAGGCATCTACGAGAGCGACCTTATAACTATTTATTAGTATTAAGTAAGATATTTACGCTCTATTTAAAGAGAAACATTTCTTAATACTAGGTCGTCTAGATTAGAGACCTCTATAAATAGTTTATATAGAAGTACGAGAGCATCTACTATAATAACGAAGATAAATATCTTTCGACTTATACTCTATAGGTTTATAGCCTTCTATATCTCGCTAATACTATAGAAGACTATAGTTTAGCGCGCTACTAGTAGTAGTATCTCTTTAAACGCCTCTACGGCCTTACTAAATAGCTCGCTCGTAGTAAGATAAAACTAGACGATAGTATAACTAATAAGGTTATTAAATACGAGTAGTATAACCTTATAGAGTTATTTAAACCTATTAATATTAGAAGACAACTATCTTAGCTACGGCTAGAAGATTAACTATCTAGTAGAATTATAAGGTCTTATAAGAGGCGATTACTATAGCGAGTACTATAATACTATATAATAATAGATAAAGATAAAGACACGTAGGTTACTCGTTTTATAGAGTAATATACTAGATTTAAGCGCTATCTAGTCTTAGAGAATATTAAAGCGTATAAAAGCACTACTTTATAGAGACTCTCGCTAGATAACCGCGATAATAGTAGAATCTACTTTAGATTACTCCTCTTACTAGTACTCGAGTACGGCCGGGTTCTATATTACTTTAATATTTTCGGCTATAGCTACTACGTTTCTATTAAGAAATTCGAAGATATATAAAAGAGTAAGAAAGAGAGGGGATTACTATTTACTAGAAGTATAAATAGCGGCGAAGAACGAGTTTTCTATTTAGTAAACGATATTATATTATTTATTAGTATTATAACGTATATAGATGTACGAGGCGTTTAAATATATATAGTAATTAGCCCGATTAAGTAGATGTTATAGTATATAGAGTATTAGTAGTAGGTTAGAAGAAGAGAAGAAAAAGAAAGATAATAGTAATAATTAATTAAAAGAATTACTTCGCGAAGCGCTACTCGTAGCCGAATAGATTTACTATAAAATAACGTATAATATATAGTAATATATCTAGTAACTATCTAAGATCTCGCGGTTTCACCGCATAAATAAGTAAGAATACCACGTAATTATATAGATTATATATATATACTATATAGAATACGCATTAATAATCGAGAAAACGGCCACTAGAATATACGAATATTAGTATATAAAAACTAGATAGAAATTAGCACTCTAGTAGTAGACGTACTACGAGAGATAGCGGTCGATTATATATTAATCTTCTAGCGCTTACGGGATAAGAGATTACGGGATTACGATAAGTACGAGGTAGAGTAAGACCGTAGAGTTCGCGAAGAAAGTAGAATTTCTATAAGTATATCGCGACCCTACGAGAAAAGTAGAGTAGTAATAGCTATATAACTTATACAAATTAGCAAATAATATTATTCTTAGCGAAGTAAGAGAGGTGCGCCGTCGCCGCTTAAGCTAAGGGCCGAAGGTTCGAAGCGATATAATAGATACGTCGACTATAGCGTAGCTAGAAATTACGTTTAAGATTAGAGCTATTAATAAAACTTTAAAATCGCTTTTAAATTCTATTAGTTAAAGAATAGAGGTCTTAGTAGAATTTTTAACTATTTATTAGTTAGATCTATTTCTAGAGTAATATAATCTTATATTAGCGCGTTTTAATATATTTTAACTTCTTCTATAATCTCTAGTCGCCCTACTACGCTATAATCTAAATACGTTATCTAAATACGTTAATACTATTATACTTCTATTATATTTTATAACTTAATCTTTATCTATAGTATTC
Organism: Diplodia intermedia; assembly: GCA_021495925.1. Lineage (NCBI taxonomy): Eukaryota > Fungi > Ascomycota > Dothideomycetes > Botryosphaeriales > Botryosphaeriaceae > Diplodia > Diplodia intermedia. The sequence goes on along the minus strand of JAKEKT010000032.1, from coordinate 252,970 downwards.
GCGATCTAATCTATTATAGTATTAATAGTTATTATATTATCTTCGTCTTCTTTACTAGATAGCGGTCTAAGTAAAGTATCTATATCTTATATAAACTCTTTTAAAGAGACTCTACGTTATACTAAATACTATTTTTAGTATTCGCGTAGCTACTTTATAGACGCGATAGATAGATAGCTAAGAATCTATATTAACTATTATAATTAGAAAACTAAGACTAACTCTAAGTAAAAAGACGATAAGAAGTAAATAATAAAAGATACTACTCTATTATTACTAATTTATTATAGCTAATAGTCTAAATAATACTAAGATATATTATTTTTTATTTAATCTACTACTACTTTAATCGTTATACGTTAGTCTTCTATATTAATTATATCTTATCTTTCTATTTCTACTTTATATATATATTTTAATACTATAAAGCGATCTTTTACTATTATATTTACTCTTTATTTTACTACTTTAGTCTCGCCTACTTCTCTAGTATTACTTATTAAAGGTTATAGCCGTAGCTATAGTTATATTAATTAAACGCGTAATAGACTATCTATACGTAGACTTCTAGTAGTAGCTCGTAGTATAGCGACTTATAGTATAGTAATTTATAATATAATAGCTCGTAGTATAGTAACTTATAATATAGCGGCTTATAGTTATACTTTTTCTATATCTTATTTTCTTTCTTATAAATATTATAGTTCGAATTCTTCTAATATTACTTAGACGCGCTATTAGATTACTATAATTAAAAGGCGATATCGCGTATAGCGTTGCTATAGAAAGAATTCTTTATTAACGTTCTCTCTTAATACTATAACTATAATTTTACGACTCTTATCTAGACTATTATTAGCGTCGCTAATCTTTTAGCTTAATTATATAGCGATAGAGTAGCTTTTATAGTCTTTATCTAGATTATTATTAGTACCGCTAATCTTCTAGCTTAATTAAATAATAATAGAGTAGCTCTTATAGTTCTTATTTAAATTATTATTAGCGCCGCTAATCTTTTAGCTTAATTATATAGCTATAACGTAGCTTTTATAGTTCTTTTTCTTTAGACTATTATTATCGCCGTTTACTTCTTAATATAATTTAGTAGCTATAGCGTAGTTCTTATAGTTCTTTTTTTTAGACTACTATTATCGCCGTTTACTTCTTAATATAATTTAGTAGCTACGCTATAGTTCTCGTAGTTCTTTTTCTTTAAACTATTATTATTATTAATTTTATAATTTTACTTTATTATTATAACGTAGTTCTCTTAGTTCTTTTCTACTAAATTATTATCTTTATTAATATTTATTTTCTTATCTTAATCTACGTCTTATACTCTATATTCTAGTCTACTATTTATATTTTCTAAGAGATCTTCTTTAAGTGGCCCGCTCTATTTTAAATATAATATTTACGGTCTAAATTACGCTAAACGTTATCGAGTAGTATTTAAGGTCGATACTTATATCTATTATATTAATAAAATTACTAAATAGTAGATATAGTAGAAGTAATATATTTTAAATAAGTATAAGCTTAATAGAGTATATTTCTTCTAGTATTCTTTTAGTATTAATTTATTCGTAATAAATATTATAGAGAAATAGATAGAGTATTTTATTTATAATAACTATTAATCTTACGACTATAATTCGTATATAAATAAGAATAATAATAGTAATAATAATACTAATAAAAGTTACGCTTATAGTTTAAATAGCTTTATTTATTATTCTTCTATAGCTTTCTTAAGCGCTTTTACTACGTCTTTTTATTTTACTATCTTTTTATAATAGTTAATAACGCTAGATAATACTATTAGTCTATAGCGCTACGATTCGCTCTTACTTATTAATAAAGATTTAGATTTTATAAATTTTACTTTCTTTAATATTAACTAGAAGCTTCTTAACTCTTTTAAATAGAAACTTTAAAAGAACTTAATTATAACTATCTACTTACGCTACTATAAGCGCTAGTTTTATATAAAGTTTAATTCTTATAACGTATATTAATAATATTACTTAAGCTAAGATAATAATAAATCTTAAGATATATTATATCTATACTTTAACGTAAATATATTAGATTTCGGCTTAATATCTAATAAGAACCTACTAAAGCTAATCTAAATTAAAAAGATACTTATTACGCGTATTTATATATATATTTAGCTATATTAAGTTCGTAGACTATAGTATAAATATTTCGATTACGTTATTAGCTTTATACGTAATATTATTAAGATATATAATTAGCTTTCTCTACTATTTTAAAATCTTAATATTATAGTTCTTCGTTCTACTAATATTAATATTAACTTTAATCTTTATTATTAATTCTATCGCGACTTTCGTATTCGCTAGTTAATAGTTTATAAATAGCTTATATTTCTTCGTACGAATTATCTAGGCTACGTCGATCTTCTTATTAATAAATACGCTCTATCGTAGTTATCTAAGTATAATAAGAACGAGAATATAATAGATAAACTAGCTATAAAGATAGATAAGAAGAAAAGCGAGTTATAGTAAAAGCTATTATATAATATAAATATTAGTCTAAATAAAGATTCTTCTAATTTAAATATTTCTTCGCTAGTTATCGCTATTCTAAATATTATTATTATATAGGCGAAGCTTAATCGTCTTATAAAAGAGGTAAACTATAAAAGACTATAGTAAATATAAAAGTAGCGTTATATAAACGTTCTAGATTTTTATCTAATACTAATCTTAAAGTTTAATTAATTTTAAAAGCTTTTATCGCTTATCTTCTTAATTCTATATCTCTATAATAAGACTAACTATATTATATCTCGATCTCGTAATATTAAATTCGTTAATTATATTAAATATCTTATAAAGTACGAGAATAGTTATTTCGCTTAATATTCTTAATAGCGCTATATCGTTTTTAATATACTTATAAGACGTTAGATAAATTCGAAAAGCTTATACTTTATAAATAAGAAGAAAGAGTAAGATAATTAGTTAATTAATAATTTAAAGACTACTTTTAGTAATAATAATCTAGAGAGCGATTCTCTTCTAAATAATATTATTTAATATTTATTTAGTCTTCGCGGTACTTAATTTTATTAGAGCTCTAAACGCGCTTATCTTAAAACTTTTATATAATAGCTAAATATTTTCGCGCTATTTATAACGTTTAGTATTATAGACTACTAGTAGAAGTCTCTTACTTAATATATATCGCGCTATAAAATCTAAAAGTATATTAATTTATAGACTAAGATATAAATCTTATAAGAGAACGTTTATAATAATCTCTATATAGTCGTCTATTACTTTTACTAATAGATAAACTTATTTCTCGATTTAATTATATTTAAGAAGTATAACTCTTAAAACTACTAAACTTATTATAAATAGTAGGCTCGTAGAAGCTCTTATCTTTATAGTTTTATCTTTTATAAAGATATTTTAGCTATAAATAGCCTTAATTATAATAAGAATCTATAAAAGATATTTACTAACTTTTAGAGTATTTATATTACGGCTATAAACTCTAAGTCGAATCGAACTACTACTCTAGTATTTAAGAATAACGTACTATAGTAACTTCTAAAGTATTAGCTTAATACGTTTAAAATTCTCTCTACTATTATAAATTAAACGTAGAAGTACGTTTATAGTATATATTATTTATATAAGAAGAAGAATAGTATATTAAATAAGAAGATCTATTAATTCTATTTTTCGCAAGATATTTATAAGAAGTTAAAGGTTATAAGAAGTTTTAACTTTATTTACTATATATTTAATAGTTCGCGTAATAACGCTTAGCTTAATATCTATACTTAAACTATAACTATAAGATAATTAGTAAATATTAATTTTACTTTCTATATTAGTTCTTAAGCTATACTTAACTATATTACTAAATACTATAGTAAGACTAAGACGAAATTTACTTCTTATAAAGAGATTATAAATAAGATACTTTTTAATATTACTACTACGCGTTCGCTATTATTATTTATTTTAAGAATAATAAATAAGTTACTTAGCGAGCGCGACTAGTCTATTTAAGAGATATTTTATCTACTTCTTAATCTCTCTCTTTAGTAGAGCTCGCGTATTATTATTAATATTAACTATCGCTCTAAAGTCTAGTAGCCGGTTAAGTTTAATATTTAAGATAGTAAAACTTAATAAACGAAGTCGTTATTATAGAAGTATAAAGAAAGAAACGCCTTTATTTTATAAATTTAGTAATTAATATATATCTAGTTTCTCTTATCTATTAACTATACGAGAAAGAACTATTTATAAAGTATATAATATAGCTAGAAGCGCGTTATTAATTACTTTTCTAAATATAAAATTAATTCTATTAGCGCTAATTATAAATACTATTATTAAATAAAGATAATCTTAAATTATTTCTTTATAAATATTAATAATCTTCTTCTAATCTATTACTTTAACGACGAGTCGGCGAGTAGCTAGCGCGAGATATATAAAAGATATAAGAACTACTATAAACTCTACTTTTTAAACTATATAAAAGAGCTTTCGCCGGCCGTTAATAATAAAATCTTATAGTTTAAGCCTAGCGAAGATTAATATAAATAGAAGCTTAACGAAGAGAACTAGTATAAGCTAGTACGCTAATTATTTAATAAAGATATAACGCGTTTTAAAGATCTTAATACTATTAATAAAAAAAATATAGACCGCGATTATAACTAGAATATTTATAAGAATATCTATAGCCTCTAGTTTAAGAATTAGTAAACTAGTTAAAAGATTAATTATTTTAAGTCGATAGATATTAGCTATATATTTACTAATACGAAAGATAATTTTACTTTTAAGTAATATAAGATCTTCGATCTTTATATAAACTACTTTAAGCGTATTATCTAATATAAAACTTAAAGTCTAGATAGTAGAATAGCTAAACTTACTTTACTTAATATAAATATCGATAAACGCGCTAGTACTAGTAAGTTTTATTTAATTAAAGTTCTATTAGCGCGCTTAGAAGATCTTACTTTATTATATAGTATTTATAATTCTATCTTTTATATTATATCTACTAGTATTACTATATCTAAGATTAATAGTTCTACGCTCTATACTCTATTTTAAATTCTAATAAAGAATAAGTATTAGTTACTAAACTTAGCTAATTTTAGTCTTATTTAAAATAAGCTTTATTATTATCGCTATCTTATTATTAATAAGAAGTTAATAGTTTTCTTAAAGCTTCTTAACTAGATAAACTAGCGTCTACGCTAAATTAAGATAAACTCTAACGTTACTTTTAAAGACGTAAGCGTTTTATTATTTAGAAATTTCTTTTAACTTTCTTTTATTATTAATAAGCCTCTCTTCTACTCTAAGCCTCTTAAGATCGCTAATAAGATTAACGGGCGTAATATTTATCTATTATATAACTAGTCGTACGAACTTAAGACTATTATAAAATAGCGAGATAAAGATAAATCTATAATAGCTTTTTAAGATATATTAGAAGAATTATAAACTAATAATATTATTATATAATACTTTAATACTCTAAGTACTCGTATATAATTAATTCTCTTATTAAATAAGATTACTTTCTTCGCTAATACTATTTACCTCTATAGTACTAAAGATATAGTTAATAAATATAATTATAAGTTTATAAGAAACTATAGTAAATCGATTTTACTTATCTAGATAACTTATAAAGATATCGACATCGAGAAGACTAACTTTAACTAAAATAATAATCTCTATAAATAGATCTCTCTATATATTAGCGTATAGATTATACTTTTTAAAAATATATAGATAGAGCGTAGGCTCGTTAATAGCGCTATTAATACTATTAAAAACCTTATCTAGATAGTAAATACTAAAAATACTTATATAGTAGTCTTATTAGCTATATTTATTACTTTTAATAAGTATATTAATAATAATAATAGTAATAGCGAAGAAGGCCTCTTTCTCTATAATAATAGTTAAGAAAAGTCTATAGTATCTATCTTTTAATTAAGAAGAAAGTACTTTATTAGTATATAAATATATTACTATATTTAGTTTTCGCTTATTATTATCTATATAATTACTATTTATAAGTCTTAGAGTATTATAGTAAGCTAAATAGTCTTAAATCTAAACTATTATAAGTTTATTATTAGACTTTCTTACGTCGTCGTATCGCGTATTAAGTATATTATAGGGCTTCTTATTAAAGAAGTAATCGATCTTTAGAAGCTTTATAAGCGTAAGAATAATAATATAACTATTATATATACTTATAATATTTATTATAGAAAGAATAAGTATATTTAAAATAAAGATATATAGCTTTATATAGAAGAATTATAAGAACGAGAATTAATATAGTTATCTTCTACGTCTTTTTTATAGTAATTATAGCTACGAATAGCTTCGAGTAGCTTAGAAAGCTAAAAGATATAATCTAAAATATAGTTAAATAGCTATAAATAGCTTAAGATAACTAGAATATAGTCTAGAATATAGCTATAGAATATAATTACGTAGCTACGAATAGCTTAAGATAGCTAGAATATAGTCTAAAATATAGTTAAATAGCTATAAATAGCTTACTAATACTCTATTTTTATATTTAGCTTTATTTATATCTTATATTACGTCTATCTTACTTTACGCCTAGTAATATAGAATATAATCGCGTAGCTATAAATAGCTACGAGTAGCGTAAAATAGCGTAAAATAGCGTAAGATAGTAATATAAAATATAATCGCGTAGCTATAAGTAGCTTACTATTACTCTATCTTTATATTTAGCTTACGTCTATCTTACTTCGCGTAGATACTTTAAATAGTATTAGACTAGCTAGAGCTTTATAGTCTCTTCTACTCTTAAAAACCACTCGAATTCGTTCTAAACTTTATATAGAGAATCGTATAGTACTAAGAAATTTATTTTTAAAGTTATATTATAATAGCTCTTTTCTACGCTTAAAAATTCTACTTTAAAGTCTATTAAAAGCCTCTTTTCTAGGCCTTACTAAAGAGTTTTATATATATAGATATTTTATATAGTTTAAGCTTAACGCTAAGACGTTTCTCGACTCTTTAAAATCTTTAATATTTATATTAACTCTATTAATCTCTTTATTTACTTCTAGAGAGTAAGTAATTAAGAAAAGTTCTTATCTTAATCTAGACTTCTTTTATTTATAACTTAGTTTAGATAAAACTAAAGCTAATAATTTACTTTTAGTCTATTTTTCGTCTATTTCTACTACTTCTATACGTTTTTCTTATAGAAAGAGCTTAAAAATTCTCTTATAAATTTAGAATATCTTCTTTAAAGTAGAATTTATCTTCTTTAAGCTCTACTTTATCTTCTCTAATATAGAATATAGACTTTAAGATTATAAATATAACTATAGAAAACTTTAAGAACTCTTTAACTACGTTTATATCTTTTTTAATAGTAGCTATACTAGACCTCTTAACTCTTAAACCTATAAAAAATCTTTTTTTATAAGAGAATCTATATAAGAAACGGCTTTTTTTAAGAGTTATATTAATCTCTTTCGCGAAGAGAGAAATATTAAACTTTTAATTCGTCTTTAAATTCTATATTAATTTAAATATCGAGAACGTATAATAACTTAAAATAAATCTATAATTATTAAAAGAGATTATAGAATACGTACTTAGTCTTCTAGTTAAGATCGCGAATCTCGCTCTCTTTAAAGAAAAATAGAGATCTATTCTAGATCTAATTAAGATCGTACGATAGTATACTAAAATAAATAAAATTATAAATAAGACTAACGCGATTTTTACTACGTAAGTTTAAGCTCTTAAAAAGATCGCGATAGATCTTATAAAGAAAATAAAAAACTTATCTAAGTTCGCTATTACTATTCTCTTAAACTAGGCCTTATAAAGAACTACTCTCGCGATTTTATAACGTTCGAAGCCCGCGTAATAGTTAATCGTAGTATCTAGCTAGTCTATATATATCTTAATAGTCGCTACCGCCGCGTTAAAAGAAGGGCTATAGATTATCTCTTCTTTAAAAAAGAAGTTAAAGATCTCTACGTCTAAGAAAGTTATTTAATAGATTATTCTTATATTAACTATAAAAATCGCGGACTTCTCGTTCTTTAGCCTTTAAAATATCTTTAATAAGACGTTTTTAAACTAGCTTAAAAGAATAAGATCTACGATTATAATAGTTTTTCTCTCGCTAAAAAAGAATATTATACTTATCGCGTATAAAAACTTCTTCGTCGAATTTCTTTTAAAGAATAAGATAATAATTAACTAGATTATTTCTATTTAATCGATTATAAAAAATTATACGTAGTATAAAATAGTTATATATAGTATATCTACGCGAGATCTATCGACTCTCTTTCGTAAGAACTTTAGCGAGACTATTTAAACTAAAATTAAGAACTATAATAATAGTTTAAAGATTATTAACGTTCTCTACTAGCTTACGCTAGAGGCTAAGAGAATAAAGTAGTCTACGAGCTTACTAGTTCTTACGTTTAAGATTAAAGAGAAGACTTAAAAGACTATCTCTAAACGTCTTTATATTTATAGCGTATTTACTAAGACGAAGAAGCTAAGAGAATTAAGAAATACTTTAAAAAACTTTAAATAAATTTATTCTAAATAAGTTCTTTACGAGTTCTATAAGCTAACTTAAATAGAAGTATTTTAATAATAAAATTTATTCTAGATATTATAGTAAAGTTAAAGATAGACCTCGTTCTTTATTAAGAATTATATATTTTATTCTATAAGAACTTAAACTTTTAATTAATTAATTACTTCTTATTTATTTAAATTCTATTAGTCTATTCTTTCGATCTAAGACCTTAAATATTAATCTACGTTTTTTATTTTCTTAAAGAAATAAAGATAAGTTTAGAGGTTAAATTTTAGTAAAGTTCTAATCTAATAGTTCTAAATATAGAGTAGTAAAAGTTAAAGTTTAAGCTACTTAACTTATATAACTAGAAGAATTAAACGAATAATAATTTTTAACTTACTCTAAAACGCGTTCTATAATAGTAACCTCTTAGAATATAGACTATAGTAGTTAAGAATTTTAATATTTATTATTTCTAGTAGAATTTAGAATCTTTTTTCTTATTTAACGCTAATTAGCTAGTAAAATAGTTAGAAGAAAACGATCTATCTCTCTTAAATAAAGAGAACGAGAATATCTTCTACTATCTTTATTTAGAAAGAGAGACGATTATTAATCTTATACTAGCTACGTTAGTCTTAGCTAATAGAATTATCGACTAGTAAACGATTATAGACTTCGACTTTAATTATAAGATAATTCTATTTAGTCTAGAATCGGCCGGCTATACGAAACCTTCTACGATAGCTACTATCGCTAGATTTAATACGAGAAAGATCGACTAGTCTAAGTTTTAAAATATCTTTAAATAATAGATAGAAATAATAGTATTTAAGGCTTTAAAAAGTCTAGAGTTAAATTCTCTATCGAAAAATATCTCTTAAGACTTAATAGAAGATTTAATTCGTTAAATATTCGCGCTAGATACTCTAGAGATAAGTCTTAACTAGACTATATCTATTATAGCGAATCTATCTATTCTTTAATTAAAGCTAGAAGCTCGATCTAAACCGTAGTAATTAAACGAGCTTTTAGAAGAACGAAGACGACTATAAAGAGAGACTAATACTTTTAAATCTCTATATATAAAAGAGAATAAGCGACGATACTTAAATAGTTAAAATATCTACTTTAAAGCGATTAAAAGAGCTAAACGCGAATACTAAAAATTTTTTCTAGAAAAAGAAATCTTTAAGACTATCTTTAAGACTATAGCTTATACTAAGTCTAGAACGTATACTAGAATTCTTAAAATTAGCTATAATATATATATAAAAAAACGTCTAGAAGATAGTTTTAAGAAAAAGTATTTAGCTTTTAGAAAGAGACTCTTTTTATTATCTTCTTCTATTATCTTCTTTAACTAGTAAAGCTACGCCTCTAAACGCTAGAACTAGTTAAAGCTTAGTTTAAGAGAGATTAAGAATACGTATTCTACGTAAATTAAAAAAAAAACGTCGAGACTAGACGCTATTATATAGAAAATTATTATCTACGCGTTTAAAGTAAAGTCTAGCGTCTTTAATAAGATCTTTTCTACGTTATTCGTCTACGAATACTATTTTATAGGCTAGCGTACGACTATCGAAGTAATTCTTAGTAAAGAAAAAAGAGATATCGCGAACTTAAAGTTTTATTAAATTATCTCTTTACTTAATTATCTTAGAAAAGTACTTAAATAAATTATAACTAAAAGACTAGACTATTTAGCGAAGATCTTTAATCTTTTATACTATACTTAAATTAGAGAAAGATTAAAGAAATCTATAATTAATATCGTAATACTTTTATTAAATAAAGTAGAGAAAAACTATTATCTTAAATATAAAATCTTTATACTTTTTCTTAATATTAAAAGCGTCTTTAACTACGTAGTTAAAGAATAACTTCTAGCTATAATAGCTTAAATTAGTATACTAAGTAATCTACTCGCGTAGATAAAATTATTTATATCTATATAAATATTAAGCCTCGCGTTTAACGAAGAGAAGAAAGAGTTTAGTTTAATAAAAATAAATATTTTATAAGAAAGCTTAGTCTCGTCTATTCTCTTTTTAATCTATTTTTAAGAGTTATTTTTTATCTTTAAAGCTTTATTTCTTTCTTATATTAACGATATTACGCTTATAGCTAGCTTTAGTAGCTAGAAGCGTAATAAGACGATTCTAAAAAAAAAGATAAGTAAACTCTATATATAAGAATAGAAAAACTAAATTAAATTTAATCTAAAAAAGATAAAGCTTATTTACTTTACTTATTTCTTTAAGAAAGACTTAGAATCTTATTTTATTTTAATTACGCTCTCTATAAAGAACGTAATAGAATTTAAAGAATAGATTAAATAACTAGAAATTTACTTCGACTATAAGTTTATCTTTAAAACGTATATATTTAAAAGAATTAGCTAGGTCTATTTAATCTTCTATTATCTCTTTAGACTAGCTAATATTAAAAGAGGGCTTTTTCTCTACGTAGTTCGCTAGCTATATCTAGCTTATATTACTATAGTTATAGACTACGGCTTTAAAATCTACTAGAAAAATTAGAAGTAGTTTACTTACTAATTTAGAGTTCTTTAGAATCTTACTCTACGAAAGATTCTAGAGGTTTTTAAGACTATCTCTATAATTTCTCTAGAAATAGAGAGTAAAATTCTACTAGTAAATATTTATTTAAACGAGCGGTTATAAAAATACGCTCTTAGAATAAATTTACTCGAAGAATTCTACTCTATTCGAATTAAACTAGAGAAGATTAATCTAGATTAATAAATTCTAGATAGATCTACGTAGTTAGAGAAGATTAAGCTACTTTTAAAAATATAACTTACGTTTTTAGAAGTAGTTAAATTCTTCTACTTTTTATTATAGTTACTTAAACTATTCTACTCGACTACGATTAGCTCTCTAAATAAAGAGAAGTAGGCTAAGGTCTACGCGCTTAAAGTTAAAAGAATATTCTCTAATTAAATAGCTATCTACTTTAACGTCTTCGTTCTATCTATAAATAAAAATATAGAGATCGAAGTAGTAGCCTTTAATTTTAGCTAATCTAAAGAGAATCTAGCGCGCTAAATTTATAAGAACCTTAGTTTCGAGAATCTAGTATATAATAACGAGATAGAGAGACTAGTAATAGCTCTAAATCTTATTATTAGAGTTAGATATATCTCTAAAAATATAAGAATATACGCGAATAATTAAACTACGATTCTTAGACTAAGTAAGCTCGCTAATACGTCTAAGTAAGTATAATAAATTTAGACTATTAGATTAGCTAAAACGCTAAGAGCTAGAGAAAATATCGTCTCTCTAAAATAGTACTCTAGCTACGAGAACGTTCTAGATAACGAGTACGTTAATTAACTCGCGAAAAGAGCTATAAAGTACTCTTTAAGTAAAGTCTCTATCTTACTAAGCTTCTATTAAAGTAAAGTTAAGTAGAGAATCTATAAGAAGTAGAAAATAAAGTTTAAATTAATATTAAACTCGCTCTATAAACGTATCTTTAAATTAGAGATAGAATAACGACTTAAATCTTCTATAAAAGTTAGAGAAATAGTCTTCGTCTTCTACTAGCTAAAGATTAGATATAAATACTTTAAGTTCTATCTTTATCGTCTTAACTACGCTAAAAATAACTAGTATAGATATAGTTATACGGCTAGATAAATATTACGTTACTTACTTCTCTTCTACTTTTTTTATAGAAACTCTTAAATTCTCTTAAAAGATAGACTTAAAAAGAATTAACTTAAACTATTAAATCTCTTCTTCTTAGCTCTAAAGACTAGCTTAATAACTAAGTTCTTAGAATAAATAAAGATTACTACTAGACGATAGTAATTAAATAACTTATCTAATAAGATCTAAATACGTATTATTAAATACTTATTTTACTTATTTTCTTTCTTTCTTTTACTCTCTTTTTTAGCTTCTTCTTCTTATTCTCGGCGCTTTCGCCGCGTTTAATTTAGAGTAAAAACTAGCGAGAACTAAAGAAAAATAACTAAATAGTAAATACTTAAACTAAAGCGATCGTTTCTACTAGTATCTACGACTATCTAGTATAGTTAGTAACTAAGCTAATAAAGTTAAAAAGCTAAGATTTAAATTTTAATTAAGTAATCTCTATTTAGAGTTCTTTTCTAGTTTTTAAATTTAAAAGTAGAGTTATATAGCTAGTTTACTAGTAGTAATACTTCGACTAGTTATAATAAATAGTAAGTAAGTATTAGTCTTAAATAGAAGAACGCTAAATAAATCTAACTAGTTAAAAAGACTCTCTCTAAGAAGAGAACTTACTTACTATACTTTTTATCTTTATTTTATTATTTTTAAAGTTCTTATTTTATTTTCTTTATTATTTTCTTAACTTTTATACGCTTCTTATTTCTTCTTAAGCTTTTAAACGTATCGTTTCTAGTACTCTTCTAGAACCCCTCTTTAATATATATATATTTAAATATATAGATAAAAGCGAATCTCTCTAGAGAGATCTCGTCTCTAATAGTTTAAGACTTTAGAGAAACGTTAAACTAAATAAATAAATAAATATTTTACTTCGCGTTTATCTTACTTTATTACTCTATCTACTTATATCTTTCTTTTATAGTTTTCTTTCTAGTATATAATATATCTTTACGAAGATTTACTATTTAAAGTTATTTTATATAAATATTTTACTTTTTTTTACTTTTTCTTCTCTTTCTCTTCTTTTTCTTTATTATCTTATACTCTTACTTATATACGCTCGCGCCCGCGTCTATACCTATATCTATATCTATAATATCTAATAACGAGTCTATTAACTAGTTTAAGCTCGTATAAGAAGCTTTTAATATAGATAATAATAGTATCTAATAGTAGTAGTAGTAGTAAAGCGTATTACGCTTATTTTATATCTTACTTTATTCTTCGTCTATATTTAATAGTAGTAGTAGTAGTAGTAGTAGTACGTCTATAATTACTTTTCGTTACTTAAATATTAATACTAATCTATAAGCTTTACTTTACTTTATCTTACTCTAGTACTAACTAACTATTTTACGCGTAGTATATTTTTAAGTAATAACGTCTTTAATTCTTCTTCGCGCGATTTTATCTCGATTTATTATCTTTCTATACGCGAGTAGTTACTATTATCTTTTAAGAGCGATTTTCGTCGTCTATATATAAAGAATACTACTAACTTCTAGTATATTTTAAAGATCGATTAGAACGCTCGCGTATACTTAAATACGAAGAACGATAAGAACTTTCTATAATAGTATAATTATACTAGCTTAATTATAGAGACGAAGGCTAGCGTTAACTATAATTCTATCTATATAAAATACTAAGCTACTAGCGTAAAATATAAGGCTTTCGCTTTTAATAAAAACTTAAGTAATATTAATATCTACGCCCGCTATTATATTTATAAAGGCGATAAATATTAGTCTTCTAAGCCTACTACGCCTACTACGTCTAGAGAATAATAGAAATAGATTTTATAAAAGTAGTTTTTAAACTTAATAGATTAGTTACTAGATTATCTTAATCTATAGACTAAGATTATTAATAAATAACGTAATAGAATTACGTACTTAGAGAAGTATATAGCTACTATATAAAAGAAGATTATAGCTCTTAAGTATAAAAGAGAGCTAGAGAAGAACTAGATATAGTTATAGATATTAGATATAGACTAAGATTTTACTACTTTTAATATCTAAATTTATAACTTTCTTCGTAATTAATCTTAATACTATGACTAACTACTATAGAGGCGCTTTGCCGCCTCTCACCTCTAGAATAAGGCCCTAGCTACGCTTCGCTTCGCTAAGGGGGGTTTACATGGATGATAACAGGCTTCATCCTCATCCATGTGACGAAAAAAGGTTATTGCGGGTTGGGTACTCTGCTTCAAAGCCGAAGCGTCCCTGAATTGAAAGAACGACGCAAACTTACTGGAGAAGGCACGGGCAACTCCACCAGCTCTCTCCTCGCCTCCATCTCTTGAATGTTTACGTCTGTCGGTAGCTCGCGCACAATTTCATGGCCCGGCAATTCCCATCGCTCCTCGCGTACATCAAGCACCTTTCGATCATCATCCAGCCGAACATGCCCAACTCTTCTTCTCCGGAATATCCACAATCGCTTCAGAGAAGGCACTACCCGTTTGGAAGCGTCCTGCCTTGCCATCCTCCTTCCAATTATGATGCCGCTTAGCAGAAGGCCGATAACGACCATTATGCCGATAGGAATGCCGATGCTCAGCGCCGTCCTTGTGGTGGAGTCGGTGGTCGGGGTAGACGAGGTTGTTGAAGGCGGCGCGCTGCTGGATGTGGCTTTTGCTGGTTCAGTCGCAAGTGATATCGGGATTGAAGTCGTTCTGGAGATAGCAATGAAGGAAGATGTTATTGCTGCAGTGGCACTTGTGGGGGCCGCCGCCGCCGTAGTCAGGAAGTTGTCGTAAACAGTCGCGGTGCTCACCCACGGAGGCATTCCAGTGCTGTCTAGCGTCCATGGACTACCCATGATGGCGACGAAGTTCGAAAGAGTCAACCCACTCACCCAAGCTGTTTTGACTCTCTGTGGAGCGCTGCCTGCTGTTGGACTCGAAGGTGGGAGGCGATTATCGATGCTGTTGCGATTTGACGTGCTGTGCGTAGTAACTTTCGGCGGAACAAAAACCTCGACGCCACGACACCAGACGAGGGACTGATTGAGCGTAGACTTTTTAGCTTCGCGTGCCAAACGAGTGTTGATTCAAGGTCGGAAAAAACAGCAGCGCGTGCGGGCCAGCCTTTAAGGTGCACTTCGCATGCAAGGCTGAGCTGACCCGTACTCAACTGCCGGAGGTACTAAATATAAGACGGGAAAGCTCCATGTGCAGCGATGCCAAGCACACTCTCCCACTAATCGGTAAGTTGGTGGTCACACAGACTCCTACTCTCCTCATTTATTGGCGCTTTTAGACCTCTACGTCTGCCTTGTGCACAAGGTGGACAGCGAGCACCAGTAGATGCGGCAGCTCTACAGGATCCCTTCGCGCTTCCATATCTTGGATGTCCCCGCTTGTGTGTAGCTCCCGCACGATGTCTTCTCCTGGAAGCTCATGGTGTTCCTGCCGTTCGTCTGCCTCTTCATGCGAATCCGACCGAATGTGCCCGCCTCTCCCCCAGAAGGTCGGCCTCGACCCTTCCAGTGCCGCTGACCTTCTGCCTTTCAGTGCCGCTGACCTGTTACGTCAAATGAGTGAGCATCACTAGATGTGTATACAGGATTTTGGAGGAGCGGAACGAATATCGGACAGAGGCCGCCTGGAAGAGATCCGGGGGCCGATTTCTTATAAACACACCTCGCGGGGCTGAAGCTGACCCTGCTGAGCTGAATCCAGACATGCATGCAGGAGGCACTAAATAGAGGAGGTTTGTCTTGGCGCACCGCGGGATTGGACGACCTGCAGGAACTTTGTACGACACGGAACAGACGGCGGAAAGGGTGTGACGTTCGCCAATTGTATATGGGCTGCCGTTGGATTACCAGGATCTTTAGGCAGCCACGTTAGCCAATAGGGAACACCTTAAGCCCGTTGTTAAGGTCGCGAATGAAACCACTGCATTTGTATCCTGTAGACTTGTCGGTGGTGGAATGACTCGATGCTCGATGATGGTACTATCAAGTTGATTACTGCAGAAGGAAATTTTTAAACTTCCTACTCCATCTTACAACGGACTACACCATTTACAGGAACTACAGCATTACAGACATACAGGACATACATACACATACATAGGAAAAGACTTCAAGAGAAAGTCAAAAGATATAGGAAAGTGGAAAGAGAAGGTGAGGGACCATACGAATGGCGAAACACGCAAGTACAAGGGCAACGCCACAAACGTACAGTGAAACAGCAATAATACATACATACAAGCCTACAAGCATACAAAATTACAAAAAACACAACAGCAAAACATCAAGTACAGCAAAAAACAAGCGATAGTACAGCAGTACAAAAAGCAGTACAAACAGCAAAAAGACAGCAAGTACAAAAAGCAATACACTTTTAAACACACAAGTTTTCCCACCCCGACCTCCCAAAATCCAATCAACGCAACCGATCCGAATCCGAATCCCTTTCCACCCACGCGCAATTACCATAGTATTAGACAACCAATCCGATCAACCGCCGATCCCCCAACGCCGTCGCCCAAGCCTCCGTATAATACAGCAACAACGCACCAGCCACCGCGACCGCGCCAAGCAGCAGCGGCAGCAGCAGCCACTCGACCGAGAGCAGCAACGACCACTCCACTTTACCGGCCACGCTCCACGCCACCACTCTCACCTCCGTCGTCGTCGTCGTCGTCATCTCCCTCCACCTCTCCTCTTCCATCCTCATCTCCTTCAACCACCACCACTCGTCGACAACCGGCCCATCATCATCTGCTTCGAAGGAGAAGGAGAAGAAGAGGAAGGACAGCAGCGTCCCAACGACCCGCTTAATGGCCATTAACAACAATCGGAATGGGCCCGCTCCCATGCGCACCCACGCCGCCGTGTGCACCACCACCCACTTTCGCGGGCGGCGGGGCATCGGCGGCGACGTCCTGCTTGCCGGCTTCAGCAGCGAGGTCGCCGAAGCTCTGCTGGCGGTTGACCTGGAGCCAGCGGAGGAGGTAGTCGGGTTTGCGCTGGGAGACGGCGCCGTTGGCGAGGACGCCATCCGCCGAGAACTCCCAGCCCTGGGGCAGGACGAAGGTGCCGAAGGTGTCGTGGGCGGGGGGCGCCTTGGTGCTCCACTTGTCGACGGGGACGAGGTTCGCGAGGCGCCCGTCGTGCTCGGCGTACTGCTCGACGACGTCGGCGACGAGCGCCGACAGGTCGTCGACCTCGTCGCCCCAGCCGCCCTGCCGCGCGTACACGCGCTTTACCAGCTCGAGCTGCTCCGCCGCGATCTGCGCCGCGTGCGCGTCGTCGAGCACGTCTTCCGACTCGTCGTCCTGGAGGACCGCGCGCAGGATCTCCTCGTGCAGCGCGAGCGCGTCGGCGTGCCGGTCCGCCGCCACGTAGAGCGAGGACAGCAGGTTGCACAGGTCGATGGTGACCTGGTCGAGCAGCCCCCAGGTGCGGCGCAGGTTGTACGTCATCGACTCGCACAGGGAGATGGACGCGTCCTGCTTGCCGCGGACGAACAGCACCTCGACGAGGCGGCGGCCGACCGAGATGACGGTCGTGGCGGACCACGAGCGCTGGACGAGACGAGAGTGCCAGAGTTGGGTGAGGAGCCACTGCGCCGAGAGTTAGCAAAACATCAGGGTGGATTCTTCGGGAAGGGGATGGACTTACCTCCAGATCCTCGTAGTTCTTCTGCTCGCCCATGAGGCGGACCAAGTTGTTGAGCTCGGTGGCCTGCAGCTGGACGAGGTCGATGTCGAGGCTGCGGCAAGCCGTCAGCGTCTCGCGCAGGACGGCCTTGGACAGCTCGATCATGCGGGCCTGCAGCTTGACGTCGGGGCTCTTCTTGACGCCCAGACCGGCAAGGTACAGCGACAGCTTGAAGCTGTGCGGGATGTTCTTCGAGACCTTGAAGCCGTCCTTGGACGAGATGAACTGGTACACGCAGAGCGCGACCTCGTACGCCTGGCCGAACTGGTCGGCCTCGAGCAGCGAGTAGACCTTGGCGACGCCGGCCTCGCAGCCGACGATGGTGAGATCGTCGTGGTGGCGGAGGCGGCCGAGGGACTCGAGCAGGGCGATGAAGAAGGTGCGGATGACGACGTTCTGGACCTTGATGTTGGCGCCGAAGTTCTCCATGAAGATCTTGAACAGCGCCTCCTCGACGGCCAGGGTCTGCTCGGTGTTCTGGTGGCTGCTCTTGAGGAAGGCGTACAGGCGCGCGCCGTCGAAGAGCTTGTTCTCGACGGTGACCTCCTTGCTCTGGAGAGTAAGGTGGTAGCGGTCGTACAGGATACCCTCGGTGAGCATGTCGGTCATGATGTCCGAGAAGGTGACCTTCTTGGTGGCATCGACCGTCTCGTGCTGGCGCAGAGTCTCCTCGAAGGCAGCAATGAAGACCATGCTGCGACGGTCAACCGTCTCGGGCAGCTTGACGCTGACCTTGGCGGTGTTGCGAGCCTCCTTGGAGATGATCTGGAAGCGGAGGTCCTTCAGCAGAGCCCAGGCCTGAGCCGACATGTTGGAGGACAGGTAGATCTTGGCCAGGGAAGCACCAGACTCGTGCAGCTTGGTGGAGTCGTTGGCGGTGGGGGCGGTGAGCACCTCAACGACAGTGGTCTGGAGCTGAGTCTCGGCCTGCTTCTTGATCTCGGGCTTCTCGGACTTGCCCCACACGCCGACCAGCGAAGACAAGCTGGCAAGGGTCGACTTGTGGGCGACACCGTGCTGCTTCTTGTTGATCTCGAGCTGCTCCTTCCAGAGACCCTCGGCCTTCTGGCTGGACTCGGCCGAGACCTGGCCACTGGCGTTCTGGGTGGCATAGAGGGCCGCGAGGTGGCGCTTGGCGGTGGCGAGAAGGCTAGCCTGAGCGGGAGTCTTGGCCTTGTCGGGGTTCTCAGCAGCCTTGGCGACAACCTCCTCGCAGATCTTGACAGCCTCCTCCTGGTGCTCGGGAATCTTGCGAGAGATCTCGGCAAGCTGGAGGCTGGCGCTGGTGGCAATCTGGGACTCGGGACCGTAGTGGGCCGTGGCCGTGGTGCGGTACTCAAGAGCCAGCTGGCGGACCGTCTTGATGTCGACCCTGAGGTGGGTCTCGAGAACGGTGTGGTAGCGCTTGAAGATGGTCTGGACCAGCTCGGGAGACATGTCGTACTCCTTGGCCTTCTTGGTGTAGGTGAGCCAGACGGTGGCGTAGATGGCACGGGCCTCCTCCCAGCGCTTCTGCTCGTAGTAGATCTTGGACAGAGCAAGAGCGGCGCGGAGAGCATCCTTGGTGAGGACACCGTCCTGGCTCTTCTCGGCCTTGGTGACCTCGAGGTAGTACTGGTCAGCACCCTTGAGGCGGTACTTCATGCACAGGTCACCCATGGTGTACAAGGTCTTGAGAGTGAGCGGGTTGCGGGAACCAAGAGTGGTCCTGTAGCTCTCAAGCAGCTGCTGGTAGACAATCAGAGCCTTCTGGTACTGCTGGGTACGGAGGTGGAACTCGATCAGCTCGTTGGCAGCCTCGGCAACAAGCTCATCCTGGATACGCAGGCTGGAGCGAGCGGACAGGAAGAGGTGGTTGTAGATCTTCTCGGCCTGCTCGGTCTGGTTGCACTCAGTGTAGCAGACAGCAAGACGGCGAGCAAACTTGATGGCGACGGTGGTGAAGTGCTTGGGGAAGCCGTACTTGTTCTCGACGCCGAGGTTGACCCAGAGCTGCTTGAGGATCTTGGTGCAGACATCGGCAGCCTCGTTCCAGCGGCCCTTGCTGATGTAGAAGGCCGACAAGGTCTCGGCAGTCTGGATCTGCTGCTCAATGGTGGGCTGCTGAACCTTGACGCCGGCCTTGGCGGCAGCGTCGGTAGTCTTGGTCGAAGGAGCGGCAGCGATGGCGGTCTCGACAACCTCGTCAAGAATGGCATCAGCCTCGTCATCGGCCTCATCCTCGCTGAGGTCGGCATCTTCAATGGAGCCAGCGGCAGCAGCCTCCCTCTTGGACTCCTCCTTCTTCTTCTCGGCCTTCTCCTGGACGGCGCCCATGAGAGAGACGGCGGTGGAGACGGCAGCAGTGGAGTTCTGCTGGCCGGTGCCCTTGAAGTAGCCCCACACGTTCTTGAAGACGGCAATGGCAGTCTCAAGGATACCCATAGCCTTGAGCTCCTCACCGACCTGGTTGAGCTGCTTGACAACGGCCTCGGACTTGTTCTCGCGGTGCTGGTAGTCGAGCCAGACACCGTGGAGGATGTTCTGGGCCTCGGCCTCACGGCCGTGACGCTTCAGGAACTTGGCATAAGCAATGCTGATCTGAATCTTGCGCTCGTGGGCGTCGTTGGAGCCGGAGTTGGCACGGCAGTACTCGGTCAGGCCGCGCCACAGAGAGATGTAGAGCTCCTCGGCGTGGATGAGGTCCTCCTTCTCCTCCCAAGTGTCGGCCATGCGGAGGGTGATCTCGACGCGACGGATGTCGAAGATGTCGAGGTTGCGCTCAGCAGACTCGAAGATGGGCTGAGTGTACGAAACGACATCCTCGTGCTTGGCCTCCTTGTAGAGAACAGTCTTGAGCTTCTCGGCGGCCTGGGTGGCCTCCTGAGAGAACTCGCCGCTCTGAGCAATGGTGAGCTTGTACACATCGCGGTAGACAGCCTCGGCCTTGTCGTTCTCCTTGATGTCGGTGTACAGCTGGGCAAGCTGGTTGTTGTACTTGGTAGCGAGCGCGCTGGTGGTGCCGTGGCGCTGCTTCTCAGTCTCAACAACGTACTTGAGCATCTCCTCCTTGCGGGTGATCTCGTCGTTGCGGGTATCAGCCTTGACACCCTCGAGGGACTCAATGGTGGCAGTAGCGCAAGCGACGGCGAGGTCGTTGCCCTTGCCGAGAATGGCCTGACCCAGCTTGGCAGCGTTGAAGAAGAACTTGCTGGCCTCAACAGGAGCAGACAACTTCTTGTAGGACTGGGCAACGTTGATGGAGCTCTGGAGAGTACAGAGCTGGGTGTCGCCCAGAGCCTGCTGACGGATGCGGAGAGCCAGGAGGTGCTGCTCGTTGGCCTTGCTGAGAAGCGTCTGCCTCTCCCAGGTGCTACGCTCGAGCAGAGCAAGGAGGGTCGAGCTGGGGAAAGCAGCCTTGAGCTCGGGGGTGATAGCCTGGAGCTGGCCGTCGGCGTAGAACGGAGACTTCTTGAAGTGGGTGAGCCAGTTGCGGGTGGCATACTCGAGGAGAGCGTTGGTGCGGAAGAGAGTGTCAATCTCGCTGGGCCTCAGGTCTTCCACAGAGGGCTCAGTGTTGCGGCTGACGACGACCTTGCTGTAGAGCAGCAGCCTGGTGGCGAAGTCCTTGTGGGCCTCCGCCGGGGGCATGAGGTACTTGCTCTCCTTGCTGAGCTCGAGCAGGTGGAGCCTGACGGACTCGTTGCGGAAGCGCACCGTCTTGTCCTGGACAAGGACCAGGGAACCGCAGGCCTTCTGGATGTCCTCGATGATGTTGGTGGACCTTGGCTGGTGAGTGCCCTTCTGGACGTTGAGCTCCAGAAGGCACTGGATCTCGGTGGTCGTAAGGGGCCTGTCGGCGACAAGGAGCCAAGCGAAGATGAGGCGCGCATCGCCCTTGAGGGAGATGGTGCTGATGTGCTTGTCGAGGACCTCCTTGGTGGTGCTGGGAAGATCCTTGACCGTGGTCTGGACATCAACGATGGTCTTCGCAGAGCCGAAAAGCTGCAGAACAAGCTCGGCCCACGTAAGAGAGCCCTTGCTGCGCTGAGCAACCTGCTCGGCCACCTCGTCAACCTCGTAGCGGTTACCGATGCCACGAGACAAGAGGTAGGCGCGGACCATGTGCTTGACGTCACCGGTGGTGCGCTCGGGGCCCATGGTGAGCTGGCGGGTAGGCTTGGGCCAGGGCTTGGACATGGGGCGGCTGAGAACAATAACGCGGACATTCTTGTTCTTGGCCGCAATGTTCCAGAGCTGCTCGTAGGCCTCGAACTTCTCCGACTCGTCGCCCTCAATAGCGTCGAGACCGTCAATGACGAGAACGACGTTGTTGAGAGGCTTCAAGGCAGTCTCGAGGGTGTACCACAGAGCATCCTCAGCATCTTGAGTGCTGTTGGTGTTGGTGTCAAGCTCGACAACGTTAGACAGGCACCTGTAGAGGGCAACGTTGCCAACGTTCTGCTCGAGAAGCTGGTACAGAAGCGTCTTGATGAGCGCAATCTGCGTGGCCTGGGCCGGAACTTGGCTGTCCACGGTGGCGTGGATGGCCTGGTAAGTCTTCTTGCCAATGGGCCTCTGCAGCCTCTCCAGGATCCAGCCAGACAGAATGCTCTTGCCAGCGCCGGTCTCGGCGGTGATGGTGAGAACATTGTCCTTGCTCCTGGTGAAGTCGATGAGAGGCCTGTCGAACCACTCGCAAGTGAATTCGGCGCGCAGGTTGCGGGTAGCGCGGCGGCCACTGACCATGGCCTGCAGGTTGCGGTCCTGAGGCAACAGCCACAGACGAATCTCCTCGATCGAAACATGGATGTCTAGGTGTGTTAGCAGATATCAGAATCACGGGCCAATGGCTACATACCAGCAATCTCAGAGGAGTTCTTCAGCTGGTAAGTCCAGAACATGTTTGCTATTCTGTCCTTGTGCTGGACGAAAGTCTCCATCAGGCGACCAAAGGTAATGTTGAAGTCGACCGTGACGGCGGTGGTGGACATCGACCTGATGCTCTTGCGGTAGAAGATGGTGATCTCAATGGCGAGAGCAAGCATGTCGCCGAGAGCAAGGCTCAGCTCCGACCTGGCCTCGGGGATGGTGCGGAGCAGACTGTAATGCTTCAGGTAGAAGGCAAAGGCCAAGCCATACTCGTGGAAGATGGAGAAAGCCCTCTCCATGGCCTCACCCTGGCTGGGTCCAAGCTATTGCATTGTCAGTAAGAGCTCGTGCGGGGCCAATGGCAGGCCAATGGCAAGCCAATGGCATCAACTTACCTGGAGAAGGATTTGGAGGCATGCGAAGATGAGCTCAACGGCCTCCTGGCTAGAGGCAACGAAGGTCTCAACCGCCTCCTCGAACAGGGACAACGAAGTAGCAAAGTACTCGGCCCACTTCAGGATCTTATCCCACCTGCTTCCCTTGGCAGGCATCCTCCTCAGACGCTCAGCACCAATGTATCCGAGGAAGCTCTCAATGGTGATACCGGCAGCGAGGGACTCCTCCTTCGAGCCCTTCAGCTCGGCCTGGAGCTTGGCCCTCAGTAGCTGCTGGGCCTCGTGCACATTCTGGATGAATTGCGTCTCGCTCACCCTGCTGTGGGGGGCGGGCGAGGGCGAGACAGCCCTGCGGATGGAGTTCTTTGCCTTCTTCAACATGCCAGTGGGCTCATCATTGGCAATTGTGGTGCTCTCCGACACGACGGTACCGGGGACGGAGTTGACGGACATCCTGTCGACCTCGGGCTTGGCAGGACGGGGGATGGGAAGCTGCCTCGAGGAGCGGGGTGCGGAGGTAGGTTGCAGCTGTTGGGAGGTGGATCTGCTCGTGGCGGCCGAGCCGGAGTCGCGAGGCTTTTTGAGGTTGGAGAGGATGGACATGTCGGCGTTGGAAGACTCTCCTGACCAGGTCGAATTGGTGCGAGAGAGGGGCGGTGGCTTTTGAGAGCTCGCGGGGTGGAAGGCGAAGGATGGGGTGTTGGAAAGGCTTTGAGCTAAGCCGCCTGGTGGAGGAGGTAAAATGGTCAAAAGTTAGCGGGCTGCAGGTGGCGGTGCGGCGTGGAAGCAATCTAGAAGCGCCCACTTCGGAGAACCCACCTTCTTCGCTCTCTCCTCCCAGACCTAAAACTCCCAATGCTTCGGAAATACCCTTGCGTACGCGGTGCTTCTTGCCACGTTGGAGGAAGCTGGGTAGCTTCGTGTTGTCTTTCGTTTTAGGGTGCATTGATCACTGCTGATCTCACCGCCTTTGTGGCTTCAGAATAGGGAAAATTACGGGTACAGGTCGGACGGGACGAAATGAAGGTACAGGGTCGGGGGGGCTTGTAGATTCAGAGGCTCAGACAACTCGTTGCCTATAAGTATACTGCAAGGTCAGCCTGAAACGTCATGTGAAGCTCATTAACGCAAATTGCCAAATGAAAAGGGAGGCAGTACCGCTTCCAGGGGAGTGAGGTTTGGGAGGGGACAGATATTGGCATGAGACATACGACTAAGGGTCACTTTGGCCTCCGGCTGCCAGGAGGGGATCGGCCGCGCAGGGGGCCTCAGCCGGTGTGGAGATCGCGTCGGCGGAGCGCTGGCCACTCGCCGCGGCGAAGGGCGTCGAACATGGCGCAGTGGGGCCAGCTGAAGAGGCCCCTTTTTTCGCCGCCGGTAGACGATCGTGAAGGCGGCGGGCGGGCTGAGAGCGGTGTGTACGCATTGCCTCGTTCGGACTGGGCCGGCCCGAGAGGACGTTAAGCTCAGCGGACGCGCCGAATGGAGCGCGTTAGACGAGCGCATGGCACGGGCCTGGGTCTGCGGAGAACTGGCGCAGGGACCAGCCGCGTTTGCGCTGTTGACCGCCGCTTTGCGACGTCGGCCGCGCCGGATGCCTATCAATCCCGCCGCCAGGCGAGGCTATATGACTTCTGCCTCGCCATCGCGGCTGTTGCGAGCCGGTCAGCGACCTAGCAGGGTGCCAGCTCACCCGCACCCCACAGTATACGGGCGCTCGTGATAGCGCTGCTCTTTTCACCCCCGACGTGCACACCGATCTTTGCCATCCGCCGCGCCGGGACGAGGCGACTCGACGAGAATCGCCACCGCAATCACGCCGCCGTGGGCTGTTTCCGTGGCAGCGCCATCGTATCAAACACCAGGGGCGGGGCTGCGTCGAAGGTTCGAGTAAGGGAGCAGCTCAGGGTCTAGAAGCGAGCTAGCAGACGTCGCGTTGGGCGGCCCGTTCGACACTACTGCGCGGCCCGTGGCTGCCTGAGTCAATGCCCGTCGTAGCGCCCACGTTAGGTGCCGCGTCGGGGAAGCGGTCACCGCCGTACGTAATGAGTATTCCCTGTTGTGGCTGAGACGCCGCCATAAAAAAAAATTATAGGGGACCTCAGCTGGCAACGCGGCGCCGCGCTGTGTAGAGTGCATTGGAAGCCATGCGGGCGCCGCTCCACCTCCGTGGCAGCCTCGACTCGTGGAGCAATATGTGGCCCTCGGGTCGCACAAAATTCGCAATGGGCGATCCCCGAACCCACAGCGCAGCGGCAGTTCCGATCACCGCTGTCACGTCAGTCGGCCACCGAGACACTTGCGCAAACCCCTCCGCGCAGCGCTCGCCATCGGTGCGGACGGCGTGTGATGCTCAGTCTCATGCGCGGCGCAGTCGTGTGTGATGGACCCAGGTCGGCCGGCGAGTTCCGGTTTGATTCTCAACACCTGCAGCCGTGGCTTGTTTCGAGCTTGACACCCATCGCCATCTTCAGCCCTGCGCCGACGCGTATCCGACAACACGTGTGTGATGAACGAGCCCTGCCCCGCTCGGGATATTAATAGGCGCAGTATCGGTGGATAGGCCCCAATCAATGTCCAGAGACGGCGTGTCATTTCGCTACTCAGCCAAGGCGTTGATCCAGATCATCCACGAAACCCGTAGTTCTCTTGCCCATCAATGAATTGCGGGAACTTTGGTCGTATTGCTGTCCCGTCTCACGTAAATCGATAAAGCACATACGAGGCGTCATGGCGTTTTTTTTCTTTTTCCTTCCAGCCGTGGGCCCATCCATTGCAGTCGGAGCTGCGCTGCCTGCTGCGCGTGGAGACAGACTGCCGCGGGCCTCCGATGCACCCTCTCACCCGCCTCGATCTTCCGGCTCCCACGTGTCTGGCTCAACGTCTTTTAGGCAAGGACGAACATTCCACCATGCCAGCCGTAGGCTCTGTTCAACCGCCGCCCGTGTCTGCGAGCCGCCCGAAAGGGGATCTTGCCTGACGGATGAGGCTCGTGAAACTGGATGCTTCTTTCGACGTCAAGTTTCGTGGGGTTGAATTGCCAGACAGAGCCGTACAGCTTCTCTGGGGTAAATCCCGTCGAACTCATTGCATGCAAGAAATCCGTCCAGGTTACCTCGCCTGGTTGCGAGGATGCAGAGGGGGTGTAGAACAGAATGGAGAATACCTTTTGCGCCCTCTTGTCGACTACAAACACAGGCTGCTTGTCGGGACGATGGCGTTCAAGGGGTTCCACTGGTGGCGTGCCTAATTCGCCGGAAGTCTGTGCAGTGCCTTTGGTCTTCTCCTTGGACTTGGGAGCGGACGCGCCGGAACGGTCGATCGTTCGCTCCGTCCGCTGCTCCAGATCGAAGTAGAGCTCGGACAAAGGCTTGCACAGGGAGTGTACATCCCCCGATGGCGCGGTGGGAGCTTTGGCCGGCTCAACCCACTCTGGCGTTCGTTGCAAGATCCGAGGTTGTGACAACAGTTGCCGCACCGCAGTGTTGTCAAGGCTCCGCTTCTTCGCCAGCATGTGCTCGTCAACCTTGCTCCAGAACAAGTCCAGGTTCTGCTCGGCCCGCCTCATGGCCTCGACGTTGTCCCGCGTCCTTCGCTTGTCGACCGGATAAAAGAACTTCTTGTCCGAGGGGTTCCCCAGGCTGGCCAGGACCGTTCCGTCGGCAACTGCCAGGAACTGAACCCAACCCTTAGTCCGTTCAGCCCAATCCTTCCTGAATCCTTCCTCCTTTCCTACCATGTGGGACTCGAATGTCTGCGCCCACGGCTGGTAGAGCTTGATGTGACGGATGCACTCGACCATAACAGCAAGATCAGAGATGACGTCCACAATGTACAGAGACGTGAGTTCTCTTGCATTCGCGTCGTTCTGGAGCAAGCGCTCTAGTTCGTCCACTAATATGGTGATCCCGGCAAGGCTCCGACGTTCGTCGTCCCAGATCGCGTTGAACAGCCACACGAGGCGCTGTCGGGTCTGATCCGACCCGCTGCCAGGTTTTTCCCGGACGAGGATCCTAGCCGACTGCGGGTCATCCGGGGGCTCTCTGACAAAGAAGCGGCGCAGTGGGGGCGACGCGACAACGCCTTGCTTCAGTTGTCCAATCGGACCTTTGGTCGCATGATTGAGGTAGTGCTGGAGCTTGAGAAGGGCAGTGAGGTACTCTTCGGGCAAGTCTTTCTCGATGGAAATGTCTTGAGCGTACTTGTTTTGCAAAAGCCGTAAGTTGGCGATTTGATCGCGGAACTCCTTCCAAAGCTCCAGCCGGAGATAAGCATTGGCAATCAGCTCGCCGATGACGCGATTCCAAAAGACGTTTTCGCGGCCGGGCTTGAAAATAGGATGCGGCTTGCCGTTGGAGTCGGGGATCATTTCCTGTCGATGCTCCTGGTAGTCCGTGACGCAATCCGCAAAGTAGCCAGGATCTTCGCGCAGCGCCCACACATGGTCCTCGGCGGCCGAAAGCTTAGACGCAACCAACGACTCAAGCCGCTTCAGGTCTAGGCTTGCCGGGGCGCGGTAAGGAGCCTCAGATGCAACAGCGGCAAGTGAGCTAAAGCCAGTCTCGTTCTCAGAAACCGATGGCGGTTCGGGTTGAATGGAGAAGTCATCGCTGATCATGGCTTCAGGCTGAATGTCGTGCAAGATCAATTTGCAGCATTCGACTAGGAACTTCAAGACTCGTTCTTGAATCTCAAGGATGTGAAGTCCGTAACCGGGATGCATCCCCTTTCCAGAGGTCAGCCACTCGAAGGCTTCAGGGTGGTCATCCCACGACAGGAGCTCGCCGTATGTGTCCGGGCTCCTCCTTGCGGTGAACATTATGGTGTGCTCATTGAGGAACGGTGCCACTAAAGCCTTTACTGCGTATCCGAGATGAGCAGCTTCATGGTCGGCCATGGCGAAGGCATCAGGTGGATTGCGGGCGCGGGCATTGAGCATGAGGAGTAAGGTTCTCGGCTTCAGTAGGTCCTCCTGGTTTATGTATGGGAACATGTAGGAGTCAGCGAACTTTGTGACAGCGGAGCGCTGGTACTCGGATTCACGGGTGAAGGCCTCGAAGTCCGGACGATGAGTACGAGACATGTTGGGCCATGCCGACAACAGCACCTTGCGGCGTTGCTCTTTGGTTTTCTTGAGCCAACGCTTCTGGAGAGTGGTTTCATGCCTTTCAATGAGAGCGTTCAGAAAATGCCAAGCTTGGAAAATCTGGGCGGAGTGGCTCCTGGTTTTGGCACGGACCTCTCCGGGCGACACTGGCTTGGGTACTGGAAGACCGGGCCCCAGGATCTTGGAGAAGCTCGCCGGGTCATTCCAATCAATATCGTCGAACTCTCCATCAGGGCCATCAAACGCCTCGGCTCCGGGTCCGAAAGGGTCAAAGCGGGGATTGATGGAACCAGCCATGAGATAGGCCAGCTCGGTCTCCTCTACACAGTAGAGCAGCGGAGCCGGGGGGTGGGCGGGGTTCAGACGCACGCTAGATGAAGGACACAAGTGGTTGGCGGAGGTTGATGAACGACGTATCAGACAGATTTTGGGCGGGGGTTTCAAGCGGGGAGACGCGCCGTAACGCGACAGGCGCACGACGCGTCGGGATGGTGCCGGGGTTGTGCCGGGCGCATGCGGAACCTAGCCGCTGTGCCGCTCTTGGTTGGTGGGGAAGGCGCGCCAGGTACCCGCCCGGCCTCTCCTCTCCTCCGCCCGCTCTCCACCGCAACCACACCGCACTCTTCATTCCATCGGCCCCTCATCCCCCATGCAAAGATCCTCCCGCTCACCTCTCCCGCCGGCCTTGCTGCACTCCCGTTTCCATCGCCAGGGCTACCCAATCCACCCCGTGGTCGACCAGGGGCACCGAGTTGCGCAGCCCCAGACCGGCGGTCAACCTACAGAATCCATTCCTGCCCTGCCAATGACTCGCCCCGCCTCCCCTGCTTCCAGAACGAATGTGAATGAGCCCCATCGTGGGCCTCTCCGGCTTTTCCGCCTCCGATATGAGTTTATGCGGGCTTGAAGCTGCTCCATAGTAACAAGACCGAGTCTCCGCCGTGGCATGATCAAGATGTTGACTTTGTTCGCATGCGAGCCACTGCTTGCTTGCTGCTTACTGCTGCTACCTCTAGCTGTACTGCCGAATGATGGAGAATTGACCTGTCTCCACAGACATGTCGACAAGCTTTCATCCAACCCGGGCTTTTGCAATGTCCCTGAGCCTTGTCTTGGACCGAGGCCTCTGTCAGCCCTCCACTTCCAAAGCGAAAAGCGGTAAGCAACCCATTACGTTGTCAATTCTGAGCGCGTAGCTGACCAATTAAAAAGCAGTGCCCGGCTCATGAGTTCGGATGCGCGTACATAGTGCTTTGATACCAGTCGCTGCTGTCCTGCTTCCATATTCCTTCCTTTTCTTTCCGTCTCACTCTTGCTTTCGCTGGCGCTTTGTTCTTTCAAATCCACGTGCGTTCGGGATACACACCGATGTTCCTTTGTGGTTGTTCACTGCAGCTTCAGTGTCCCCCAATCAGCCGAGCCGCTTGGACGGCACGTAGTTGCCTGCGGCGACTTCTGATATTCTGCTGCTAGTAAAGATTCAGCCCCAAGTTCTCCATTTCAGCCTCGAGGTTACTTAGCTCTTTCACCATCGCGTTGTCGTTGATCACCTGCCGGGGTCTCTCGGTGCACGTCTCCCCATCCGGCACGGCCTTTCTTTGTCCCTCCGCTCAAGTCATGGCAACCCCTGCGCCATTGGACGTCGACGACTGTTTCCGCTTGCCGTTTCCTCGGCATCGGCTTTCATGCGTCTGAGATCGTTTGCAGTTTCGCATTGTTTCCCGTGGAATCGATGCCACGTGCGTCGCGAGTCGCACGAATCTTGGCGGCAGCGGCGGACGAAACAAGGCGCAAAGGCTAAACAAAGATGTATAGTATAACGGTTGCAAGCGCCTCTGCCGCCTCCAGCCCACAAAGAACGTCACCGCGACTGGCGGGGGCGCATCATGGCACAGGCTGCCTCTTCGAAGCACCCGCATCCCCACCTTCTGCTCATGATACAGCCCGGTGCCTGAGTCTAGAGCGCCTGGAGACTTCCAGAATAAGGTGAAACTGCCGATGGGCTCCACAGCGGCTTCCAAGCGGTTTGCTAACGGTCCATCAGACGGCCGAGTTTCAGATGGTCGGACTAGCTTCAGGAGTAATTGGACGCACGGTGTCCATGATGTCAGCAGCTCTCCAGACGGCATTAACCCCTACACCGCACCTGGCGGTTCTGCACCAGCAGCGTTTATACATCGTCTCCGCCCTCCAGCGCACCCACATAATCATCGACAGTGCCCGCGCGCGTCTCAACGCCATCGACAACGCCTTGTCGGGAACCAAGCGCCAAGCCTCCGCCCTCGACCCAAGCCGCCCTTCGCAGTCGAACTGCTCGCATCACCCCTCTCGCGCCTCCTCTCCAGCCCTTTTCAGCGAGCCGTGCGACACGGCCCCCGAAGCGCCAGCAGACCGGGCTGCCGACGATCAGCCGCACAGTATTGCCAAACCGAGCCAGGAACAACAGACCCGGCTCTCCCGCGCGACCAAGAAAAGGCTTCAGCACAGCCGCTGGCGAGCTCGTGGGACCTTGCGCAACTGCACCGCGGAGCAGCGTGCCCTGCTTGAGAACTTGCGATCCGTGCAAGACCAGATCCTCCAGCTGCAGGACCTTGCTTTGCGCGATTCAGCGAACTTAGTGACCATGCCGGGACCGATGGCTCAACCCGACTTCGCTACTAACCCCTGGATGTCCGGATGGGCCGTCGAGTTTGGCGACAAGCCCGCCCAGCTTGGTTGCGGCTTTGGTCCCAGTGGCTGCGCGCCAGGCATGGCTGCACCAGGCGGGGGCATGTACCCCTCCGCCGCCGCCGGCGCAAAGCAACCCAGCAACAATCCCGGGCCGGATGCCTGGATGCGGGACTGCGGGATGCCTCAAAACGGCAATACCATGCCGATCATCAACGCGCAGCTCATGCCCTTGGACCACACAGGGATAAATCCCCAGCTTCAAATCAACACGGCCTTCAACCAGAGTCAGTTCGCCGCCCAGCTCCAGGCCGCCTACGCCCAGCAATTCATATACTCGCCCGGCATCACTTCCCCGCTCCTCCTGGATTCCGAAACTACCGCCGAGGACCTCTACGACTGGCAGAACGGCGACGAGGAGAACGGCGACCCCTACGGCTGTGTTGACCCTTCATCCACCCTGTACAACGCCGATCCCTACAACTCCTTCTCCTGCTCTGCCAACGGCTCCTTCTCCTACCCCGAACCAATCGCCTCCCCCATCGAAACCGCCCAACCCAGCACTCAGGCCAACGGCGAGCCCTGCCGCTCCCCCTTCCCCGAATCCTGGGACCTCGCCACCGCCTTGCGCGTTGGCCGCAGCCCGCCCGCAGATGAAGGGTCTCCGAAGATCGACGGGGTCCTCGCGAACGGCTCCGGCACGCCTGGCCGCCCAGCGCCGCGCAGACGCCACGCAAGGCAGCTGTCGGCGCTAACCAGCCCGCGCGGTAGCCGTGTGTATCATATCGATGACTTGGTCCCCGATACCCAACAGCCGCGGCCGAGGAGCGGCGCGGGACCGGGACCGTGCGAGGATAACGGGCCCGGCCCTGTTGATCGGAGGGGCTCGGTGGTCGTGCAGAGCGCGGAAGTCGGGCGCGATATGGGGTTCGGTGGGTGGTTGGCGAAGCCGCAGTGGGCAGACCAGGTCGCAGAGGAGGATGAGGAGGAGCAGGAGCAGGAGCGGGTGCAACAACCGGAAGTAGTGGTGCGCGGCCATCGTCACCAGACGACGATGGATAAGAAGTGGAAGGGCAAGGGCAAGGCGCTGGATCCGACCAGCCCGACGTTCGTCCCCGGCGCAGGCTTCTTCGCGCTGCGAGCGCCGGACCAACCGCCGGCGGCACCAGCAGCCACCACCCGTGCCGGCGACGACGACATGATCGACATGTCCGCCTTCAAGTTCCCACCCCCGCCTCCTCCTCAGCAGCAGCAGCCCCAGCCCCAGCCGCAGGCGCACGTCGAATCCGCCGCCGCCGCCGCCGTCCCCGTCCCCGACTCCAGCATCTCGTCCTTCTCATCCACGGGCGTCGACAGCGCGATCGACCAGAGCAGCCCCGGCGCAGTCGCAGCGGCAGAAACAGCGGCGGCGGAGAACAAGCGCCGCTACTCGAGCGGCGGCGGCTACTCGAGCGCCGCGGTGGACCTGCTGCTCAACCGCTTCCGCGAGAACGCGGCGAACCCGATCAAGAAGCGGCGCAGCTGGCGGAAGAACCTGAACCTCAACGTCAACGGCGGCGGTGGCGGCGGCGGCCGCGCCGCCATGGCGGGGAAGATGACGGTCATGGGGGCCGTGGGCGAAGAGGAGATGGGCGGCGGCCCCGGCCCTGCGCTGGGGGTCGTGTGATTTTTTTTTTTCTTTTTTGGCGTCGCGTCGTTGAAAAAAGTGAAGTGGGGTGGAGAAGTTGGTCATGTGTCCGATGCTCCTGCTTTTTCCGCTTTCCGTTGGTTTCCTTTGTTGATTTTTTGTTTTCCATGCTGTTTTCGATTCGAATGATGAGCGCGGAGTTCTTCTTTTTGAATGATCGATTGGATGGATGAGCGATCTTTCTCTTTTTCTGTTTTTAAAGGCTGCTTGCTGATGTTTACTAGCTTGATATCAACGAAATTCTGCTTTTTATGTAGGCTTTATTCTGTATGTATATAATTTGGAATGGAAATGACCCACTCTCTTGATGCTACATACACTCTCATGATGATATATGACACTTTGGTGATGCTAAGTGCTTGGTAAGATCGTGATCTCTGATAATGTAAGGAACGGTGCTGTATAAAAATGAAAAATGAAAAGGCCCCAGGAACCCGAAAAAGAAGAGAAGAGAAAGGAGTAGCATGCACTAAACCTTCGCACTGAATAGGAAACACTTGTGTTGTTCAGTGCTACTTCTCTTCTTCCCCTTCCGCGCCGAGTATAAGAGCTGGCAGCACTACCCGCAAAGTCCTTGACTGCCATCACTCCAGTCTGCGGTCCAGTATCTGTTCGTAGACTGGGCAGTTTCCCAAACCATTTCAGCTGTCGGTCTACCCCTCACGTCCTCAGTCAACATATTATCTAGAAACTTGATGTGAGTGAGGTCCCACTTGGCGTAGATTTTTTCCACACAGTTGAATCTTCCGCATATGTTTTGGCCGTATGAAACCCCTCCCGCGGTCTTCAAAGCTTCGTCAATCTCCGACGGTAGTTGTCCGACGAGGATAGCAAAGATTTCGAAAAATACGCAACGCAACGAGAAAATGTCGGCAGCCATGTTGCGAGGTTCACCACGGAGGACTTCAGGAGCAGCGTACGGGGAACAAATTTATAGCTGCATTCAACCCGGTATTAGCGGCATTGCTAACCTTTCCTGTGTAGCTGGCAGGGATGGAACTTGTGCTCTGACTAATGTCAGAAAAGTCCGTAGAGGCCAACGTCCGTGACAAGGATGTTGCCATTGTGCATTAATTATTCCCTGGTTTGATGTCCTTGTGCCTGATCCTCTGGCCATGCAAATAGGACAACCCTGAAGCGAGGCAGCCAAATGAGTCCGACAAGAGGGTCATGTCGCCGACAACCGGCTGGCCCATTTCAAGCTTTTCTACAAATTGCTCCAGGAAGGCTCTGAGATCGCATTGAGCGAGAGGCGTAATGACGATCCCAAAGGTGTGCATTCCCCGACCTTGTTTTGTGTGTCTCCCAACAGCTTTAGCGATATGCCTATGGTCAAGACGGCGATGTATGCGAAGTTCTCCGAAAATTGTCCTCAGCTTCTCTTGGCCATGGCTCGAACTCCACCTGATCACTTTGACGAGAACCTCTCCAGTCATGACGGGCCGAACCTTTTTGACCAGGCCGTACGAACCATGCGCAAGGACGTCGACCGTTTCGAAAGGTAGCTTCTGGTCGTTCGCGAAGCTGCAGGCGAAACCGTCACACCCGCCCTTGCATCCCATTGTGCCCTTGAGGAGTATCGATTCTGGCAGCTTATCCGGATGTATCGTTATCAGTTCGTCCGGGCTCAATTCGTTTGAGTACAGGATGTCGTGTTCTAAGGTCGTCCCATCTGGAGAGACGGTTATCAATTTTAGTTTGTCCGAGCCCAGTTCGTCTGAGTTGAGGATCTTGGGTGGTAAAGTCGTGCTTCCATCCGCCGGAAGTGTCCATTAGATGTTGAGAAGGGTAGTTGGTAGCTCTTGAGGACCGTTGCCGTTACGCCAGTCAGCAGAGAGTAAACGCAGATTGAAGAAAGTGCGAGACGGGATGAGGCTATGGCGGGGCTCATATACACAAGACTTTTGCAGTGGTTGCACAACAGCATTACCTCAACCCCAATGAAAAGGGGCCAGAACATAGATGAAAACGTTTCAGTCTCTTGGCTACTCTTAAAAAAAAGAACGAAAAACCCAAAGCCGCATAGCACCAGTCTTTCCACCCAGCGCCTCGCACACAATGTAAGCCAATAATTAATAAGTGCCTCTAAACTTTCACAGTGCATGCGGCGGTTCAGCCGAAGCCGTCGAAACCTTCCTGTCAGCCTTCTCCAAGCTCGACTCCTCGACCCTCCCGCCCCTCTCAACCGGCGACGCCACCCTCTGCGCCGGCGACACCGTCCCACCCGCAGACCCCAACCTCTCCCCCCTCCCCGCCGCTCCAACCCTCTCATTCCTGCCCACAAGATCAAACTCCGGCTCAGGACCGCCCATCATATACCCCTTCTTCCCCCTCCTCCTCTTCCACCACGCCGGCGCCGCCCTCCCCCTCCCGCCCCACCCCTTCCCCAGCGCCTCCCCCCACGCCCCAAACACCTCCCTCCGACACAACAACCCAAACGCCTCGACGCCCACAAACGCCAGCACGAACAGCGTCGCCACCGTGATGCGCTGCGAGATGACAATCGGCGCCGTCTCCCCCAGACACTTCTCGTTGTCGCGCGTCAGGATCATGCACGTGATCCACGGCACCGCCGCCTCCGTGTTCGTCAGCGCGAGTTTCTCTTGCTTGTTGTCCAGCACGATGAACACCACGCACACGAACGCCGTCGTGAAGATGGCCAGCGCGACGATCGCGAGCGACCGCCACTGTAGTTGGAGTACTTGCCGCACCCGCCGCGCGGCTGCGCGCGCGGCTCGCGCGCGCGTCCGGCTCTGCGCGCTGAAGGCCGCGGCGCTGTTTTTGCGGGCGGTGGGGTCGGACGGCGTGCCGGTGCCCGTGCCGTCGGACGACGCGGCGGAGTTGGACAGGGCGTGCGTCGGGGCGCGGAGGAGCGCGGCCTGCAGGTAGACCTTGATGCAGTAGGCGAAGGTGAGGAGCTGCAGCACGAAGGCGAGCCCGCCGAAGGCCAGCAGCCACGCCCAGTACGTCGGGATGGAGCCGGTGTGGTTGACGTGGCAGTAGCCGCCGAAGCGGAAGGAGACGCCGGCGTGGGCGAGGACCGCGGAGACGAGCCCGACGGTGACGGTCCATGCGGCGATGTTGGCGCCCGCGAAGTGGTACTTGGTCGGCGTCATGTCCCACACGATTTGCAGGTGCATGAAGAAGGCGCGGATGAGGATCCAGGTCACGAGCGTCATGCCGCCGAAGGCGGCGAAGGCCTGTGGTTGGTTGTTGTTAGTGAGGGGTGGGAGAGGGAAAGGGGGGAGGGATGGAGGGCTTACGCCGGAGAAGGCGCAGGTCGTGCTGGTGTTCATGTCGTTGGGCGTGATGGCGTTGTGGCACTGCTCGGGCTGCCGGGCGAGCGGGATGATGAAGCCCAGCTCGAGCAGCATGATGCCGACGAGGAGGATGATGTTGAGGAACGTCCGGCGCGTGGCGCTGACGGGGAGGATGGCCATGGAGATGAGCAGGAAACCGCAGAGGATGAAGCCGAGGACGTGGACCCAGGCTGCGCCGTCGGTCATGCCCTTGAAGTCTGGATCCTGTTTAGCTGGATTCGTTATAGTGCAGAGAAGGCAGCTTTCTTACCATCATCGTAGACATAATCGAAGATGGGACATGGGATGCAGCATTTGGAGGTTGCATTGGGGCCCTCGAGCGGGTTCAGTGCACAGGCTCGGCCAGGAACAACTGGTTAGAGGATCAGCATTGGAACGGGTTGGCGGGAGACGCTTGGACTGACAGCCTCCGCTTTTCGGGAATAGACTTTCGTCCAGGAAGGGAGCCGGACAGGCCCCGTTGAAGGGGGAGGTCATTTGAAGCTCGGCGGGGACTCGGAATCGGTGGAAACGCAGAGACAGTGTTTCGCGAAGGGGAGGAGAAGAGAAACACGGCTTCTCAGATCAAGGCATTTGTGAGTTGAAGAGGCAAAGAAGCTGAAGCGATGGGAGAGAACAAAGGAAGCACTTGGGGGCCATGTCGGCCGGCTGCGGTGGCATGGGAGTGAAACGGACAAAGAACATGGCTGCCCATATGTTGCAAGGCTGGGAACGTCGATGGAGAAAAAGCGTGGATAATCAGCGGGTCTACAGCTACGGAAAAGGTTGTTCAACGCGAATTAACGACTGATTTTGCAAGGGAAGTCTGCAACGGGACGACGGCCCAAGCTGCCATTTTCTTTCCTGGGGTTCTGATTGGCTCGCGATGCTAAATTTCCTTGCAAAACCCTGGTAGTGATAGGTGGGTTGCGGTGCCGCACATGTGACGAACTCGTAACCCTGCTTGTTGCGCGCTTCCGCAGAGCGAGATTGAATTCGAAGATTGTACGGTCGAAGGTGTTGGCAGGACGGGCGGGAGATGGGTTCTTTTTACGACGGGTGCGGGTACGGGCTAAATAGGCCGGTAGCACGAGGCATGAGGGCCCAGACACAAGACCCGCAGAGAGGCTTGGCCGTCTCGCCGGCTTGGAAGAGCCTTAGCCCCGGAGCGGGGTACAGCAGCAAGGTGGACACCATGTAAAGTCGTGGCCTCAACGAGAAAACGTCAACGGCGTCGCCAGGGCTTGAAGCCATTTCGCCACGGCTTCACGAGAGAGAAATGATGCTGGTTCCCGATGCGATCGCAGACGGACACAGCGCCGGTCGAGCGGATTAGGCGGCCTGAGCGCGTGACGAAAGAGGGTGAATTATAATCGTTAGCCTCACTACTAGATGAAGTCACAGCGGCGTCCTGCCGTTGGGTGGTACTGGCGCGGGTCGCGGGTGAGCAAATTCAAGAAAATAATGAAATGCGCGATTAAATCAAGGACATGATGTATGCAGGACTCCGCATGTCTCCGCAGGTCGCTTACAGCTAGTGTCGTGGAGTCGTTTCCGCGGCGTCGAAAGACCAACAACATCGCTTCACATAATTGCGCATGCGGGCAGGGAGCTGGTCCGCGCCGTCAGGGTTCAGGTCGTCGAGCCCACGCGACGGCGCTGGGGGCGGAACAGGGGCCAGGGTCCAACGCCCCGGGTCGTCAATCGAGTGGCTAACTCTATCTGCCTCCCCGCATCCTGACGAAGCTCTGCGCGGCGAATGAAGGCGCGGGCGGCGTCGCAGGCGGGTTGCGGGCTGCTGGGCGTGGGCGTCGTGCCTGCCGCCGCGACGTCAGCCGGATGGGGGAGCGTCCGAGCGTTGTCACATGCAGCTTGGAGGCGCCACCAGCCATGGATGGCTTCGCCGCTGCGCGACTGCCGCACCCCACGCGCCTGCATCCTCTCAACAGAGGAGCTGCTCCACTTCGCCCAAAGGCTCCACGGCCCCTCCACGCCCTTCCACTGCCTTCTCCCGCCAGCTTCAACGCTGTCCTCTTCCTCGAGCCCGCAACCGCCTACACCTCCGTCAATTGACGTCAC
The DNA here is from genome assembly GCA_021495925.1 of Diplodia intermedia. Classification (NCBI taxonomy): domain Eukaryota; kingdom Fungi; phylum Ascomycota; class Dothideomycetes; order Botryosphaeriales; family Botryosphaeriaceae; genus Diplodia; species Diplodia intermedia. The sequence continues at coordinate 214,877 of JAKEKT010000032.1, read as the reverse complement.
TCGCGCGACCAAGCTCAAATCACCCGCGTCGCCCACCTCGACCCCTCGCTTCTCCGCGCCGCAACCCTCAATCTGGATCCCCTGCGGTAACCACGATGCCAGGCTCCGAGACACCAGGGACCGAGTCGTCCACCTTGCGCGAACGTCGCCCACACCCGGACGCCGATGCTGCCCCAGCCAACTGCGACAACGACGCCGCCGCAAGGGTGAGGGAGCTCAATGGGGAATCAAAAGCGAAGAAGACATTCGGCAGGACGCCCGATGGAACCAGTCAGTCAAGCCCATGGCGGACCATGACCTCCGGTCCCTGTCAGCCCGGGAACTAACGCTCCTCAGTCTTTACTGTGCCGCACACCGAAGACATGGTCTCGCAACTCCTTAGCCCATCGCAGCCAAAGAACCTCTCCGACTTGATCATCCTCGGCGTCCTGGCCGTCCACCTTCTTGCCCTCTGGCTCCTCCCGTCGCCCGTGCGCATTCCCTTCTTTGCCATCGTCTTCTTGCTCTGGCGCGCAGGCTACAACGTCGGTATAGGCTGGCTCTTGGCCGAGCAGTCGGGCCATCTCAGGCTTGTCAGCTGGGCTCGGAAGACGCACATCTTCGAAGACCCGGCGGCAGGCAAGAATCGCCATCCTCGGCTGTATGCGCTGCTCAAGCGTGAGATGGAGACCAAGATTCCCGAGGACTACAAGTTTGAGACCGCTCCAATTGAGTACAATACCTGGCTGGTGTTCCGCCGCGTCGTTGACTTGATCTTGATGTGCGACTTTGTTTCATACTGCTGTTTTGCTGTTGCATGCGGCGGCCGTCCGGAAGGCGAGGGCCTCGCCATGACTGTCGGCCGCTGGGTGGCTGGCTGGGCCCTCGTTCTGTTCAACCTCTGGGTCAAGCTCGATGCCCATCGCGTCGTCAAGGACTATGCCTGGTATTGGGGTGACTTCTTCTACCTCATCGACCAGGAGCTTACTTTCGACGGCGTCTTCGAGATGGCTCCCCACCCCATGTACTCGGTCGGTTACGCAGGTTTCTATGGAATCTCGCTCATGGCTGCCAGCTACAAGGTCCTGTTCATCTCCATAATCGCCCACGCGCTTCAATTTGCCTTCCTCACGCTTGTCGAAAACCCCCACATCGAAAAGACCTACAACCCGCCTCCCCCGAAAAAGCGTACTCTCACCGGCGAAAGTGATTCTCGCCCCAACATCGATGCTGGTCATGTGAATGGTGCTCCGCCGTTGGCTTCATCTGCTCAGCCGTCGCCCGTACACAACCTCATGGGTTGGCAATCCCACGATTTCCACCGTGTCACTGATGTCTCGGTCATCCTGTTCCAGCTTTACATCTTCAGCGTCACGTTGCTTTCGCCGCAAACTCGGTTCTACCAGGCTTTGTTTGTCGCTCACGCTGTGGCATGGAGGCTGTGGTTCTCGGCCGGTATCGGTATTATCCTGAGCGAGCAGTCCAACAAGAAAAGGTGGACGCGCCACTTCATCAAGTACGGAGAGAGCACCGAGGAGGCTTGGCGCCAATGGAAAGGACTATACCACATCAGCTGTACCATGTGCTACGCCAGCTTCATTGCTGCAGCTTGGAAGATGTATGCCCTGCCTCCGGACTGGGAGTATGGCTTGGCTCTGCTAAGGCATGTCGTGGGCGTTGCGCTTGTCGGGCTACAGATCTGGACCGCCGTCAGCATCTACGACAGCTTGGGAGAGTTCGGATGGTTCTTTGGTGACTTCTTCTTCGACCACGCACCCAAGCTAAACTACAGCGGCATCTATCGTTTCCTTAACCAGCCAGAACGTTTCCTTGGTCTCGCTGGTATTTGGGGTGCTGTTGTCATCACCTGGAGCAAAGCAATCTTCTTCGTCGCTCTTCTCAGCCACATCCTCACGCTCATGCACATCCAGCTTGTTGAGCGCCCTCACATGCAGAAGTTGTACGGCCAGAGCATTCGCCAAGACTCTGGTATCTCCAAGACACTGAAGCGTTCCCTTCCTGCCCCGTTCCAGCAATGGCATGGTAACATGGACCGCGTTCTCGGAGACACGGTCGAGTTCGTTGAAGACTTCATTGATGCCGCTCGTCCCAAGCTTGCCGCCGGTGTTGAAACCATTGTCAAGGACGCCACCAACCTGTTCAAGAACTACCCGGCACGCATTAGTATTACACGTGTAACTCCGGATCTCGCCGGCCTCGACCCAAAGGACTACAGTTTGGAAGTCTCCGGTGAGTCGGCTTCTGCACTGGCAGATCGCGAGCGCCGTACTGGTCGTGAAGGTGAGGATGCCCGTGGTCCAGCACGCAAGTACAGTGAGTTCAAGACTCTGTCCTTTGAGTACGGTGCGCCCATCAAGGTCCACTGGACTGCACCCATCAACCATTCAAAGAAGGACTGGGTTGGTTTGTACATGGTCTCGGACAACCTCTCTCGCGAAGTCACGCGCATCGCCTCCCAAGGCCGCTGGGTCGCCACCAACCCAGGCTCTTACGACAGCGTCCGTGCCGATGCAGGTATACTAGTCTCAGACAAGCTGGTCTCCGGTGCTGAACGCAAAGACGGCGAGACGAAGGACTTTTGCTCGGGCGAGATGGAGTTCTCAGGCGACAAGCTCTGGTGGACCACGGGCGTGTTCGAGTTTCGCTACCACCACGACGGCAAGCACAACGTCATGGCCATTTCCCCACCGTTCGAGCTCCGCATCGGCCGCTTCGACGAGGATGACGTCGAGCTGTGTCCGTCCGTCCCTAACCCTACGGCCACTAGCCTAGCTGACGGTCCGAACGGCAATGTGGTCGAAAGCTCGCTCCGCCTCGCTGTCGAGCAGGCCCTCTTGCCCGTCGTCCGCAACTCGTTCGACCGCGACCCGGAGATTGCGCCGGAGACGGTGGACGAGAGCTTCGGCGGCCTGGTTGAGAGGGATGGAAAGTTTTCAAAGAGAGTTGTGTTTGCGGTGCATCAGATGTTTGGTGTCGAATTTGCGCCCGAGGTCGTGCAAGCGGATGGATGTGTAAGGAACTTGGCGTGGAGGATTGTCAACGCTAAGAAGGTTTTGGTAAGTGGTGGAATCTCTTATTCTTCTTCTGGTGTTTCTTGAGAACCTTCTTACTACTTCTCAGGGAGAGTAAGAGACGGAGACGACTGGCGTTTGTCTGGACGTGGTTTGCCTTCCAGCATTCCACATATCCTCTCTTAGAGGGTGCTTTCGTTGTCCCTTCCCGTCCTGATACACTTCCGCGAATGCCCCAGTTGCTTGTTTGCTAATGCTTTTCTGCGCTTTCTCCTTTACACAGGCCCCTTACAGCATGTCGAGCTCCGGCGGCAATACTACGCCCAGCGGGGCAAAGTATTGAAAGAAAGCTATCGGGCTTTTGTGAAGAGAGGACGGCAAGGAACGGAACTGGGAAAGTTCCCGATCACATGGTGACCTTTGCCAACGGGATGATGATGAGACGAAGGTTCATGCTTATACCAATGCTTGCGAGCGTTTGGTTTTAATTTTCTTTTTTCTTATCGCTAAAAAGATGTCAATGATACTCCCGGAGCAAAAAGAAAGATTGAGATGACTGGGCGGAACCGATTGTTTTGTTACACCGAGGAGGTGTGTTCGGGATTCGGCGATGTAGTAAGTGGGTGTCTACCGGATGGAGATGGTAAAAAGAAAAGGGAATGAAAAAGGGCAAGCATCGTATTTGCTGTATGAGAGGGTTTCGGACTTCAAAAGCGAAATCAATAAAGTAATAGCGCGGAGCTGAGGCAATCTGAAAGTGAAGTTGGTTCGAGATGTTTTCTTCGTCGGGTTGGTCCAATAATTGGAAAGCAATCGCGAGACGAGAGGCAAAAGCGATAACCAAATCCATCTATCTACAGATCGGCAACTGTCATAGGACTCGGGTCTTTGATCACTCTTCCTCTAGTTATCGCAGAAGCCTTACACTTCCCATTTGGGGCATGAGTGCGGCGGTACTATCCGACAGATTTGCGCTGCTTTGATACGCGTCTTTAATCTAACGGTTGCTCGTGTCTTTCTCGTCTGCTTCTCCCAGCAGGCCGCTTTTCTCTGATGTCGATGTTGTCCGCTGTTGCCTCGTCGTTAGGACTTGACGGCTTCTTCTCCTCCTTGCTCCTTCTCTTCCTTGACAACGATAAACACCGGCGGTTACTCGCCTAGTCGTCCCCAGGGAATATGTGCTATGAGTATGCAGCATGATCAGGACGACACCGACAGGAAGTCCGACGGCGACAGCGAACTCGATCGTATTTCCACATCAACGTCCGTTGTGCTCCTCGCCTCCAGTCCCCGCTGCTCCTATCGACAGAGTAAGTTCGCAGCACACCACGTGCCGACCGCAGGACACGTAGTGGTAATTATGTATCCAAGAAACAAGAACCCAAAACTCCACAAGCTAAGAGACGACCCCACACGACACGGCCCTCTGATAATCTCCCCCATCCCGCCATCATCCCTTCACCTCTTTCCCCTCCTCCTCCTCCCCCGCCAACTCATGCCGACGCGGCGGCTTCTCCGACGGCAGCTCCACCTCATTATACTTGGTCGGCATCTCCGCCACGATCTTGTCCACCACCACCGCGCTTTCTTCCGCCGGCAGCTCGTGCCGTTCGTTCGCGTCTCTTGGTAGTCGCTGTTCCAGTCCCCCTCCTCCGCCGCCACCACCGCCGCCGCCCTCCGGAGAGGAACTCTCCAATCCCTTCTTAGACGCGCTCCCCCTCCTCCCCCGCCGGGCTCCTCGCCTGCCCCACAGATACGCGCCGGCGACCAGTAACGCGATCAGGATGACGCCGACGGGGATGCCGACGCCGAGGGCGATTTTGGTCGTCGTGGGGAGGTTTTTGCTGCTGCCGCCGCCGCTGTTGGTGGTGACACTACTGGCGGTGGCACTACTGGTGCTGGCACTACTGCTGGGGCTTGCTGTGGATGGGCCGGCGTCGGTTCTTGCTGCCGCCGGCGTTATGACGGAAGATGTCGTGGTAGCAGCGGCCGCCGTCGTGTCGCCATCGGGCAGCGCGGCGGTCGTCGAGACGACGACGAAGGTGCGGGTGACTGTACTGCCGGCCGCGACGGACGCGATCGCCTCGGTGACGCCGGATATTATGCTCGACAGATCGGTGCTGGGGCCCGCGTCCGAGGCGAGGGCTTCGGTGACGCTGGACAGTATGCCCGGCAGGTTCGTGCCCCCGTCGGATGCGATTGCTTCGGTTACGCTGGACAGGATGCTCGATAGGTCTATTCTGGCTTCGAGGAGGGTCGTTTTTGTTGTTGTTGACATGGTGTTTTTCTTTTTTTTTTTTTTCTGTTTCCCCCGTCTGCGAGGTCGAGGCAGACATGTCTTTTTGTCGTCTGTCGGAGATGTCTCCTGACGATGGGCCCGGCTTTTTGGGATTACGTCAGGATTCATGGCGGTTTTCAAGAAAAAAACCAGATTCTGCATCTCCTCGGCTAGGGGTCGGCGTCGAGTGTCAAGCATGCTTATTAGCTCAAATGCGGGGTTTGTGGATGGCGCAGAGGCTACCTTTTAGCGCACCAGACTTTGGCCGCCACAGGAACACGAAATTCTTGGGCGCCGGAGATGATGGAGAGGATGGTCGGGCTCTTTTCGTCGTATGCATGGCATGTCTAGTGCAGCATTTTATCTAGTGGAGAGGCACGCGTCTTCGGGCTAAGGGGTGTTTCTCCAGACGCGAAAATGATAGGATCAGCTCGTCCGACATACTTTCTCTGCTTTACAAGCATTTCTTGCACTCCTATCATCGCGTCATACTGTTTCACCTGTCGCAACGCATCCTTCTCCATTATATTCCTCTTCCAACATCATCGCACTCCCTTTGTGGAAACCCACTGTAAGCCTCTCACCTCATCGTGAGTTCGTACAGACATGGAATCAGGGTCAATGATTTGGCAACAATTGCAGAAGAGCCGTAACTCACATCATCAGACCGTTTGCGCATGATATTTGTAGTCGCGGGTCCCCACCCCCAGGTATGTACATACCTCCCGCCATGAAGCCAACCGAGAACTCTACAGACGCAGGACCCTCCCCCAACAACACAACCACCGCGCTCCCTTCGCCCTACATCAAACCCATCATCGGTGGTCGTTGTTGTTCCCTTCTCGAAATACGCATGAGCCGGAGACGCTGTCTTCATAACAACAGTCCAGCACGACCCGTCAACGCATCGCAAGCTGCGGAAACGAAAGGCGGTTGCCCAAATCTCCAAAGAAAAGGCGGCGGGGAAATCCAGAAGGAAAGCAAAGGCCCCCTCCACGCATGGGACAAAGCGGGCCTTGCATTCGGAGAGGGAGTCGAAATTAGTCGTCCCAGGTGCTGACCATGGACAGTCGTTGGCTTGGCGGTTGTGGTGGCCTTTGGCTTTCTTTTGGTGAACAGCGGTCATATTCGGAGGCCACGGTGCTTTTCCAATACATCGAGGCGCTCCGAGAACCTCACTCGCCTCCTCTTGTCATGCTTGGTGACAACAACAGTCTGCCTGTTTTTCTTGACGTCGTCGTTGCGCGGCCCGCTCCGGGTAATGGAGACTTCGAGTCTGAGCCGTGAACCGAAATACAGAAAGACGAGGACCGCTAGGATTGAGAAAGACATGATGCTGCTGGGAGACCGTCGTTGAGTGGAGATGACGTAGAGGAGAGACTCGAGAGGTTGCGTTGTGGATGATGATGATGCGCAAGTGGGGTACAGACGAAGTTTTCGTAGCGCAGCCGGGGGATAAGCTTATTTTGCGGCTGAGGTGCTCAACTGCCTAAATGGGACCGCCTGGGGTAGATGCTGCCGGTGGCACATCTAGCTTGTCCCTAAATTGGCTAGCACGTGTCGCTCCCGTTAGTCATTCACGTTGGCTTGACCGCATCATGCCGTAGCAACATCACGGCCACTAGTACTTCAAAGGTGGATTGAAACGTTCGTAGGTCAACAGTTGAAATAGGGCCCCCAAGCAACAAAGGGCCTCGTGTTCCCGCTACGTTGGCCAACCCTGGATAGACTTGGATTGTGAGAATCAGTCAAACGCGGGGAAGAGATTAGGCGCGTTGGTTTGGGCTGCTGATCACCAACTCTTTTCCGGATTGTTTCAAAGAGATCGATGCGCGCCAGGTATGTTTATTGCGCAATACCGAAAAAGGGACCGACTCGATCAATGTGGAAAGGCTGGGGACGAACATGACTTTTAGGCATGGCGGCTGCTACAAGGACCAGGTTTTTGGCCAAGCGGGAGATCATCCCATTGGCGTGCTCGCTGATGAAGAGCTACATGGTTGAGAGCCTGAGCGCGAGACTGCAAGAGATGGGGGTCAGGCTTGTATGTACGCTGTCGGCTAAATCAACCACATCTTTATCCCTTTTGCCGCCATTCCCATGCGTCAGGGAACAAACACTTCTCACACACTGCCTAAACAAAGAGTCAAGAGCGGCCCTTTGCGGCGGGGGCGGCAGATGGTAGGACAGTTTCGATTTTAGCGTGTCCGAAACGCTCGCGTACAGGCGGGCAGCTTCAGGCCGGCGCAGGTCGAAACAAGGCCGCGCTGGGGCTGATCAGCGTTCGGGAAGGCCGCAAGCAGACGTTTCACAATGCCGGTCCCGCCTCCCGGCTGTTTTCAAAACGCTCCCTTTCATATGCTATAGTAGCCAGAGCGCCCGTATCCCGTAAAAGTGTGCGTTATTGCCAAACCCCGGCATGGCCTCTCCAGATCCGGCTTACCCACGTTCAAGCTTATTATAGCGGGCAAGCCTTATATGTACATGCTCTGCCCTTTATATAAACACACCTCGCCCCGCCTGGCTTTCTAGTAAATCATCGAGGTCGATCCTGAATCCAAACCCACCACCATCTTCCATTCTCTCCACACACACACTCATTCATCCGCCACCACCACCATGCACCAACCCACCCCCCTCGCCGCCGCCCTCCTCCTCCTCACCGGCACCCTCGCCGCCCCCACGGCGGAGGAGATCGAGAAGCGCGCCGCCGTCGCATGCGCCGACATCCACGTCTTCGGCGCGCGCGAGACGACCGTGTCGGCGGGCTTCGGCTCCGCCGGCACCGTCGTCGACCTCATCCTCAACGCGCACCCGGGCGCCACGTCCGAGGCCATCGACTACCCGGCGGCCGGCGGCGACGCCTACGGGAGCTCGGTGCAGAAGGGCACGGCCAACGTGGCGAGCCAGGTCGAGAGCTATGTCAACGCGTGTCCGGATGCGAGGATTGTCATGGTGGGGTATTCGCAGGTGAGATCGCGCCCCTCTTTCGTTTTCGGGTTGTGGAGTTTTGGGGGGACTGGGTGGGCTGATGAGGGGAGTAGGGCTCGCAAATCATGACCAACGCCTTCTGCGACGGCGGCGACGCGAACCAGGGCATCACCGACACCACGGCGCCCGTCTCGAGCGACGTCGGCGCCCACGTCGCGGCCATGATCTGGATGGGCAACCCCCGCCACAAGCCCGGCGCCTCGTACAACGTCGGCACCTCGACCGCGTCCGGCGTAAGTTTGCCTCCTCCCCCCCGCGTGCTGGGACGTTGAGAGCGAGAGAGAGAGAGAAGTGATGCTGACGCCGTTGCCCAGTTCGACCCCGAGGCGAAGGAGTGCACGGCGTATGCCGACATCATCCAGTCGTACTGCGACGCCGCCGACCCGTACTGCTCCGACGGCAGTGATGCGTCGGTGCATCAGGGATATGGAGCTGAGTATGGGCAGGATGCGCTCGCGTTTGTTAACAGCAAGCTTGGTTAGGAGTGGGGGAGAAGCTGTTGGGCCGGCTGCGGCTACGATGATGTGACTCGCTTGACGTTCTTCCGTAGATATATATTGCATTGATGATGGCCATGACGGCAGGCCTTTCGCGGCAATGATGACTCTCGTTTTGGCTTTTGATATTGGTGCCGTGGGAATCGTTGTCTGCATGCGCGTGTGGTGTGATGGTGGTGTTGAATGGTCCAGCTGTGCGACGGGTCTGCTTCAGAAGGGGTGGATCATACCCTACTTGCCGTATCAGTGAGTTTCAACATAAAGCAAAGATTTGGCTTCTAGTACGAAAAGTGCATCTCGTTGATCAGTATCATGCTCCTGGATCTTCTTTTACTTTAGCGCTTTCTTGTACTTGTCAAGATACTCTCTTTCTTTGCCCTAGATGAAGGCTGGGACTGTAACTTCCTACCAGGAACGGAAAGATGAAAACTATAGGAAATCGTAAGTACTTACGTTGGTGGCAGAATTTTACATTTTGATTCATTTTCGCGGTTTCAAGTCCCGCATCGATGTCGAGAAGATTGGGGCCTTCTATACCGGGCGCAGGACGACGGTACGTTCCTCATACGTGGGCATTTGAATAAATCTTTTGTAATCAATGGTGACTGCTGTAAAGTTGGATTTCACATAAGTCTTCAACTCATGATGGAGCCGACGGGTAGTTAGCTTTTAGAGGCATCGTCGCGTAAGCCGTGCATGGCATTGAGACTCGCTGGCCCTTTACTATTATCGCGTTTCGTATTGCCGGTGCGACGGCGATGGCGGCTGTGACCTCTTCCACGAGCTTTGGGAGAAGCGAGTGGTGCTTATGACCCGTGCGTTGGACAGTGTGTAGACTTGGGGCTGCTCGTTGTTTGTGCTTGATAGAATTTTCTTGAAGAAAGGGCGGGGACCGCATGAAATTTCCGCCGGTCCGCGGGAAATGGCGCTTTGGGAAACCCCCTTGGTTCCATGATATCGCACCACGGTAAGTCCGCGCAACAGCTTCTGGTGTCGCTATCGAAACAACGCAGCTAGGAGACGTGTAGCAACTGTAAATATATACATCCCAAACAATCTCAGTATCAACAACTTCATAACAAAGGTTACTGCGATGGTGGTGTAGTTGGTTATCACGTCAGTCTAACAGAAGCTAACGCTCCTTGTTCACTGAAGGTCCCGAGTTCAAACCTCGGCCGTCGTAACATCTCTTTTGCCTATGCGTAGGACGGTGGCGTTGTGCTTCTCCTTTGTGGGGAAGAATTTTTTTTTTCTCCTCCTAAGTGGACAACACGGCGGCGATACCTCGGAGAACCCTACGACACGGAGCTATGCCTTATGCGGTCCCTCGGTAGATGCGAATGATCAGTTTTGCATAGTAGTTCCTTATTTATATAGAAGACGGTTGGGAGCTGACGGTGTGTCGAGCTTGTTGCAACGAAGCGAATTGGGGACGTTTCCTGGCGGCCGGACATAACCAAGCCGTAGAACCGTCCAAGAACAAGTAGTAGTTGCCAAAAGTGTCGGCATGAAGCGTGATCGGTCTGCTAACGTGTGTTGACTGCACGTCAAAGACCCGTGTCTACGTGACTTTGGGAATCGGTCTCTGAGAAGTATCAATACTAGTTGATTTCCCCTGCCTCGAACTAAGGTTGTGCAGGAACAGAGACGGGACGGGAGAAAGAAGTTAAGCATAAGTCATTGTATAAAGCGGGTTAGCGCCAATACAGCTTGAGTTTGCCCGAAATAATCCTCATGCAGATCAGCATGTTAGTAACTTTTTGGCGTTCAGTCTAACACAGAGGTACCGCTATCTTGGAAGTGTATCGTGCTGGACTACAGAAGTTGGTTCTGTTGGTGATGAGCTATTACAAGATTCCACATGTAGCGGCCATTGTTTTTCAAAAAAAAAAGGTTCTGCTTCCGGAATGAAGAGGGACGTAACATGTGATCGTTATAAATGAAGCAGGCACAAGGACTCAAGGCCAAGACGATACGTCACTTCCCCAATATACCTCATCTCGCGTCCCCCACATCAAGTCCTGCCCAGCACATCGCTACCAACTGCCAAGGAGAGCAGTCAGCAAGAAACGAGGAAAAAGCAACGACCTCACAAAGCACACGTCAGTGTTTCTAGTTGAGAGGCCTTAATTTATCGCGTCTCTCTATCTATCCACAAAAAATCGCTACGCTAATCTCTACCACCCAATTTTCGTATTTTGGCAATCCCGCATGTGAACAACGCCGCTACCTACGCACGAAACGGGCGCCATGTAAAAACCCGCAAAGGAAACAGTTTCCGCCGCATTAACCATTACACAAAAAGGGAGAGTGGCAATAGCAGCAGCAGCAGCGCACAGAGAGCGGGGAAAACACAGGCAAAGAAAAGGACTCGTAAAATGTCGAAAGACGACAGCAACATGACAAGGAAAACGCAGAAGCGGGAGTGAGTGTGTGAGTGATGAGCATGTCCAGCCCTTGCTATATTGGGAGGCGGATGATATGATGTGGTGATCGGTCAGGCCCTTGGTAATAAAGAGAAGAGGCGCATGGACGTTTCAAGAATTGCGGGGCTGACCAGAGTTCCCCGAGAGATGCTTGCTGTCTCTATTTTTCCACAGGCAGCCCGGCTTACAAAGCCCCGGCCATGGTTTCCTGTTCCTCCTTCCTCGGAAGGTGTGTGCGCACGTGGCGCCTCTGTCTCAGACAAAAGAAAATCCAAAGCCGTCAGGATTTCCAGGGGGTTGACAGCAGAGAAAAAGGGGAGAAGAACAAAAGAGCAACGTGAGAAAAGGGAAGACCGTCGATGACGCGAGGTCGGTAGAAGCGAAGGGATAAAGTATGTCCAAGAAGAAAAAGCGCGCAAGACAGATGGAAAGCGACAGCAAGGGCCCGACGTCGCGGCCAGACGCAGCCTACAGCTTCTCACTCAAAGCGCTGTCCTTTTTGGCATTGAGGGTCCTCATCGCAAAGCAGCCGATCAATGCAAGTTCGAGGATCGCCGAAGCGATGGCCAGGGCGAAATCCACATTCTGTAACAAAGCAGTCAGTATCATCGCCACACCTGAGACACACGCCCGGAGAAGCATTGACTCACCTGCTCGGTGCAGACCCGCGCAATCTCGTACGCGCCGATGACGTTGTCCGACTTGTGCGCGCACGCGTAGCCGCTCAGGCTCTCGCCGCCCGAGCCCGCCTCGAACAGCTTGTACACGGCGAGCGAGGCGACCCAGGCGCCGACGAAGAAGACGCCCATGCCGACGCGGGTGCCGGCGAGGCGCTTGACCGGCTTCATGAAGCGCTCGCGCAGGCTGAGCCCCCACACGATGATGGAGCAGCAGAAGCTGGTGAAGCCGACGGCCAGCAGCAGCCACGACGGCAGCAGCCGCAGCTCCGACGGCCACACCGGGTGCGTGCCCACCGTGTTGTCGATGGTCCCGTCCACCTTCAGCCCGCCGTACAGGCTGAGGCTGTGGCCCATCAGGATCGCCACCGCGCCCGACATGACCAGGATCATCGGCAGGAGCGTCCACTGCGCCAGCCGCGGCCAGCTGTACTGGTCCGCCGACCTGAAGCGCGATGCCGCCGCCGCGTTGACGCCCGATGCGTCCGAGAAGCGGGAGTGGGTCGTTGGAGCGGGGATGCCTGGGGGTGCCGGAGGGAGGGTCGGTGGCCGGTCCCGTGGTTTAGCGGCCTGCTGGGGCTCGAGCTCTACGTCGTGGAGCTCGACCTGGGTGGTTGCTCGGGAGAGCGGGGACGGCGTTCCATCGTTGGCGAGACCGGGGCTGAAAGGCTGCTGCGGACTGAAGGGCTGCTGCGGGCCGAAGGATGGGCGCGGGCTCTTCGAGGAAGAAGCCGTTCCCGGCCGGTTGTCGAGACGAGGTGATGTTGCTGCGCTCCGCTGGTAGTCGGGACGGTGAGGAGACGACGGGGCCGGGCTTCCGTAGGTTTGGGAGCGGTAAGAGGAAGCTGTGGGCGGCCGGTAGCTTTGTTGCGGTGACGCAGTGCCGGACCCTGGTGGGTATTGGTAGGGACCGGGTCCGGGGCGAGGCTGTGGCCGGTGGGATCCAGAGGAACCTGGGCGAGGCGATTCCGGGGTGAAGGGAAAGCGAGGCTGTTGTGAATATGTCGAGGGCGAGTAAGTCTGCGGCGAATACGGCTGTGATGAGTATGCTGATGGCGAGTATGGGCCAGCAGCGGGCGCGCCAGGCGGGAAGGGAATGACATTGTTGGTGCTGGGAGTCCTATCGGGACGTTGAGGCCTCGGGCGGTATGGTTGAGAGTAAGACATTGCCACGGTGTGTCCTGGATGGGTTGCGAGGGGCCGGCGAGGATGGTTGGATGAAGTGTTCTGGAAGCGAGTGGTGTGATGGAGTAGTGCAAAGTCAAAGCGACATCAAGCGACAGGCACGGCCGGGGATCCGAGACCAGAATGGGGGAGTGTCGAACGGTAAGGACAGGCTTGATGCAGAGAGCGGCACTGGTCTTGCTTCAACTGTTTCACCACCCACAGCTTGAAGCGCGACAGAAGGATCAAGGCGGCGGGCGGCGCGGCGGGGACAGGCCGAGCCATATAGGCCCAGACAACGTCCAGGGCCCCACCCGGCGCCGCAGCTTGACGAGGCCGGCAAACGGGCGGCATAGCCTCGTCGGGGACGCATTGGTTGGCTGGGCGGGTGTTGGCATCATTTCAGGCAAGACAGGCGAGGGCAAGTGGGCCGATTGCGAGCTTTTGGCGCGCGCGGGCAAGGAACATCTCCCGTAGGGCTGGGGGTGCCTGATCAGGCGCTTGGGCCCGGCGTCACTAATTTAGATTAACTTTGATGAGCCAGTGATGGGAGTCGACCCAGCGTTTGGGGGCCGGCACGCGCAGCGCGGCGTGGGAGTGGGATTGGCCTGCCATTGAGGTAGCTCCTGCGCGAGCGAGTGCTGCGACGGGCGTGAGACTGGTGTTGTAGGCAGCGGCGGGAGCAGGACTGGCCGAGAGGTGGTGCCTGAGGTCTGAAACGCCGCGCGATTCGCGTTCTGCTGGCGAGAGTGCGCGGGTGCGACACGTCAACACCAGTGCTGTCTCCGTGCGCCAACGGCCGTGCAATTGTGATGCGGTGGCTTGGGCAGGCCTATCACAGCCGTAAGACGACGCCCAAGTAGCGGCATCCCGACTGCAGCCCGCCTTTGCTGCATTGCCGAAGCGCTCTCATCGGCCGCTCGCACGCCATCGACGCCGCGCTGCCCTGCATATTTCTCCATGGCCCCTGAGCCCGACTCCCGCGCGCATCTCCCACAGCCGCGCTTCCAGAAGGCCTCTGTCCAACGGGGGCGGTGAGTTTGAGCCTCACTCTCCAGGCTCTGGGGCGCAAAGGTTGAGCAGCGCTCAGAGCGCGGCGGGCGCACGCAGGAACACCCCCGTGTCGGCGCGGACCTCGGCGCTGGACTGAGACCTGCTGACTTCTCCTGACTTGGGTGCATGCGTGTCGACGCGGCCTGTGAAGCTGCTGACGAGGCTGTCGTGACCGGTGCGGGAGCTGGCCGCGCAGGCTAGTACGTCGGACGCAGGTACAGCCGCGTTCCTGGTGCCTGGCGATCGGTCTGTCCCGGATTTTCGAGATCAACACCTCCAGTTGGCCAGCACCTCCGACCCGCCAGATCGCTATATCCGACCCTGCTATACACGACCCTATCCGCGTCCATCTCGCTCGGGGCTCGCACTCACCGTGGCAGCTATACGCTGCGGAGGTCGACCTTTCGTTTTCGTGTTGTTTCCGAGTCCAGGGCCGCCCAAGCGAAAAACGCCTTGTGCTAATTATAGGAACCTATCTACTTAGCCTGAAGGACCAACAACGACACACGTCTCGATCATCGGTCGCTAGCGCCCCCATAGTTCCGTACCTGTCGATCTTGGCTGAGCAGAGAAGAAGATGCCACCAACCCAAAACCCAAAACCCAAAACCAACGAGCCGTACCAACCCGCCGGTTACGGGCTCAGCCGCTCCACCTTCCAGCCGCCCTCAACACTCTCATCCCGCGTGTACCTGAACCGATCATGCAGCCTGCTCTCCCTACCCTGCCAAAACTCGACCTCACTCGGCACAATCCTCGCCCCGCCCCAAAACGGCGGCACGGGAATCTTTTCCTGGCCCTCAAACCTCTTCTCCACCTCCCTCACCCGCTCCTCCAACTGCTCCCTCCCGGTCAACGCCTCGCTCTGCCGGCTCGCCCACGCCCCCACCCTGCTCCCCCTTATGCGCGTATCGTAGTAGACCTGGCTCTCCTCGGCGGGCAGCCGCTCCACCGTCCCCTCGACGCGGACCTGCCGCTCCAGCCCCTGCCACCAGAACGTCAGCGCCGCGTGCGGGTTGCTCGCCACGTCCGCGGCCTTGCGCGACGTGCCCCAGTTGCTGTAGACGACGAAGCCGCGCCCGTCCAGCTCCTTCATGTAGACGACGCGCGCCGACACGCGCCCCGACGGCAGCTGCGCCGTCGCCAGCGTCGCCGTCTCCGGGTGCGCGACGACGTCGGCGCCCGCCGCCGACGCTTCGCCGAACCAGCGGTGGAACTGCGTCAGCGGTGACGGGGACAGGTCGCTCGCGTCCAATGCGCCCTTGTGGAATTGCGCTGCTTGGGAGGCGAGGGCGCCGCTTTCGCCCGGCGCGAAGATGAGCTTTTGTTTGTTGGTGGTGGTGGTGGTGTTGTCGACGACGCCGTCTGGCGTGGAGGCGGCGGCCGTGGGGTCGGGTTGCGACTGCTGGTTGGCGCTGTGGAGCATCGTCGCGGCGGCGGAGAATTGGGTTCGGTGGTGGTGGTGTTGTGCGAGTGAGACGCGGTGAGCGATGGGTCGTTGGGCTGCTGGGTGGGAGTGCAGGCGGGGCAGGATCGAAGCGGGGCGGACAAGCGCGTGTCTGGCCGAAGAGCTCATGCGGATCGGACAGCTCAGAGGTCGCGGTGACTTATATATGCGCGCGTGCAGAGGTGGTGGGATGTGGAGTGAGGTGGACGGAGTTTGTATACGACTCATTGGCGCGGCGGCGGGGTGCACGACGTCGGATGACTTGCATGACTCTTCCCGTATGTCTCTGAAGATCGCGGGACTGCATCGTCATCGTCATCGTCGGTGCGTTTTTCGCGCCAATCGCCGGGCCCTATCTACTATGCGGGGTCCAGCCACGCGTGCAGCTGCAGCGACCCAAGAAAAAAAAGTCCACCAAAACGTCCACACACCTTCCACCCCAACGCCTTCACACTGTCGCCTTCGCGCGCCCGCCTTATAACGTGTTCCTGTCGCTCTAGCTGCTCTTCACCACCTCACCATGAGCACGCCCGTCGCCCCCGACGCCGCGACCGCAGCACCTACTGCCGCTGCCGCCTCAATTCCAGCCACGGCCATCACCAACCCCTCCCACGCGCTCCTCTCGCGCGCCCACTCCCCCGATACTACCGACTTGTTCGGATGATCGACATGTGAAACAGCCCTGTCCGGGACATGGACTCAAAGCTGCCGCCCTTGCGCAGGAGGTTGCTGCTAGCCAGCCCACGGTCTTCGACACCTTCCTGGATGAAAGTGTTGAGCTCAATGGCGTCGCTACTATGGATGACTTTGACCCCTTCACTGTTGCTGCCCCGCTCAACTTCTGAGCGTAGCAATGTCCAACATCACCACTTTCCCGGACTCGTCGCTGCGCCGATGACACGGCTATCACCGCCTTTGAGCCTTTGCTTTTTCGCCAACGCAATACCCGCTCCTCTCTCGTCTCCCTTCAGAGTCTCAATTTGGCTCTGACAGCTTGCGCCAGCACATGGCAGGGTTCCAGATACGCTTCGATGATTACATTGCGCAGGGCAGAAAGTGGATGAGGGAGGACTTTGGCCCCTTCAATGCTGCTGCGCAGCGCAACATTCACCTCTCCGCCCAAGGCACACTGGAGCCCTTCGGCCACTTCACTTTCCCCGATCGTGAGGCCAACTTCGACTCGTCCCTACTAGAGACGCTGCATAGCTCCTCACTTGTGGAGTATTGTCGTGGCCCATGGAGGTTTTTACAGCCACTACGCCAATATCGCAGAGAATGGACTTGGCAACCCACCTGAGCTGGAAAGTTCGCCAAACTACGTCATTTAGAGGGAGTAATGGAAGCCGTAGAAGGCTTTTCGTAGGTGAATCTGCGCAAGGATCATTACCGAGTTCTCGGGTCTCTCCCACCCTTTGTGAGCACATTTCTATTGCCTTACCGGCCCTGTGGCCTGCACTAATGGCTCGAATCAAATTCATTCAATCATGCGTATTATATTCTACCTTATTCCCGCTTATCGAGAGGACTGCTTTACTTATCACCTTCCTCCCTCGGCGCACGCATGCACGCTTCAGGGAACCATCCGCTCCCTTTCCAACCTCCCAATCGCATCGTCCCCCGGCAGCTCCGCCAACCCCATCAGCAAACCATGACTACTCATCGGGCTCACCGATGACAGCGGCTCGTCCGACGCCCGGCTCTGCGCAACCGTCTCAGCCGGACTAACCGGCGAACGCTCGCACCCCCCACCACCATCACCACCCGACGCCCTCCTCGCCGCCACCGTCGCAACCGGCTTCCGATTCGCACTCACATAATTGATCCGCCGCCCATCCCGCGGGCCTCCGGCCCCCGTCCCCGTCCCAGCCGCCACGCCCGCCCCGTTCAACTCCTTGGCCAAGCGCTCCTGCGATAGTGTTGCTGCTTCTTCTCCCTCTCCCTCTCCTCCTCCTTGCCCCCGTCGTCGTCCCTCCTGTTGTCGTCTCCGTCGCTGTGTCGTCGTCTCCCCCTCTCCCTCGCAAACGCGCCGTGACGCATCATCATCATCGCCCACCCCCACCCCCACCCCCGCCGCCGGCAGCTCCTGGCAGTTCACCGCCGTCGGCAACTCGGGCACGTCGGGCCCCGTCGGCAGCTCGACCGGTCCCGCGGCCGCGGCGTGCAGCATGAGCGTTTTCTCGATGTCGACCTCGTTTTGCTGGTGAGAGGAGGTGCGGCGCGGGGAGTCGTCTGTACCGGACGATCGGCGGCAACGGCGGCGGCGATTGGTGAAGGGGGTGATGGAGAAGAAGAGGAGGGAGGAGAAGAGGGAGGATAGTAGGCCACCGCTGTCGCCGCCGCCTTCTGACGGCGATGGGGACGATGGGGACGATGACGGCGACAGCAACCCTTTTTGCGGATCGTGCTGCCGCCGCGTCCGCGACCGCGTCCGCGACCACCGCCCCAGCATGTACGCCCCGCCCGCGACGCCCAGCAGCGCGAGCAGCCCGAGCGGCACGGCGACGCCGATGGCGGTTTTGGCGGGTTGAGAGAGGCCGCCGTTGCCGCCGCTTCTGTCGGTCGTAGACGGCGAGAGAGAGGCGCCGCTGTTGGTACGAGTCCCTGTCGCAGCAGCACCACCGCTACCACCCATGTCCGTCATCGTCGTCATGGTGGTGTGCGTGCCACCGCTGGTGATGGCCGGCGCTGTTGCGGTGCCGGTGGCGAGGGTCACGGTTAGGGTTGAGCTGCCGCCTGGTAGGATGGAGATGGCGACGGTGCCGATGGAGGCGCCGGGGATGGAGGAGGATGTTGCTGCTGCTGTCGCGGAAGAGAGGCTGGTGGTGATGGTCGTGGCTTGGATGCTGCTGCCATCGTTGTCGTTGTCGTCGTCGTCGTCATCGTCTTTGTCGTCGGTGGGGAGGGCGGCGGTTTGGGTTGGGATGGAGGTGGTGGAGGTGGAGGATGTGATGGTTGTGGCGGTCGACATTGTGGGGGCGGGGCTGGGACTGGGCGAGTTGGTTTGGTGGTGGTGGTGGGTCGGCTACTACGGGGGCGCCGGTGGTGGAACGATTGGAGATGCAGTTGGGCTTTTGCGAATGGGTGGGGATGCTGCGCCAGACAGTTCCTTTGGCGGCCGGGTTGGTGTTGAGCGAATGGATGGGCGACGGCTGCTTTGAGGCCTTCCCCCAGGTAATGCCTCAGAGGATATCGGAAGCAGGTGAAGGAATTGTGGAAACACTGGCGGGAACTACGCGTTAATAAGGCACTACTGCAGTGAAGTCGGGAATAAGTTCTCGGGACATGGGAAATTGTCGCCTCCGCGGACAGAGATAGCTCACAGCCTCAGTTAAGTGACACCGCTGCCCACTTGCACACATCTTTCTTGTTTCGTCTCGCTTCACACAATCATGTCTTTCCCGTCGCCGTCATTGCCGACGAACCCCGCATATCCAGAATGCTTGCGTGAGGCTGTGCAGCACCGTTTCGGGGTTTTTGTGGGTACCAACGCACGCGGCGCCGCGACTGCGACGGGGACGCAATAGGGTGGCACAAGGGTGCGAGCTGCGGGTGAAACTCTGCCAAGAGAGATGGTTATCAGGTTGTGCCAGGCCTCTGTTGTTCCTCATTCGCTCGCCGATCGTGTGCCGTGGTGGGAAGTCGACTCGGCAACCCCGCAATGGACGAATCGCAACTCCTGCGGGCCTGGCTTACGTCAATTGCTAAGCCCCGCCCCTCCACACGAACGTGCATGTTGCATTAGAGTTGTCTGCCAAGCAAGACCGGTTAAAACGTGGTGGGGTAGCTCTGAATACATGACATTGGAAGTGTGCACTGGGATGATGGGTGGTTGCGCGTCCTGAGTCTTCGTCCGTTAACAGAGTCGCATGCTCTTGTTCTGTCTGGTCGCATCTGCTTTTTCTTTCTTTCTCTTCTTCCAAGGGGCCTGGGCGATAAGGCTCGCAACTACATGGGGAGACTGAGGCTTAGCTCCCCGTCGCCGAACGTCATTGGCTCCTCGGCCACGAGTTCAAGGGCCCGTCGCAGCACGACAGCTCGAACCCGTGCCGGCTTGCCGTTTTCTTGCCGTGCATCGATGTCATGTGTATGCCGATCGCGATCTTTTTTTTCAAGCGAGGCTGTTCCTTCTGCCGGATTCGGCCGTGCTTGCGCGTTCATTCTGCATGCTTTCGCGGCATGCTGCAGGGTCATGAAAACGAATGGTCATCCCTCTTGCTGTCCAACTCTCGAGAATCAGGTTGGATGGTGCGTTCAGCGCGCCATTGTTAGTAACATCAGGCATTGACGACGTTCACCGAGCCAGCAAGAGCCGAGCGCATCAGAGTATAAAATCTTGAAGCGAGGATTATGCAAGGTACCAAAGAAATGATTCCGCGCGGTTAAAAAGACGCGAATGACTGCTCAATTTAGGGGAGTCCAAGAGGAATGATCCGCCCGTAACAGTAACTTCCTAGAAGCTCTGTACGTTATCCTTGGCTCAAGTCCAAGTGATGTGTTCCCCAGACTCAATCAAACGACTGATTGATCCACGCCGCAGAATCGCACGTCGAGTCGTTTGTCCTCAGCACTAGACCCTCATCAGTCGAATTCTGCGTCGCATACCCAAAACACTGCCCCGGCCAATCCGCGTCAAACGTGTTCTGCCAGCATACAGCATTGCACACGATACTTTCGCCCGTCTTGACTGCGTTGGCTTCCTGTGCATTATACGCCGCGCACTGGTCAATACAGTCATCCAACGTGGTCGTGCGTACATTGACTACCCATCCGTCGCGGACTGAGTTCATGATAGCCACGCTACAGATCTTGCGGAAGAGGCGCGGCTTGCCTGCGTAAGCGGCGGTGTAGATGGTGTAATTGGATGAAGGGCAGTCGCGAAGGAGCGTGGTCGTGGAGCCGATAACTTCGGTGGTGGTCGGCGATGGAGGAATTTTGGTTGGCGGCGAACTGATTAGACCTGAGGATCGGTTTGAAGCCGTGGATGAACGGGTCGCAGCGGTAGCCTGACTGGCAGTGTCGTTGTTGTCTTTCTGCGACAGGGCTCCTCCCACCCCTCCACCAATGGCTACCGTGATTATTACCAAGATGGTGATTGCGACTATCCGGAATGTTTTTGATTTGAGGCTTAGCATGCGCCCTTTCGGAGCTGCTTGTACTTCTGCGGCGGGAAGCTCCTGAGCGCCTTCTTCATCATGGGTTCTCTGTGAGCTTACAGCTCCTTCGTTGTCGACTTGCTGCTCTTCGTGATGATTCTTTTCGATGACTATGAGGTCGGAGAATTCAGACGGCATCTTGACAGTACCAATACCATGTCACAACTAAGCGGCTCGCATGAAGACCCAGCGCTTTTATCTTGGAAAAAGGACCACCGACCGTAGCTGTGCCTAGCGCCGCTTGCATGGGTCTCTCACAGAAATCTCAGATCGTCATTGGTTGCATTACACACGGGAATGCACTTCTGCAGTTTCACGGACGGTCCAGGCGGCCGTCTAAAGCCTTCGGAGATCACCACTTATCATTACTTTCGGCTCCCACATACTACGCCAAGCAGTAGTGTGACATCATAGTTTCGTTCCGCAAGTTTGCTCTATATATCCGTACTCAATCTGTCCGTCTTCTTCTTCCACGGGAAATTCCACCTTAGCTGGCTATGTTCTGCAAATAATCCCAGACGGAGAAATTGATCTGCTTCTGTAGAAACCCTCCGGAACGCTAGGAAAAAAAATCACAATCCATCGTCGAGCGGAGGGAGCATTGCACCGGGAAGTGTGCGACCGCCAACGCTTTTGTGTGACTGATTGCGGAACGTCCATCCACTGCAATAAAAGTGGGTTGTTTGCTTTCAGCACACTATCCTTCGATGAAAATTACACAGGCGCTTGAGCAGCGAACCATGAGTCCGGCGTTACCCGTTTGCGACCCAAAAAGTTGAACTCGGTGGTGATCATGTGCCGATTGTTTTCGACACGTACTGTTTAGCTCTCCAAGTATTACTCGGTTTCGCTAGCTTCAACTACCAAAGGAAGGCTGGTATTTTCAGTGGAGCACACGTTCAAGGCTGATTGACCCAGGATCCGTTCCAGATGAGAAGAAGACTCACCATGGCCGCTGGAAGGGAAACGCCTATCGGAAGCATCTGGGGTCAAGCGTCGGCCTCGAGTGAAAGCATCGGGAACGAAGCACCTACCACGAGTACAACAACACTCAAAGTCGAATGGTTGAAACTTTCCTCGACGACCATACCGGATGCATCGACCATTGTCTACACCGTCACCACGCAAGGCTACACAATAGTACAGTCAAAGGTATACTATCTACTAAATGCCACCACCACCACCACCGCCGCCGCAGCAGCTTCCGGGTACGACCAGGACGCAACGAACGAGGACAGCAACACTACCAAAATCGCCGTCGGCCTGAGCATCCCTCTCGGCATCATCCTGATAGCTCTGCTCCTCGCCGGCGCATATCTGTGGGGTAAGCGAGCCGGTCGATCATTCAAGAGGGCAATACGACAAGGCATCCAGACGCCACGACAGGAGCTACCCACCAGCTTCAATATTGCGGAAATGCCCGCGACAGAGGGTATCCAAGAGATGGAGCACCAGGCTACGGCTTCTAGGCCATTGGACGAACGCGTCGCCGTCGACGCTGCCCAAGGAAAAGTTGGTTAATCGGCGCGATGTTGCATCGTAGAGGTAAGCTTGGAAGTCGCAGATGCGTTTCGTCCTTTTGCTAATCGGACGCGAAAGGGTGTTGTAATGGTAAGAGTACCATAAAGAGCCGCACCGACGTCTTTCGTGCGCAGAGCAGACGAACTACTGCCTCCCATTGCGTCGCTGAGATTTCCATGGTGTTGTGGATCAGGCGGTGGCGGGGCATGTTGGCGACTCGATGCTGGATTGGACACAAGAAGGGAGGCTATGTACCTACGAATCCGATGATCCCTGTCAGCACTGCACTGCCACCGCATCCTTCAACACCTCATCCTTGTGCCCACCAATGCCACATCCAGAAAACAATAGGATACAACACACTGCAAAACTAGCTCGCGCTTCCCTCGCAGGCAACGCTACGCCGCTCATCCCACGCCAAGAAGCAAGCCTCGACACACAAAAGACGCGAAGCCGCCCATGCTCATCCCATAAGCGCATCAAAACCTCAGCCCTACGCCCTCAAAACCATCCAGCTGCCACAGCCGCGCGACAGCCACCACCACACCACACCACAAGCCCAGCCAAGCCGCGCGCTCGCTCGCCCCCCTCCAAAATGTCCACCACCACCACCACCACCACCACCACCACCCCCGTCGACAAACCCTCAATAATCGCCTCCATCTACTCCGCCCTCTCCGCCTCCCTCTCCGCCTCCTCCGCCGCCTCCACAACCACCCACTTCACCGACGACCACGGCTCGACATGGGCCCTCACCGCCGCCGTCACGCAAAACGCCCCCGACTCCTCCACCGGCCCCACCGGCCCCACCGTCATCGCCGTCACCGCGTACGGTCCGGACGACGACGCGGCGGCGGCGGGGTCGACGTATACGACGACTGTGCTGCCGAAGTGCACCACCGGGTCGACGTCGGGGATGATGGGGGTGGTGGGGACTGTCGCCGGCGAGTGGTGGGATGCGGGCAGCGATGGCATGGCGGCGGATCCGGCCGCGTTTGTTGCTGGTGCGGTTTTTCGCGGCGTGGTTGTTTGGGTTGCGGTGAGGGCGGTTTGGAAGGGGTTGCGGAG
Source organism: Diplodia intermedia (assembly GCA_021495925.1). Lineage (NCBI taxonomy): Eukaryota > Fungi > Ascomycota > Dothideomycetes > Botryosphaeriales > Botryosphaeriaceae > Diplodia > Diplodia intermedia. The sequence goes on along the minus strand of JAKEKT010000032.1, from coordinate 191,592 downwards.
GGTGGGGTGGCTGGGGGCGGCGAGGGGTGGTGGATCGGTGGCGGGGGGTCGTGCGGGAGATGGGAATGCTGATGCTATCGCCGGGGAGGACGAGAGGGAGAGGGAGAAGGAGGAGGAACGGGAGGAGGGGGAGCGGGGGCAGCGTGGCGAGGATGAGAAGGGCGATGTAAGGCGCGCGTAGAGGGTGGGGCTTGTGGCGAGCGAGTCGCTCGTGACGGCGTTTGGCTTTCTGGTTTGTTGCTGCGGGCGGTACTGGAGTATTCGTTCAGCGATGTCGATTGTTCACCTGGACGGCATTTGTTGGCGTTTTTGGGTTTCTTGGACGACTAGTCGGCGGCGAGCGTTGGAGGTTGTGTGATAAGCTGGAGGGGGCTCAGCCTACTTTGTCCACGACAGAGTATATGCGACACGCTGTCATAGCACAAGGGCGCCTTTAAGATAGCTTCGAAGCAGTTGAAGGCGGAGGATGATGGACTTGCTTGATAGACGAATTGACGATGTAATTGCATGGATGAACGATATAAGCTGCATTGGTCGAGTGTTTGCGACTGATCCGGCGATACAATTGGTTTACGATAGGTACCCTGAGAATTGCGACTGCGATTGCAATGCTGCAGCATCTCCTGAGCATCATCAATTGAGTGCATTCTGCTGCTGTGCCGCGCGTGGGCTGAGGTCGTGAAAAGCGGGACCAGAGCGAGCTCCATGCATCATGCAAGTAAATGCTTCCTGACCCAGCTAGGGCAGGCGGTCATTCTTGCGGTCGCAGACAATGATTGGAAACGCGTTGTGAAAATTCAGAGGGCGGCGACGGCGGAGAGCGAAAAAGTATTTGAACGAAGGTCGCACAGAGCGAGTCAGGCAGATCTTGATCCCTGACGTGAGCCTCGGCAGTTCCGCTTTCTTTCCCCGGATTTGACGCATGTGGCTGTCGACTCCAGCTTCTCTCCGCTTGAGCCGCGCGCTCTTGTCCAGCAAGCATCTTACCTTCCCGGCTCTCCAAATACACACTAGAGAGCCCCGCGCGCCGACCGCTCGCAGTCAATCGAGCTCCCGCCACGGCGATCGTCCCGAGAACCGCCGACGTCGGCCGCGACTCTCCTCCACACCTCGGTCGTCGCTGCTACTCCGCAACCTAGCTCCCATGCCCATTTCCGCCACTTCGTCGCTACTGGGAGCTGCCTCCTAGCCGCCGAATCCACCCCAGCTTTCACGCCGTAGAAGACGAGACGCCCGACCGCACCGTCACCACCGCGCCGCACCGCACCGAACCCTACTCCGCACCCATCGCCGCTCGACCGTTCAACACAACGCGCCCACCACCGTCGCAACCGCCCACCAACCCCCACAGAGCCCAGGCTCTCCCACCGCCCCCAACAATGGCAAGCAGCGGCAGCGGCAGCGGCAGGAGCAGCCCGTCCTCCTCCAACGCGTCCTCGGCCCCCGACCTCTCCATCCTCGGCGACCAAGTATCGCTGCACCCGGCCGGCTTCGACCCGAGCAACGGCCACCTCTCGTCGTCGCCGGACCAGAACCTCGTCGAGGGCGTGGCCCGCTTCCGGCAGGCGCCCCTGGATTTCCTGCGCGAGCTCTCGTCGCACGTCTCGGGCCACGGCTGGCGCAGCTACGACAACGTCATCGGCCAGCCCGTCTTCTACGCCGGCTTCTCCGACCAGATGAAGGCGCGCGTGACGGGGAACCCCATGCTCAAGGCCCGCATCAGGGAGCTGGCGGCGCGGCGGGTGGACGTCGAGGATGGCGAGGAGGGCAGGTTTGGCGGCGTCGGGGAGGGGAAAGAGGGGGCTGGAAGGGCAAGAGAGAAGGAGAGGAGGAGGCGCGAGGTGCAGACGCAGTTGGAGGAGGTGGTCGAGGCTATGACGGACGATATGATTTGCAAGATGGAGAGCAAGCGCTTCATTCGCGGCGCGTATTATTTTTGCGCGCAGATATTGACGAGGGCGTATCATCAAGGTGCGTGCGTGTGGTGTGGGTTAGATGGCGGAAATCTTAGTTCGCTCTTCCTTCCATCCCGTCTTTCATGTCATCACATATATTACGGCTGTTTTCGAAGCATCGAACTCGTGCTGACTTGTTTGCAGGGATCCACGTCAACTCGGAAGAAGTTATGCGGTTGCGCGCCGTCGCGGAGAAGGCGGAGCGAGACAAGCACAGCATCATTTTCCTCCCCTGCCATCGCTCACATGTAGATTACGTCTCGTTGCAACTCATCTGCTATCGACTGGGCCTTGCTTTGCCTACTGTTGTCGCGGGCGACAATTTGAACTTTCCACTTGTCGGGCAGTTCCTACAGCATGCCGGTAGGTCTACAAAGAATACTGCCAGAGTGATTATTCGCTGACAGCTTGATCAGGTGCTTTCTGGATCCGCAGAAGTTTTGGCGATGACCAGCTGTATCAGACGGTTGTGCAATCGTACATGGATGCGCTGCTGACGCACGGCTACAACTTTGAATGTTTCGTTGGTATGTTACTCTGGATCAGCTATAGCCTCAAATTGGGCGCAAACCAGGCTTTATCGCGAGCTCACCGGCTGACTCTCACCAAACAGAGGGCGGCCGATCACGAACGGGAAAGCTTCTCCCTCCCAAATTCGGTATCCTCAGCTTCCTCCTAGACAGCGTACTGTCCGGCCGCGTAGACGACGCCATCATCTGCCCCGTCAGCACCCAATACGACAAGGTCATCGAAGTAGAGTAAGCACATTCCCTCCGCCTCGCGCCTCTTCGCGCGGAAACTCATCAGCCCCCGCAGCTCCTACATCTCCGAACTCCTCGGCCAACCCAAGCCCAAGGAGAACCTCCGCGACTTCCTCTCGGCCTCGTCGGTCCTCTCCCTCAAGCTCGGCCGCGTCGACGTGCGCTTCGCGGAGCCGTGGTCGCTGCGCGGCTTCATCAACGCCCAGCAGGCGCGCGCCTCGCGCCTCGCGCCCGCCAACATCGACATCAAGCCCGCCGAGCAGAAACCCACGGACAAGGCGTCGCGGCTCCGGCTCCTCCGCACCCTCGGCTACCGCGTGCTGTCCGAGATCAACGCCGTGTCGGTCGTCATGCCGACGGCGCTGGTCGGCACGGTGCTGCTGACGCTGCGCGGCCGCGGCGTGGGCAAGAGCGAGCTGGTGCGCCGCGTCGAGTGGCTGAGCGAGCGCGTGCGCGGCGCCGGCGGGCGGGTGGCGCATTTCGGCGGCGCGCCGACCGAGTACGTCGTCGAGCGGGCGCTGGACGTGCTGGGGCCGGGGCTGGTGGGGTCCGTGGCGGGGCTGCCCGAGGAGACGTTTTACGCCGTCGATCGGTGAGTGTGTTGTTTTTTCCTTTTTTCCCTCTCCCGTCCCGCCCTCGGGGATGCCAGTACTGACCGGGTGTCGTCAGCTTCCAACTGTCCTTCTACCGCAACATGACGATCCACCTCTTCATCCTGCCCGCCCTCGTGTCGGCGGCCATGTACACGCGCGTCAAGCAGGGCGGCGCGCCCGCCCACCAGCGCATCTCGTACGCCGACCTGTACGAGCAGGTGGCGTTCCTGTCGCAGCTCTTCCGCGGCGAGTTCATCTTCCCGACCGAGGGCCTGGCGACAAACCTGGACCGCACGCTGCGCTCGCTCGAGGCGGACCGGGTCATCAAGGTCACGCGGGTGGAGCGACGACAGACGACTACCACTGGCGAGGAGGAGGAGGAGGGGGAGGGGGACATGGACCAGGATGATGGCGGCGGCGTCGTGCAGTGGGTCGAGCTCAGCGCCGAGGAGCGCGAGCGCGGCCGCGAGAACTTTGACTTCTACTGCTTCATGATCTGGCCCTTTGTCGAAGCCAGCTGGCTCGGCGCCGTCAGCTTGATGATGTTGACGCCGCCATCGCCACCGTCACCGGGAACAACAACAACAACAACAACAGAGTCCAACACCGCCACCGCCACCACCACCACCAGCCCCTGGCTCGACCAGAAAAAAGTCCAAGACCGCGCCCAGCTCCTCGGCAAGACGCTGTACCACCAAGGCGACCTGTCGTACTTCGAGGCCGTCAACAAGGAGACGCTGAAGAACTGCTACACGCGCTTCGAGGAAGACGGCATCGTCGCCGTATCGCGCCCGTCGGGTGGTGGTGCCGCCGCCACCCGCGTGAAGCTCGCCGAGGAGTGGGTGCCGCGCCGCGATTTGAAGAGTGGCCGGATGCTGGCGAGCGGCCGCCTGTGGGATTTCGCCGAGATGATCAGCCAGAGCCGCCGCGAGGGCAAGAATAGGCGCGATGGCACGACCGTTAGGACGAGGGTCCTGGGTTTGGTGGAGAGGGTGGGTGGGGCGTTGTTTGGGGAGGTGGGGGTTGGGGGGGATGGTGGTGGTGGTGGTGGGAAGGTGGAGGAGGGGGAGGGGGAGGAGGAGGCGGTGAGGGAGGCGGGGAGGAGGAAGAGGAGGAGGGGGTGGGGCAGTGGCAGCGGTGGTGGTGGGGAGGGGAGGAGGGCGGCGAGGTTGTAGGGTGGGGTTTGTTGTTTTGTCTTGTTCTTGTTCTTTTTTAGGTGAGGTAACGATTGCTGTGCGGGCCCGGATGGCTTGGGTGTCTTCGACAACGGGACTTTTATTGTATGGCGTTTTCTGGAGGCAAGGCAGGAGAAGAAGAAGATCAGAGTCGTCTCATACGTTTTGCGGGAAAAAGAGATGGCGCGAAGAGGATGATGATGCTACTCCATATGCTCTCGCTTCGTGGAGGTTTATCTAGAGCAGCAAAAAGACACGTCGATTGCCCGCCCTCCGCCCCTCCGCCCTTCTTCGCTGCCAAGTTTTTGAGACGCCGAACGAGCGGCGTGCGACGAGTTATCCGCTCTATTATGATTCCTTGTTCCTTGTTCATATCCAATTCCATCCTCATGACGCGAGAGAGAGAGAGAGAGAGGCGAGGCCTTCCGCCGTAGGTTGCTCTTCATCGCCCGCAGACCAACCACCTACTTTCCCTTCTTCCCCTGCCCCATTCACAGCTTCCAATCATGCATCCTGATGTCATCTTCACATCCCAGACTCATATGCGCCGCGAAAAGCACGTCCAGCGCCGCCATGCCGCCGCAGTCACTGTCCTGGTTCACCGGGCGAGAGACGGCGGCGCCGCCGCCGGCGTTGGCCCTTCCTTCCTGCTCTTGCTGCTGCTGTCCGGCGCAGTACTCGCTCCACGAACGCTTTTTGCCCTTGGCGGGCGCGGAGTGCGGGGTTTGGTCGCCGGGGCGCATGGTTGGGGTGAGGTGCGGTGCTGGGTTTGTTTGTGGGGCTGAGCGAGAGGTTTTGAGGCGAGGAGGAGCTAAATCGATGGCGTTTGAGCGGGGCTGGCTTGCGCGGGGCTGATCTGGAGAGGGTGTGGATGAGGAGGTTGTGCGGTTTTGGGTTTGTTTGTGGGTGGGTGGGTGTGGGAGTTGCGTCGGGGTGGGCGGGCGGGCGGGCGGGTCTGCATGCGCCGGCTCACTCTCGTTGGTAGTTGTTTTAGAATGTGCGTTTGGCTTCTGCCTCACTTTGGAAGGAATCTTTTTGCTGTCTCCTGCGCCTCTCAAGTCTTGCTTTTGAGCTGTGTTCTGCCTACGTATGGTCGCTGGAGGGCGGCACCCTGCTACGCTCCTCTTGCGCCCCGCCGAGCCTCACTGGGACGGTCGCATGCGGGATTGCGACAGCGCGCATGCTCTCCCAGTGACTCGCGATGTTGTGCTCGCCGGCTGCGATGCCGAGTCGCCTGTACGCTCCTCTTGCGCGTAGGAACGGCGCCGTACTGCAGAAGGGCGGGAGGCCCGGTCAGTGAATACCTGACCACAAGTGTAAGACGTGCGAGACAGCAGTCGCTCTCACCGTGTAGACGCCACCATCGACCAAGTCGTCTACGAAGAGGCATATGTGTGAAGCCACCTGCATCGAGATCTTGCGACGAGCGTCCCCGCCGCGCGCTCACCGCGCCACTGACCCAGACGTCGATTTCCACATACCTGAATCCTCCCCTCCATGAGCTTCGGAGCCAGCAAAACCGGAAATCCTACGAGAGCGCATTTGAGTTGGAGCAGCCGGCATTGAAAGCACCGGCTGTCGTGAAACCAGCGGCTCCGCTGCCGCACACTTGATCCCGACTGCTCTACTTGACAAATTGCAAGGAGCAGTCGACGTTAGGCTGTCGTGTAGCTGCGCTTACCGCATCCTTATATCTAGCCCAGCAACTCAGCCGACATGACCTAAAATACCGTCCGCTGCTCCTTTGTCCGTGGAGGAATTACATGGGCCATGAATGCTTCGCACTCACGCGTTATGCTCTAGTCGATGTAGATGGCCTATGCAGTCTCTATAAGTATCTATGAGTCATAGATACTATGAGTAGTAGATAGGAAAATTGCGGTGAGAGACAAGGCTGGTCAAGCAGACGGCAAGTAAATTCACGGGCGCCTTGGGTAAACATGCTGCGCCGGCAGGCCGACACTCAGGTCCAATCTCGCCAAGTGTTGCCCAGAATATCCAGCCACTCCAATATTTTCCTGAATAGAGTAGTCGATTGCGCAAAGTTGTTGAGCCTTTCCCCCGTATTCCAAGATCTCGGGCCGATCAGACGACTAACTGCCTTGTGTACTTGGATGGAGCAGATACGAAGAGAGCAAATGTGTCACTCGGATTATCGGGATGGACTGAATACTACCCTTCCGGATCCTCCGCTCCATGCAGGCCACTGTATTCCGCCGTGAAAAGCCTCGTCTCCGGTGTGAGCATCCAACGGTCCTCCCAAATCACGGATAAGACCCCCCCTCCTCGTCCTGCCCATCAGCTCCGGCCCAGTGTACCACTCCTCCCCGAACACCACCAACGGCGAAGCACACCATTCGCCATGCGTTTCACCTTCCCCCTAGGTGCGTGGGGGCGTTGCGGCAGGGGGAAGTGTCCGGTATCGTGGCCAAGGGAACTCAGAGGAACGCTCTTGGTCCGAGGTTATTCGCGGAGTTGAGGAGACGGTGATGGGGATCAGGGTGGCGCAGGCGTTTGGCTGCGTCCTTGTTACTTTACTGCGGTTGTTGAAGTCGCCGTACTTTCCCAGCGGTCTGCTGGCGTGGTAGGCTGGACTTTTGGCGTCGAAGGCAGAACTACGGGTGAAGAAGAGTGCACGAGTATAGATGGTGTTGAGCGATCGTTTCATTCACCTATTGCTGCTGTTTTGGTCTCATTGTGTCTGCTCGCACTGCTGCAGTGGCGCTTGGGCGAACATCTTGACGGCGTCTCCTTCGTAGACATTGGAGCCAGCGGAGCCGGATAGCGACGACTGCGTTTCTGAAGTCCGAAGTGCGTGCTGGTGATGATGGTAGCGGTCGTGAATGTAGCAACTATGTCGCCGCCGGGCGGCTTCATCCGGTGCGCGCATCCACCAGGATTTACTCACCCGCGCCTGGTCGAGTGTGGCAAGCGCGTCGGGCTGCCGCACAGCTGCGGTCACTTCACGTCTGCCCTCATGCTCCACCACAGAGTATACATGGCCTGACAAACGAGCCGCCATCCCATTGGCGAAGGCGTCGCTGTTGCGCCTTGAGTCGCACGATGGATGCCGCAGCAGGTCAAGGTCGGCAGGCGCCCGAAGGATGAGCCCCGACCGCTTCAAAGTATGCACAAGCTGGCTCGCGCAGTACTTACTATTCGGAATTGCTTCATGCCGCTGTTTCGTCTGGATCGAACCTTGTGTGTGCCCCTCCGCCTGTATCTTGAAACGGCCTTTCTGCGCAGCTTCGCGACGAGATTCCGCAAGGACCATGGAGGATCTCGAGCTGAGGGTAGGGTCTTAGGCAGCTGTCAGAAGGTACGAGTTAGCGTGCATACTGAGGTACCACCACAAGTCCCAACGAGTGTGGGGATGCGAAGTGTTCCTTGTTATCCTACGGAGTGCCCTCAACGTACATTTGTGGCAACCTTTCCATTCATGCAAAAAGCCGCTCTATTGTTGCTTCCTGTTGAGATCCTAGCAAGCAGCTTCCTCAATGGTGTGCGGATCCGCCATACCTGCCAAGCATTCCGCATGCAAGGGGAGACTCTCGTCTCCAATCGCACCGACAGTTGTTGGCATCCTGGAGCTCCATGCTCACTTACCTAGGCATCTGAAGTGACTGTAGAGGTCACTGGATACCTATTACTCGCCTGAGTGCCTAGTGTGCTTCCTTCACTAGTAGAACCCCATCCTCGGCATGTTGTTCTGCCCTTTGTGTCACCTCTGATCACCTCCACCATCTTCTCGTGCCCTGAAAGTTTGTCCATATGCCCATCGAGCGTGTTTCAATCCTGGAATGGCTCGCTCGTGTGCGGTTTGCTCGTGCGCGAGGCTTTGTACAGGGCGGTCCGATGGCTGGATTGTTTGCGACCGCGACACCCGTTGTTGCACGCAACTGCCGCCGTCGTCGTTGCGCTGCTTTAACATGGTCGTCGAAAGCGATGCACCAATAGCATGAGACGCGCTTTGGAGTGGTTTCGCGCTGCTGTCGGTCAAAAGCGGCGGTCTAGAGGCAAGTCAGTAGTCATGGTCGAAGCCGGGGTGTTGCGGTCACCACCAGACCGCCAAGACCCTGCAGTGTTTCCTAGCTCAAAGTGTAGCACTTACCAGGCGTAGTAGTGCTTCAAAAGCAAAAGGAAGTGGGAGAGGATGCCGGGACCATCGATACTGACTGAAAATTCTCGGCTGTCAAGGCTGAAGCCACGGTGTTGGAGCCACCACCAGACCGCCAAGACGCTCCGCCGTCGCCTAGCTCGAGGTATAGCAATGAAGAGGTGTCTGAATACTTCAAGAGGCACGGTAAAAGAAAGAGGCTGTCAGGAGGGGTCGACCGGGGCTGGAATCTCCAGGTTGTCAAGGGCGAGCCACGGTGTTGGAGTCACCGCATGCCCGCCATGACGCAGCGCTGCCTCCTAGCTCAAAGTATAGCAATTGATAGAAGAAGTGGCGTATCCACAAGCGCAGGAAGCTGGAGAGGCAGCCCAGGGGGACCGATTGCGGGCGGAAAGTCCGGGTTGTAGTCGCAAACCCGGTCGGACAGTCGCAGAGTCAGCTAGCTCGAGATCACAGCATCGGCGCAATCTTTGTACAGAGACACAGGGGCATGAGTCACCAGTAACATCAGAGCAGATATTCCGGCGGTCGTGTAGCTTGTGTCACTCACTCAAGCGTGTTCTGCGGGTGTGAGGGCTTCCTCCGGTTGTCAACCTCGACCAGCGCGGTTGTGCGGTGGCCTTCGTGACAGCCGCCCATGTCGAACGAGGAGGCGCTGAAGTCGTCATGCTGGAAGCATCATCAATATGACGCGTCGAGAGGGTACTTGTTCCCGCGGGAGACGCGCTGGAGGGCCAGCAGAGGCAAAGGCCAGCGGCGCGGTAGGCAGCTGCCGGCGCCGCAGCGCTAGGTATGACGCCACACCCCGCAACCTCGCGGACACGCCCGCCGCGTGGCTTCCCCGAGTTGCTCGCTCACCCGTTTGTGCTAGGCTACCATTGGTTGCGCGCTTTGCATCCGTCTGCTGACGACGCCAGCGCGTCTGTCAAGGCCTCCTGATGTCCTGCGGGCTGGTCGCTATGACGTAGAGGGAGCATTCGCAGCCACTCGCCGGGCTTCCAAAGATCTGCTCGACCAATGACAGGCCGTTCAATGAAGCGCAGCTGCGCGCGGGCGCTGCCGGGCCATGGCACGGGGCCTCGTGCATCAGTGACGGCCGGCTGCCTGAACCCGCGGCCCGAGCGCGCACCACGGTACCTACAAAAACTCCTCCTCCCCCACTCCAACCCTTCTTCCTCTTCATCCAACACACAGCACGACCTCGCGGTCGCTTCACGCAGCTTTGAGTAATTGACTGCCTTCGCCTCTGGCGATATGGCTTTCGAATATTCATTTACTGCCCTCGGGGCCTTTGCCTCGGGGCAAAGAGTGAGTCGCGCGCCCTCCCTCCTCCCTCCTCACCTCCTGCGCAGTCCTTCATCATCATCGCCGAACAGTGAGCTTCATCAAGATCTTCTGCCGGAGCTCATTCTACCTGGCTGTCACAAGATCTTTCACACACCTCCCCCTCTTCTCACCTGCACCTCACTGCTCGCGATGAGACGCTCTGACTGACAAGGTGAAAGCCAGGCATGAGGAGTTCTTCGCGCAAGGAGAGCCCGGTGGGCATGCGCCCACCCCCGGCTCACTGGGCTCTTCGCCTCTCGTCCCCCAACAACACCCTCAGCTGCACCGTCGCAGGTGCAGCCGAGCGTCCAGACACACTTCCCAAAGCCATACGACCCCAAGTCGCGGCCCAAGTAGGGGACCCAGTCCCAGCTGCGGCTTGGGGTCTCCGTGCTTCGAGAGGATCTCGCTAAGAGAGCTGTGGTGGTGCGGTCTGCCACCTGCAATGTAAGTGTCTTACTTGCCTGATCGACTCCAGTGAGCCGCGGATGCTAACAATGAAAGTGACAGCAGGAAGTACGAAGGCCACAACATCGAACCCTCTTCCGCTGCTCTTGGGAGAGTTTTCGACTGTGGTGTCGCTGTGAGTACACGCCTCGCGTTCACTTGAAGAGCTTCACTGACTCGCACCAACTCGTAGCTTCTTGCCGTACACCATCGATTTCCATGAGCTGCCACCCCCCTCTGCGGTGTCCCGCGTCGAGCTGCAAGAGCTGCTCGTCCTCACCGACGAGGTCGTCGCCCTGTGTTACCGGCCTGGTACCTTCAAGACCAGCCCACTCTACCGACGCCTCGAGTTCCTACACTTCAAGAAAACCCAGATCGAGCTCACTTATTCCTCGTTCCATGATCTCCATAGCGCTTGGGCCGATGCGGTGGCCCAGGTGTTTCTTGAAGTGGTACACGACATTTCCAACGACGGCCCCGCCGAACACGGCCACTTCCCATCTTACCTTTCAAGCACTCCGGCCGCGAAAGCCACATCCTTGAGCGAAGTTCAGACCCAGGACGCCGATGTCTTGTCCCGCCTGTTCGTCGCTCCGACCGCGGCTTACGATGAGAGCGAAGAAGCCCAAATTCTTTAACGACCGTCGCCGCGCTGGCGGCCGAGCTGGAGCGCATCGCGAACCTCTACGAGCGGCACTTCATGCACGTGCGCGAGCCATGGGCGCCGAGCACGCGCACTTCCTATCCCGCCTTTCCAGCTGGCAGCCACATTCATGGGCGATGACTTGTCAATGAAGCGCCCGTCGACGTTTGCAAGCTCCAAACGCACCCAGTCAATCAACAGCGACCAGTCCATCCGCATCACCCTCCCGCCAACGCCTTCCTCCCCTGCGCCACCGCTTTGCTGGCGACGGCTTTGACTTCCAGCCTGACCGAGACCTGGTAGCCCAGATAACGGAAGAAGTGAGGTGCGCGGGAACCGTGCGCGATCTCATCCAGGGAGTTGCAGAGCACGCACCGGATGCGTTCGTCCTCGTCATCTCCAACCTTTTTGTGATAGTCCACCATGCCGCTACTTGCCTGTGAAAATGCAGTGCACCGAAGGTGGTATGATCAGGCTCAAGAAATTCGGAATGATTGCCCCCCACCAGCGTGCTCCTGCAGATTATGGCCTTGGTTGTCCTCGGATCGCGTGAGGTCATAACATGCAGGCGCACGTTGGTGGGGGCAAACATTCCGAATTCCTTGGGCCTGATCATACCATCTTTGGTGCACTGTGTTTCCACAGGCAAAAGAGAACGAACGAAGCTGTCGACTTGGAAGACCGCAAAGAGGCACTTGAGGAGTTGAGGAGCCGTGTCGAAGACTGGAGGGGCCATCGCATTGAAGGGTTCGGAGATTTACGGACTGCTTCGACTGCCTGTGGCTTATGCCTTTCGCGGAGCACATGCCCGCCGATTGGTCGGGTCACATTGTCTTGGTCCGGTGCGCCTTCGATGTCTGGGCCAAGACCACTCGACAGGCCGACTATGATGGTACGACTACAATGGTAAGATCCTCCAGAAGCGACCTTGAATGATTCATGTACTGACTTTGAGACAGACTCTATGGTCAGCAAGAAGAGCCCGTCGAACCTCGTTAGCGGCAGCGCGTACTTACTCTTCTACCGCCGACGACGCCCCTTTAGGGCCACCCTACCGTGTTCTTGGGAACCTCGACTATCATCTGACCGCCACGATCGCATGCACCCAACAGCACTTCGCTTTCCATACACGCCTCTTCTTATTTCACGATGAAGTTCAACAACCTCACTTTCGACAGCTTGGCTTGGCCCGATCTTGCTGAGCAGCACCCCATCAATCTGCTGCTGAATGCCCTTCCCGAGCTATGCGCCAAGTGTCGATGGACATGACAAGCTTGCGCCTCGCAAGTCGACCCAGCTGGAACCTTCCACACCAAGCTCATTCTGTGGACCTCCTCCATGCGAAAGCCAAGGCGCTCTGTCTGTCGTTCATATCCGATTAACGCCGATGCCGGGAAGATTTGCGACCAATACGGCGGTGAGGACATCTGTGATGCGCGCGTTTCTGCCGCGGAGTTGATGGTGGATGACGAAGAGGACGATCAAAGTCCCCAGTCGCCGCAGCGTGGTCCCTTCGAGCTTCCGCTTGAATCGCATTTTGGGCCTTGGCAAATTTTACTGCTGCCTTGACGATGAATGTTTCAGGCTTTGTCCTTTTTGGCCAGCGTGGTATGTAGTTTTCATTCAAAAATCAGACCGCAAACTCAGAGTGCTTTGCGCTGCGTGAAAGGTGCCTACATCGCGAACTGCAGTGATCCCAGCTTGAGAAAGACCAAAAGACCGACGAGCATTGCCGTGGCATGGGGACCAACACCAGACTAAGAAGTATCGTCGCAGCATAGCTACACCGTATCCTCTACGCCCGGATCTCTCCCAAAATCCATCACTTGCTTAGAAGACGTCTCGAACAAAACCGTGTCTATCTTCAACAACGTCACAGAAAGCTGCAGTGACAGTCCAGACACCCGCGAAGAGCAAGCCAAGCAGGGAATTCGTTGGTTGAAGCCAAGCAACTAGAACGCTGAAGAAACGTCTGACCCACGGCCTCGTGCCGCTCGTCTGAAAGCTATCGAGATCGCGCCCTATACGTTAACGAAGACACGGCGTATGAGCAAAGCAGATGTCCAAGCACGGAGGAAAGCGCGCGCAATCGCAGCTCGTCTTGTCGCCATCCACGCGGCCAATCGACACGTCAGTGACGCAGTCTTGTCGTCCGCAGAACCAGTATATATCGCAGCAGGCTGCGTGAGGTTGTAGCCCATTCACAGGTCCGCCCGCCCGCACTGCCCCGTCGAGGGCCTAGCCATTCCCGCGATAGAAAGGCCCCCTCGGCAGTCGATGTGACCAAAAGCACGTCATGTCAAGCCTCGTTACCTCGAACCGATTGCAGAAACGCCGCAACAACTGCTAGCCATATCCACCGCCTCCATCTCGCCCAAACACGTGCGCATCCGGTATCGCAGCCATACGAACCGGTTATTGGGATGCGGAAACGGGCTGGTGGTGCTGAGAGATCAGCGCGTGGTGGTGGTAGTAGTAGCGCCGCCGCTAGGTGGGATGGTGGACCCGATGATGGGCCGGAGGGCGGTCGGTCGGCTGGGGCGGGTTTTGGTGAGTAAGTCTGATAGGCCCAGGCGCCGGAACAAGGCTGGAAATGTCGAGGCTGGAAGAGGCATGGACGGGAGGGCTGGACGATGATGTGAGTTCATGGTGTTGACAAATTGGGATCGGAAAAATAGTATGTAACGAGCTGGCATCTCGTCGAGTTGCGAGTGGTGGGCGTGAGTAGACCCGGGGACTGTGTTGGTGCTGGGTACCAACGGCTGTTGCGAGTTTGCTGCACAGCGCACGTTGCAGCTCGGTTCATCCATCGCCGTCTTAGAGGCGACGGAGGAGGCCGGATCGTATCACGCGCAGCTGGATGGCACGATGGAGTACCTTGGCATGGAGCGACGTTGGCGGAAAGCTGCAAGGGTTGCGACAGCTGGACTCTGCACGTGGGAATGCCGTGCCTTTTTAAGACGTTATTGCACGCATGGTTCGTTTCTCCTTCTCCGCACACTTGTACGTACAAGAAGCCGGCCCCGAACATGGCGACTCACGGCCAGGGTGAACACCAGCAGGGCGACTCACGGCCCCCCAACACCAAGGCGACTCACGGCCAGGGTGAACACCAGCAGGGCGACTCACGGCCCCCAACACCAAGGCGACTCACGGCTACGGTGCAACAGCATGATTCACGGTGCAACAACAGCAGACAGCACGACTCACGGTGCTGCAGGCAAGGCATGGCAAGGCAAGGCAGGCACGGCGGGCAGGAAAGGCACGGCAAGAACCTCAACACCATGCCAAGCATCACGAGCTTCCCTCAAGAAGCTAGCTCGTGGGAGGGTATGTTGACATATAAGCAGAATAGCGTAGTCAGCGAGGAGCAGGATTTACAGGCGGGCCCCGGGTCACCTCCCCTCCGCTTCTCATGCCAATGCAACACTCCTCACCAAACACCCCCAAATTGCAACATCATCCCCCCTTGACGTTCGAAAGGCACTCATACATCCACTGCACACGGCAGCAAGTACTCGGCAGACCCCGAATTTTAGATTGTCTATCTTCCAGTCCACGCCAAGAGCGACATCGAAAGCACGAAAGAAGGCATTTTTCCCGCCGCTGTCCCATCATCTACCCATCAAACTTTTGTGTGTGTGTGTGAGGAAAATCTCCAAAGCAGAGAAGATGGAAAGAAAAGGAAAGAAAAGAAACCGCCTTAAAGCCGTGTCGTGTTGACCAAATCATCCCCAAAAAAAGCCACCAGAAAAAAAAAAAGAGGGCCATCGATCCCTCGGAGAAAAGGCCCGATGGGAGAAAAAGAATAGCTGCAAAAGAGGCAGCAGGCAGGCAGACAGGCAGGCGCCGCGAGTGACGGAGCAGACCCCAAAGCCCCTCCTCTGCCCTGCCAGAAAGAGCAACCAAAGCAACCCGCCCCTCCTTCCTCCTCGCAAAAGCAGCCAGAAGTCTTTTCCCTCTTTCCTCCTTTGAAACCTTCTCCATTTTTCTTCTCCTTTCCTCGTTCGGGGAGGAACAAGAGACCAGACCAGACCAGACCGTACCCCTCCCTCACTCCTCCACACCACCCTCCACGTCACCACCACCACCGAAACCAGTCTCATCTACCCAACCCCCCTTGCCCATGTCCTCCAGCCACGACCGGGTCGATGCCGTCGAGACGGAGCGGCGGCTGCGGCGCGGGTTGGACGGAGGAGCCGCCGCCGTCATCATCATCTCCACTCCCCCACCACCCAAGCCAGGCGCGGCGGTGGCAGCACGCGCAACACGCGCATCAGCGGTCTGCAGAGAAGAGGGATCCGACGCCGACGCCGACGCCGACGCCGACGTCGTGCGACAGCGCCGGCGCTGAGCAGAAGAAAACAGCTGTTGCGACGATCGAGTGTTGGACGCGAGGAGACGGCGTTTCTTGGCGTGGGGCTGCTGTCGGCCGGGAGGAGACGACGACGACGATGCGAAGGACGAGGTGAGAGAGCCGTCGGGGTTGGCTGTGACGGGATCGGTGACGGTGTCGGCGACGGCGGCGGTGGACTCTGCGTCGGAGTCGGCCTCGGAAGGCGAGGACGAGGACGGGAGGCTGCGCTTCCTCTTGGAGCCGGCGGGGAGCAGGCGTTTCGGGGAGACGGAGGCAGAGTGGTTGTCGGACGACGACGATGCTGGGGAGGCGTCTTCTTGCTCGGGGGAGGTGGGAGGGACGGACGAGAGGGCCGAGCTGGCGGCGGTGGAAGAAGGGTGGCGCGGCGCCGGGACCGGGATGGTGGCATGCTGCTGCACCTCACTTTGACTTCCGTGCTGCTGCTTGTCGTCGTCACCTACGCCGCCCATCTCGACGTCACTTTCGCTGTTGTCCTCGGTCTTGACCTCACTTTCGACAATGTCCTGCACCTCGGCCTCACTGCCGTCATCGTCCTTGTCCTCCTCACCCTCGCTCTCCTCCGGCGGCGGGAACCTCGTCACCCACTCCTGCTCCAGCGCATCGAGCCGGAAGCCGGTGATCTTCCAGGCGAGGTCCTTTTCCGCGTGGAAGTTCATTTCGTAGTTCTCCGTCTCCTTTGCGCCGCGCACGCGGTGCTCGTTGCGGGTGGCGTGCATCATCAGGCGGTGGCGGCCCGCCTCGTCGGCCATGAGGTCGACGCCGTGGTCACGGTAGAAGGTCTTTGCCAAGTAAGCGGCGAAGGCGTTGGCGCGCGAGTCGGGCGTGAGTTCGGAGATGGCGACGATGGACGAGTCCGGGTAAGGCGCGCGTTGGCGGCTGCTGCTGGATCTGGGTGGGCGCGGCGGCATCGTGGTCGAGGTCGTGATCGTTGGCGTGCTAGACACTGTCGAGGTGAGTGGGGCTGTGTCGGTGGTGGTGACGGGTTGTTGGGCGTCCGCTGAAGTAGAAGAGTTGGTACCTGCGAGTCCGTCGGATTTGGCAGCGGCAGGAGCGTCCTTTCCGGGGCTAATCTTTTCCACCTCCTTCTTCTGCTGGGCGCGCTTCTTGACAGCAATGTCGAGCCGTGCCAACGTCACCTCCCATGCTAGCTCTTCGTCACCCCAGCGGAAGAGGCCCAATGTCGTAATCCCAGTCTGACTATCGTGCAACACAGCGGGCATGGCGGCAGTTGCATGCTTTTTAAGCCGCTCCATTGCTACGGTATCCGTCGCAATTTTCGTCTTGTGCGAGACGTGCCAAGCGGCCAGAATGTAGGCGATGAGCGCGTTGGCCCGAGGATCAGGTGTGACGTCTGCACTATAGTTGTAGTAAGGCTTAATAGGCGCATGAGGCTTGCGCTTCCTTGTGAGTGCCTTGGCTGTGGCCTTGGCTGCGAAAGCCCTCGCAGGCTTTGCGGTCTGCTTTTGTTGCTGCTGCTGCTCACGCCCAGAAGAAGATTGAGCCTGTTCCTCTCCCAATTCCTGCTTGTTCTTGGTCCGTTCCTCATCCCTAGGTGAGGAATGCATGATCATCTCGTTGAAGAGCTGTTCGCTGGGACCAGCGCCGTTGTCATCCTCCGCATCCGCATCCGCATCCGCATCTGCGGGGCCACCGCACTCGGCAGTAGCTGGACCAACATCGACAACACCCACTGTGTCCCTGATCATATCGTTGAAGGAGACGGTCGTATCCTCGTCAGGCTGAGTGGGCACGCCGATCTGATCTTGGGAGGACGTGAGTGAGCGAGCAAGAGTTGTAGCACGCTCTACTATCCATTGGAAGGGATTCGCCCCGTTCGAAGCGGCAGGAGTCTGGACCGGATAAGCCGATATAGGCTGAGGCTGGGCGAACATCATTGGGTTCATGGGCTGTCCAGAGAAGTTGCTGAAACCAGGCTGAACGCTCATCGGATACTGATTAATAGTCAAACTGGGGTCAATTCCAAAGTTGTTTGCCATGGCAGGCACGCCATTCGGAGCCAGAGGGTGAAGGCCATTAGGCAAAGTGCGTTGGATGTAACCACTGAGATCGTTTTCCAGATCAAGCTGCTGTTGTGCAGGTGCAATCTGTGGCTGCTGAGCACCCATCCAATAAATGGGCATGGGCAGGTTCTGACAGTCAGCTGGAATGGCATTGCTTGGTCCCTGGCCTTGAGACTGATCCTGGAGCTGAAACTGATTCTGGAGCTGAGACTGATCATGGAGCTGAGGCTGATCCTGGAGCTGAGACTGGTATTGGAGCTGAGTCCGATCCTGAAGCCAGGACTGAGCGGGTTCCTGCGGAAACGAACCGGCCTTCATCTTAAGCTTCACAACCAACGAATTTGCGCCCTTGCCCTCGCCCTCTGCCTCGCCCTCGGCAGCGGCAGCCCGCTTCGCAACCGGCTCACGCTCGGGCCTGCCGTCCTGCCGGGGCCTATCCTCCTTCTTGAGCCTCACCCCGACGAAAGCCGCGATGCGGGAGGCCTTTTCCCAGTCCGACACCTTCAACTCCTTGAGCCGCGCGATGCTCAGGTCGCGGACGGCCTTCAACCAGACCTCGGTCGCGAGCGGGGTGCACCACGGCCCGTGGATGCCGGTGAGCACGTAGGGGGAGCGGGCCGCCTGCCTGGCCATCTTCATCTGCTCCCGGGTCGGGGCCCAGCCGAACCAGCGCTTGAAGGCGGCGTGGGCGTGGGCGAGCTGGTCGACCGTCATCTTGGCGCGCACGTCCATGTAGTGCACGATCAACCCCCATTCCTTTGAACGCTGTTCGGCGGTGAGCTTCTGGGGGGTGGATGCAGCGGGGATGGCTGCCGTGCCGCTGGTGTTGGGTCGAGTGGGTGCAAGGCCCTTGCCGTGCTTTGCGGCTGCCGGAACAGGGGCCGGGTTCTCTTTGTGGACGCTCGACGCACCCGACTCGGGGTCGACAGGCGCCGGTTCAGTTGTCGACTGAATATGCATGTCGGAATCGGTAGGGCCGGCAATGGTCGCAAAGTTCGGAGGAGGTCCGGATCCGGTGGAACCTAGGAAGTTGTTATCAGCAAGTGTCCTTGGAGAGAAGCCAAATGCTCGCATTAGGGAATGGTCGATTTTCGCGGGAAAGCTGTTCGGGAAGAGCAACTTACCTGGAGGCATGAGGTTAAGAAGGTCATCCCAACCCTGCCCGTTAGGCCCCATAGAACCACCGAACTCATCCTCAATGGCTTGCATACCCTGAACGACGATGTTGAGCAATTCAGAAAGTCTCGCTTGAGACGATCTATTGAGCAAGCGGTCGATGGTCGGCGGTTCAGGAGCCATGTTCAACAGCTGGACTGCCCGCAGCAGTGATTTTGTTGTGGAACAGTCAAGACCTGTACCCTTTTTTCAAGCAAACGGTACTCCGGCAAGTTCTCGGTTTCGTCCAGCCGAAAGGGTGGTGCAAGATCTTGATCAGATGGCCAGAGGGGACCGAAGAGTGGCAAGAGGGTAGGTTCCCAGTGGCAATTGAGCTGCAAACTTGACCTGGAGCGACGGTCAAAGATGCGAATGGTGGATGAAAAGAACTCGCGAGGTTGTGAGAAATCCAGCGAGTTGCGGAAAGGGTCAGGGTACGAGTGTTCGGGGTGTTGTGCAGTTGGGGGATGGCGTCAGATGTGAGATTTGAATGGTGGTGGTGAAGCCGCTGGGCCTCACATTGGCCGGTCCGGGTGTCGATGTTGAGTGCGAAAGTCGAGGTGGCGAAGCCAGGTGACGCGCCGAGAGCGCGCACTTCAAGACTGGAAGAGCGCGAATGGAGCCTTCAAGTGGCCTTCGAGAGTCGTTCTTAACGTGTCTGACGATCAAAGGGCGGGCAAACAGGCGGGTCCAGCGGTTTTGTGTCGTTGAGGTTGGGGTTGAAGAGGAAGAAAGGTCAGACATGGATGGGGGTTTTGCTGTCGCCGCGACAGGCCCCATGACGTCCCGGACCAGGCGCTGCATGTGATCCTGATGCTCGACAAAGTAGGAAAGAGCAAGAGACAGAGCGGACACGAGGATGGGGCCCAAAAGCAGCAGAGTGCACGTGAGTGATGGCGAACAAGAAGCACGGGACGCAAGGATAGAAAGCAAAACTAGAACACTGCACATGACGTCTATGCAAGGTCTATCAAAGAGGAAACTACAAGGGAGGGGGTGGTAAAAACATCAAAAAGTTGAACGGGTATTATGCCAATGCAAAACCTACGTACATACAGCCCCAAGCCGGATAGTGGTATGACCGTCGAGTGTTTTCCTCATTCAGGGGCTCCAAGAGCATCCTTAAGCAAGCGGCTTCAGGATGATGTTGTCGATGAGACGAACGGGGACCTGACCGCCGCCGAGACCGAGGTCCTCACCAGCCTGCGGATCCTCGGTGGGTTGCATCTTGATGGCAGCACTTAGAATGGCGCCCTTCTTCTCGTCGACCACATCGACCTCCTCAAGACTATCCGGATCGGCCAGGGAGATGTAGTCCACATCAAAGAGAGCTCTGTCCTTCGGCTGCAGCTCCTCCTGCTGGCGGATCTTGTTGTTGGTCAGGTCATGCGCGGGCCAGAGCACGTCATCCCTCTTCCGCTTGCCACTGGTGTACTGCTCCTCGGCCTTCCACAGAGCCTGGGACAGGACGGTCGACACGTTGCGGCGGCGGGCACCGAGATACACGTTCCTCGAGCTCATGGCCAGGCCATCCGCCTCGCGCTCGGTCGGACCGATGCGGACCTGTGTGGGGATGTGGAAGTCCTGGACCATGCGCCGGATGATGACCGTCTGCTGCACGTCCTTCTGACCAAAGTAGACCTTGTCGGGCTGGACGATGTTGAAGAGCTTGGTGCAGACGGTAGCGACTCCGCGGAAGAAGACGGGGCGAGAGGCACCCTCGAGCTTGTTGGCGAGCGGGGTGATGGTGACAAAGCTGCCGTGGCCGTCAACATCCGACGCGGGCGGCAGGGTGGGGTACATGATGTTGGAGGTGGGCGCGAAGATGGCCTTGACGCGGCCGCGGGCGGACGAGGCCTGCAGCTGGTCGTCGAGGGCGCGCAGCTTGTCGAGGTCGGCGTCCCACGTCTTGGGGTACGAGTCGAGGTCCTCGTTGACGCCGAACTGGGTGGGGTTGACGTAGATGGAGACGAAGATGTCGTCCGTCTCGGCGGCGGCCTGGCGCACGAGCGAGAGATGGCCTTCGTGCAGGGCGCCCATGGTGGGGACCATGCCGACGGTCCTCTGGGCCAGCATCTGCTCGCGGCGGTAGGCGCGCAGCGGCGCCACCTCGCGGAAGACGCGGAAAGGCGATTTCCCAGCCATTGTAGTGCTGAACGGACGAGCAGAGGAGAACTGGGACGATTTGGCTGAGGCGCGCAGCGGCGGGGTGAAGAAAGAGCGCAGCATTGCGGCGGTGGTGGGAGGCCTTTATGTAATAGGGGATGCCGGGGCGGGTGGACTGACTGCGGCTCAGCCAGGGGTGACGGAGATGGAAGGACAGCGCAAATCATCCATGGTGGTGGTGCCGAGTGAGAAAATGGTGTCGTGCTGCTGTGTGCGCGGTAGAGCAGCTCACGCCCGCGACCGCGACACCAGCGGCCCGGGCCGCGTCCACGTGACCCGGCGCTACCAATCTTATCGCCGACCGCGCCAGGGCTCTGCAAGAAATTTTGGCCGCCGACTGCGACTGCCCATCTCTGCCACTCTCCACTCCACCACCTCTCCACCTCTCCACCCCGCCGCCTCGCCCAGCAACCATGGCCGACGATGGCATGCTGCTCAACTTTGACCTCGGCGACACCGCCCTCGTCGCGAAGCCCACCTTCAAGGGTGGCCGTTGGAAAGACCGCCTGACTGCCAAGAAGGCCGCAACGCGACGCGACAGGAAGGCAAAGCCCGATGCCGACGATGCGCATCCCCCCTCCGACCCGAGGCCTGCCAAGCGCCAGCGCGTCGATGACCAATTCGCCCAGCAATGGGGTCATGGCCCCTCCGCGAGACCGAACCAGCAACCCCAAAAGAACGCTCCGCCCAAACAAGTCGTGTCCTCCCTCTTCACTTACAACCCGGTCTCCAAGACTCAGGCCGGCACGAAGCGCGAGTACGAAAATGAAGATGCCATTGCCCCGAGTAACGCGCCGCTGTCATCTGAACTCGAGACGTTTCTAAAACTAGGCCTCTCTCCGAACCTCGCCAGCCATCTGTTGAACAAGCTCTCCATAAAGGCCCCTACCGCCATCCAAAAATCCGCCATACCGCAGCTGGTGAAAGAGGACTCGGATGCTTTTATCCAAGCCCAGACCGGTTCCGGAAAGACGCTAGCCTACGTGCTGCCCATTGTGCAACGTCTGGTAAACTTGGGCAAGGATACGGTGCACCGCGACTCAGGCCTCTTCGCCATCATCCTTGCCCCGACCCGCGAACTGAGCAAGCAGATTTCCGTCGTGCTGGAAAATGTCCTGCGCGCTACCAACTGGATCGTCTCCGGTACCGTCATTGGTGGTGAGAAGAAGAAGTCCGAGAAGGCCCGTGTGCGGAAAGGCTTGAACATCCTAGTCGCCACCCCCGGTCGCCTGGTCGATCACCTTGAACATACCGAGGCCTTGGACGTTGCCAATGTGCGCTGGTTGGTCCTGGATGAGGGCGATAGACTGATGGAGCTTGGTTTCGAGAACGATATTCAGAAGATTGTCGGCTCCCTCAACCTGCGCATGAAGGCGACCAAGAACCGGATAGCCGGCTTGCCCCCGAAGAGGATGACAATCTTATGTTCGGCAACCATGAAGATGAACGTTCAGCGCTTGGGCGAGATCAGCTTGAAAGACGCAGTGCACATTCAGAATGAGTCTGGGGAGGAAGAGACAAAGGACGCGACTTTCTCAGCCCCAGCACAGCTTCGCCAGTCGTATGCCGTGGTTCCCGCCAAGCTTCGCTTGGTCGCACTGGTTGCCCTTCTAAAACGGACGTTTGTGAGAAAGGGTAGTGTCATGAAGGTCATTGTTTTTATTTCATGTGCCGATTCCGTCGAATTCCACTTCGAACTTCTGGCAAGGGAGGCGCGCGAGGAGCCCAAGGAGAACGAAGGCGAAGAAGAAGATCAGGAAGAGAAAAAGGATGACAAGTTCCGGTTCGGCGACAGGAGACGCTGGCGGCCCGAACCGCGGAAAATCGAACCCGTCACCACCAACCGCACCATTGCACCCTCCCCCACTCTGTCCGGTGAGGACAACCCGGTCACGGTCTACAAACTCCACGGTTCTCTCGCTCAATCCCTCCGTACATCCACTCTCCAGGCTTTTACTAAGAGCACTACTCCGGCCGTGCTCGTCTGTACGGACGTCGCCTCCCGTGGTCTTGATATGCCCAACGTGGACTTCGTCATTGAGTACGACCCGGCCTTTGCCCGCGACGATCATCTGCATCGCGTTGGTCGTACCGCTCGTGCCGGCAAGGACGGCCGTGCTATGCTCTTCCTGCAGCCAGGCGACGAGGAAGGCTACGTCGACGTGCTCAAGCAGGACCGGCCCACGACCGACTCGGGTAGCACCGGCCTTGTGCGGCACGACGCAAACGAGCTCCTCCGTAAGGCTTTCACGCCGCCGGGGGTCATTGCCAAGTCGGCATGGGAGGACGCGGCGACCAAATGGCAGCTCGACGCCGAGCGCTGGGCCCTTGCTCAGCCGGGCCGCCTCGAACTGGCCAGACGCGCGTATCAGAGCCATGTACGGGCCTATGCGACGCACGTCCAGGACGAACGCATCTACTTCAACATCAAGGAGCTCCACCTTGGGCACCTCGCCAAGGCCTTCGCCCTACGCGACCGGCCCGGCGCGATCAAGGTGCCTGGGCTGCGGCCAGACGCGGCCAAGGCCAAGGAAGAGAAGGGACGGCGGGTCAGGGAGAATGCGGGAGGTGGAGCCGGAGGCAGGAGCCGTGCAACGGAGGAAGCGCGGGGTGGAAACGACGTAGACGAGGCGGGCAAGAAAATGAGGGCATTGGCGAGGAAGATGATGGGTGGGGCGGGCGAGTTCAATTTGGGATGAAACCAGAACGACGATCGCCGGTGTTCGATGCGTCTTCGATGAGGGAATTGAGGGGAAAGGCTAGCAGCCTCACCAGTGATGAACAGGGGATCATGCAGGTGATGATACCACCGTTTGAGGCGCCATGTGGAGTAGGAATCGTCGCTTACCGGAAGGGGGTCAGGGCGCCCTCGACCGGTCAGCCCGCTTTCCTCTCCAGACCGCACCACACCGGTTGCGCAACGGTCCGTCGTCCCGCAAAACGGCCCCGCAGAGTGCCCCAATTGGGGAGGGGTTGTGGATCTGGTAGAAGCGGACCCATGCTTCGGATCGTAGCTGCCCATTCGCTCGCTTCGAGCCTACCAGGGGGCCGAGCTGGACAGGAGCCCCTCGGTCCAGACCAGACCGTTCGCTGTCTTTTATGTGGCCATTCCCGCGCGCCCTGGGAGTCAATTGCAATATCTGCCTCTTCTTCTCTGCAGTCTCGAGAAGGAAAAACAAGAAATATAAAAAGAACACCTCTTTCCACCATGCCAAAGTTCTGCCTCTTCGCCTGCCGATCCCGCCACGACGCGAGGTCCTCGGCCGCCTCGACCGCCACGGCCAACTCAGCATCGCCCGCCCACCACCACGACGACGACAACGACGACGCCCAACCGCCCGCCCGTGTCCTCACGCCGACCGGCAGGCACTTCGCCGTGGCGCAGAAGGAGCGGCGGCGCGCCTCGCCGCCGCCCTGCATCATCGTGCCCTCGGCGAACCGCACATCCACCCTCTTCCCCTCGACAACAGACGTGTCGGCGTCGGACAAGCCGGCCGACAGCCCGGTCGACTCGCTGCACCGCCACCACCGCCAGTCGTACTACCGCCAGCAATCGCACGACGCGACAGGCAGCGGCACGACCATCACCGGGAGCCGACCGCAGACCGTCTACGCCGCGGCCGACAGCCCGGTCTCGAACCTGGCGCCGACGATCCGGATCGTCTCCGATGGCGCCACGTCGCCGACGCCGGTGGATGCGTGTCACTACGAGAACCTCGCCGATTATGACGACGACTACTCGGCCTCCGGCCGCCGCTCGGCCACGCTGAGGGGCAGCCCCAGCCCGAGCAACGCGTCGTTTTACGACAGCAGGCCGAGCACCGCCTTCTTCGATGCCGAGAGCCACCTGCGCTTCGGAGCCGGGCCGTCGTGCGCGTCGTTGGGGAGGTTCGACACGAGGCAGGTGCCCGTCGCACCGGCCGAGTAAACGAAAGAAAAAAAAGAAGATGACGATGAGCAACGAGTCTATTGTTGAAATTTTGCACATCGTGCAGAGGCCCATCGATAGTGTGGTGGGTGGGTAGCTGAGAGTGGGTCGGCGGTAGTGTGGTGGTATGTGTGTGGTATGGGAATCTCGACCTTCTGCGTCCTGACTTCATCCATCCACCCCCCCTCTCCACCTTTCCGACCCATTTCCACCCTTCCCCATTTTATTTCCCACCACGGGCCCCCCGGGGATCGATCAACCGAGATCCCATTCGCTCATTCTTTTCTTCTCTCTCTTCGTCGCACTCTGGCCAGATTGTGCGATCGGAGCCACCGGCATGCGTTGTCGGTCGCCCCGCCCAGCGCAGCCCAACGAAGCCTTGGCCGGCGTGAAGGGCGGCTTCGCGTCTGCTGTCCGGTCGAATTTCTCTCCGCAACCAATTCATCCACTTCGACTTTCATCACTCGCCCCCGCCGCCGTCTCCCCGATCAGCATTGCTGGCTGGACAGGGGGGGGGAGGGGCGAGTACATTGGACGAACCAACTGCTCTTCTCCTCCACCCACTGCCAATTTTTTTTGACAGGCAGACGAAAGGACACGTGTCTCTTTTCCGGGGCAGGAGTCTTTCCTCCTTCCATACCTACTGTGAACGGTTTTTTTTTTTTTTTTTCGCGGCGCAGAACGCGGGTCGGTCGCCCGCTGTTCGGCATCATCATCATCATCATCATCAATCACACTTTCCAATTTCTTGTCATGGGGTACGGAAAGGGAAGGAAACGGAAAGGGGGTGGCCCACGGGCCGGTTAATCACCAACAGGCGGCGGCTCAAGATTGATTTTCGCAAACCGTTGTAACAACAACAAATAGTAATTGTAACAACAACAGCAACAGCAACCGGAACGGAAGAGAAAGGGAAAGGCGCAACATCCATCAACAATAAACCTGGGCGGAATCACATTTGTACTCTTTTTTCGGGTTTTGGCATTGCATAGGACGGACGGACGGACGGTGGGCGATGGAAAGAAGGAAGCCCCTCCCCCTCGTTGGCGACACAGCGACGGCGATGGATGGCGGCGGTGGGTCAAAGTCTTTTTGTTTTTAATTTGCTTTCGTTCCGAAAGTCTCGTTTGCATTGTAGAGGAAGAAGAAGACGAATAAGAAGGAGACGAAGAAGGATGAAGAATCCAATCAATCAATCAATAATGTACTGTACATACATACCGATATCAAAAAAAAAAATAAAAACGAAACTATAAACAACATGCCGACAGCAACAACCCGTCACACACTGCCACATACCACGAAAACCCGCCGTGAACAAGCGAACCGTCTCCCCACCGTCTCCATCCCACAAAAACCCAGCGGCAGCAGTCCCTCCTCCGCGTCCGTCCCATCAGCGTCGACGAAAACGAACGGGAAACAAGAACCGGCCGGCTAAACGCTTGATGATGCAGCAGATGCAGAATGCAGAATGCAGATCCCACCCACCCACACCCACCCTCCCCCCTGCCCTTTTTCCCATCATCATCCGTGGTTGGTGGGCCCATAAGTAAAGTGTTCTAGAATCCCCCTCCACCCCCTCCACCTCCTCCCCCCTTCGCGCCCACCCGAAGTGAAACATGCATATGCTGCATGCAGGTACATAACTCGCACCCGTCCTCCGCTCCGTCACCGGTGAGGAAGATCCATCCCCAAAGTGGCGGGCGGGCGGGGATTCTGTCGTCCTAAAAAAAGAAAAAAACGACAACGACAAAAAAAAAAAAGGAGAAAAGAGAGGGTCGGTCGGTCGTCCCCGTTCGACGAGTCGACGACCGCCGATTGGGTTGTTGTTGGTGGGCTTCTGCATACATGGATTGTTCGGGTCGGTCCCGAATGCTGCTGGTAAATGCGGGCCTGCCTCGTGTTCGCTCTCTGCCAATCGGGATGAGACTGATGATGCGGCGTTCCCCCCGGGGGCCGGTGGTGGTGGTGGAGAAGAATGCGGCGGCGGCGGCCACACCCGGAAAAAAACCGACCCCCAACCTGCAGGCTGCCTGAACGAACCCCATGACATACCTCTCACCTCCTTAAGCTGTCAGCTCGCACTGCGGGCGGTCCGAAAGAGATGTCCTGGCCAAAAACATGACACTTATCAGCATCAGCAAAGAGCGTGAGCCGCATCAATCATAACCAACAAAGCCAACAAACATGCTGAAAACGAATTTCATTTCTCCATGATTTTTTTTGTTCCCCCCCTTCTCACTTCAGCCGCTATAGAACTCCGATTCGAACTCCTGGAAGAAAAAAAAAGAAAAGATTTTTTGGGGGTTGCCTCGCCGACGACTGGAAACAAGAAGAAAGAAAACCACGAGACCCTCCCAACTTCGAAGTGTCCCCCACGCTACTCCCGCACGCCGAACGTTTGCGATGACAAGCCAAGAAACAGGGAAAAGACAAAAATCGCAGATGCACCGTGTTCGTAAGTCATGTATCTTTGTCAAATGAGACAACAAAGAACCCCAGCAAGAGAGGAAAAGAGAGAGAGAGAGGGAGGGAGAGAGAGATAGCAGAAACAGGAACCGACGAACACGATCAGCAAAAACCCGACCCCCTTCTATCCAGCGAGTGTTCCAATGAGGAACCAGAGACATTAAGGAAAAGGGAGTGAAACAAAACAAGATCTTCGCCAAGGATGCCCGAATGCTTCCAAAAGACCGATAGATGATGACCATGTTGCCGGACTTGGTGCCCCGATGGAACAAGTAAAGAAAAAACCCACCATTCTCTGTGTCGTTACGGGCAAGAACTCCAAACGTAAATAAAACAAGCGTATTCGTACAGACACGTTGACACCAATGTGTACTGCAGATCCTACTCACGTATTAAAAGCCCACGTGCCCCCGCTGCTGATGCTGTTGGGCGCAACATAGTAGCTTTGATAAGGATGTTGAGGCATCGAAAAATCGGCCGCAGCGAGCATCGGGTTAAGAATGCCTGAAGGCAGCCGGGGTCGGGGTGCCACGGTCGAGGCTGGTCCCACTGCTACCTGGGTCGGGTTGCTCACGGCGGTGGTCGGAGTAGGTTGAAGGCTGGTCATTGGCTGTAGCGATGTAGCCTGCGACTGTACAGAAGCCACGGCCGCGTTGGCTTGTGCCTGAGCCTGAGCTTGTGCTTGAGCTTGGGCTGCGGCTTGAGCTTGAGCCGCCACATACGGCATCTGTGCGGCTCCACCCATGTTAGGCGTCGGAAGTTGTTGCTGCGGTTGCTGCTGGGCCGGCGGATCTTCCGGCCATCCCCATTGTTTCTTGAGCTCAGTATTGATGAATGCAACACGCCATCCAGTCTCTTGACGTATTTTGTCCAGGATTTGCAAAACCTCCTCTTGCTCACGGCGGTTGGTCAGGCACTCGGCAGCAATAGCAAGGGAGCGGAGGGCCACGCTAGCAACGCCACTGAAGCCTTATCAGCAATCAAGGAACTTCACATGTAAACTGAGCACTTACCGGTCTTTGACATGCGCAACTATTCCACATATTTGTTGCGAGTGACGCTGCAAGAGATCGTGCATCTCACTGCCATCCTTGGACTCGATAGGGTTAACTTGCGCCATCAGGCACATGGCCGTGTGGTAAAAGAGCCGTGCCACAATCGTTGTCCGCTTGATGAGCCAAACCTCAGGGAATGCTGACTGTGAAGTGGTCTGGTATGGGTAGAGATATGCCATCGGATGCATGGTCCGGGGGATGCACTCGTTCCAGGAATCGCACCAATCCCTCAGTCTCTGCCACTCGGCGTATCTTTTCTGCAGCCTGATATGGTCGTCTTGCGGAGAGCCTGTCGACTTTCTCGGGATCGATGCCCGGAAGTTGGCAATCTTGGCCACAATGTAGACTATGCGATAGGTCCACACCTCTTCCCTCCCGGCCTCGGTCTCCCGGGTGAAGTCCATGTCAACGCCCCACTCGTCAGGGTCCCAGGCAACTTGCCAATTAAAATGCAGACAACTCAGCAACTCCATACCCACGTTAAGCCAGAAGCAGGCAGCTCCTATCCCAGTCGACCTCGCGTTCCACCCGCATTCCTTGATGAGAGCACGGGCACCAGCGATGTGATTCATTCGTTGCAGAGCACGTTCACACATGATTTCGTAGACATTAAGGATGACGGCGGTCGTGGCGCAGATGACGGTGTCGCGGTTGGGGTTTTGCAGAGAGTTGAGCAAATATCTTGTGGCCGTGTCGTAATAATTCAGTGCTTTGTCCTCAGTGTACCGGGCATTGACCAGAGACAAATGGCGGGCGCCGCATGCCAAGAACGCATTCAGTAGCATGGGTTCTCCCAGAGCGTGAAAGGGCAGCAGCCTAGAGAACTATCATGGTGTTAGGAGGGCGATACAGACAGAGGTTTAAGCGGCACATACGTGTTTCTGGGGATCCATGCTGTCCATCCACAGGCCCACTTCCTCGACGAAAACCTGCATAAACAATACCTCCTCCTGAGTGTTCAAATAATCTCGCGACCGTGCAGGTGGCGACGTAGTCGGTTCATGGCTGTTGTAGGCGGAGGCTGCCTGGATGGAACTCGACGCAGAAAAGTCAAGGCCGGCGTGCTGCACGTGCGGATTGGCGGGCGGTTGCGTTGTCTCATACATCATGTTGTTGTGGCCCTCCGAGTATATGTCGGGAAGCACGCCCTGGATGGGCGGTAAAGGCTGGTGGGAGAGCTCGGGGGCGGGAGGGGGGCCTTGTGAGAAGTCCAGCTGCAGGCCGTTCATGGCTTGCGTGGTGGCTTGCACCTCCGGGGCGCCGTATTTGCTGAGACCGCCCTTGTACTCGGAAGCGATGTCTCGGGATTCGTCGAGGAAGCTGATGTTCCAGTCCTGCGACGGCGGGACAACGGGCGGGGCCTGGACGGTGGTATCGATGAAGTTCAGACGAATGCCGCGCTTGCATATTCTGTTGGACTTGCGGCAGTTCTGGCAATGGGGCAGGGCCTCGTCGCATTTGAGGTGGCGCTCCCTGCAGGTCAAGCAGCCGGTGCGCACGCGCTTGGGCTTGCTCGCCGCGGGAGGCTCGACGGGCGGCGCCGTCTGAGCCGAGTCTACGTCACTCATGGTACGGCTGCTCTGCTGGCTATTCTTGCGGGCGTTGGACGCAGAGGCTTGCTTGTTCTGCTTCTTCAATGGCGCCTGGCTCGCGGCCGAGCTCGAGTTCCGCTTGCGCGCGGGGGCAGCGAACGAGCCGGGAAGGCTGTCTGCAGCGGAGCGGAGGGTTGACGAGGGCGAGACGGGCTGGGTGCTCGCATAGAGGTACGAGAGGTCGGGCGGGGGTTGTGCAAACCCGGGGTGGGCGGGCGGGACAGCCACGGTGTCTGCGGGTCGGGGAACAGCCCTCGACGGCATGCGGCGGTGGGCGGGAGAGGGACTCTGGCGGCCGGGGCAGGCTGAGCGGTTGCGGTGGTGAGAGAGGAGTCGGGTGGGTGGATGCAAAGGGTTTCAGGTACCTAGAGGCGGGCGTCGCGACAGGCTGGACGCGAGTCACGCGTCCGGCACCTCTGGGGCGGGGCGGGCGGTGTGGAGCGCTCGCGAGCGCGGAGAGCGGAATTATTGTTGCAGGCTGGACGAGGCGCGGCGCAGAGGGTGAACATGTTGGTGCTGAAGACGACGAAGGGCCGGCGAGCAGGTTCAAGCCGGCAGGGATCGCGCCCGCGCAACTCGAAGCGAGCCCCAGCAAGCCACCCGTCCGTCACCACCGTTCAAGAGATAAAAATGGCCGCGCCGTCTGCCGCAGCTGAGGGCGCGATGCCCCGATGCCTGCGACGCTGGTGACGCTGCCATCGCCGGCTGATGGCGCCGATCTGACGCTGAGCGACGCTCGCCGTGGCCGCAATGTCGCCATGCTCACTCTTTTCCGGCTCCGCACAACACCAGCGCCGCAGTCCCGCCCTGCCCGGGCGCTCCAGCGAGCAGCGGCCACTTGCAAGCCAGCCCTTGCAGCGGGTGGCAGCAGTGGACTGCCGGGCGGCTGCTCGCTCACAGGCTGCACGCTGGTGACGTCTGGGGATGAGGCCATGCACGATGATGATGACGCC
Organism: Diplodia intermedia; assembly: GCA_021495925.1. Classification (NCBI taxonomy): domain Eukaryota; kingdom Fungi; phylum Ascomycota; class Dothideomycetes; order Botryosphaeriales; family Botryosphaeriaceae; genus Diplodia; species Diplodia intermedia. Next base: position 160,858 of record JAKEKT010000032.1, on the reverse strand, counting down.
GGAGCGCCTCGCCTCAGCTTACCCTCGGGCGCGGCTGGGGGCGATCGCCAGAGAAACGTGCGCCCGCCGCCGCCGCGCTTTTTGCTCCCACGCCGCTGTGCATCGCCATCAACACCACCAGGCCCAGCAGCAGGGAAGACGCGCTCGCCCACGTGGCGCGAAGCCTGCGAGACGGTGGACGGGGTTGGCGGGTGGGCCCAGGGTGCGGCTGCGACCGGCTGCGACAGTTTGCGCAACACAACCCCCGCGTGCCGTCGCAGCAAACCTTAAATGCACGCGCTCGCGGGCGGCCGTGTGCCGTGGCCGGCGGGAGATGGCGAGCTGTCGGAGTTGGGAGCGCGCACGCGTCGCTCCGAGTTGTCAGGTTGCGGAAGGCCGCGCCCACTCAAAAAACGATCGCCGTCGATCCTTCTCGTCCCGCCTTGCCCACCAACCTGACCATCATGTCCCGCCCGCCTCAGCTCCAGCACGCCCAGCGCCCGCCGGCTCAGCCCGCGTATATCCTCCGCGGCCATGCCGCCCACGTCCATGCCGTGCGCTTCCTGCGCCACAACTCGCGCCTGCTGACGGGCGATGCTGACGGCTGGGTCGTGCTCTGGAATGTCGCGACCAAGCGTGCCGTTGCCGTCTGGCGCGCCCACGACGGCGCCATTCTCGGCTTCGGCACTTGGGCTGAAGACAAGCTTGTCACGTAAGTTTCCTGCTTGCTTCCTGGCGCCTTTTTCCCCTTCGGGAAGTCGACGCATGAACCGTCCCGCGCCCTTGGTTCAGCTCCAAAAGCAACCCTGCGTACCACCTGCACCCCCGTCGGACCTCTAACAACCTTGATCTATCTTCACCCGCCCTGCAGCCTCGCTGGTGTTCGCCTCGGCTGATGGTTCACCCGAGACAGGCATGGACGCGACTTCCATCTTCGCGTCTGGCAGCTTGGCCCTGCACACGAGAAAGACTTCTCGACCGTCCTGCCCATCGACGACACGACAACGGACCGCAAGCAGCCGTGGCTACTTCACGCTCTTCCTGTCAACACTTTGAATTTTTGCTCGTTTGCAATATGCCCCGAGCAGGTCGCCTCGTCCGATGCGTCTACTCAAAACACGTCGTCCGCGGACCCCATCCTTATCGCCGTACCAAGCACCAAAGATGATCAAGTAGACATCTTCCAGCTACCCACCGAACGCCGTGTGAGCACTGTGCCAAATATAGGCCAAAAAACAGGTGCCACCCCGCCAAAACACCCACCCCCCATCCGACATCGTACTAATTCAAATTACAGGCCTGATCATGTCTATCTCGCTTCAGCACAGCCCGTCCCCATCCGGGCCGCTGCTGCACTGCATCACTGGCTACGAAAATGGCACAGCCGCCGTCCACGCCTTCTCCGCCGCCAACAATACCTGGACCCGCATCTACACCAGCCACGCACACACCCAACCCCTCCTCTCCCTCTCCCCAGCACCGCCGCAGCAACGACAACAACAGCCAACCCCACTCACCTTCTACACCTCCGCCGCCGACGACCTCATCGCCAAGCACACCACCGCAACCACCCCTCCCTCCCCTCCCCCCAATCCCAGCCCCAGCCCCAACCCACACAACAACCCCCCATCCCTCCTCTCCACCGCCTTCGCTCATTCATCCCCATCCACCACCCCATCCCCCAACCCCGCCCCCGCCGCCCCCGTCGCTTCCTCCCCCGCCAAATCCACCCACACCAAGCACGCCGGCCAGCAGTCGCTCACCGTCCGCTCCGACGGCCGCGTGCTGGCGACGGCCGGCTGGGACGGCCGCGTGCGCGTGTACGCGGCCGCGTCGCTCGGGGAGGTCGCGGTGCTGGCGTGGCATCGGGAGGGGTGTTATGCGGTGGCGTTTGCGGATGTGGGGGTTGCGGATGGTGGTGGGTTGTCGGCGATGGCGGCCGGGGAGAAGGGGGAGAAGGGGCGTGGGGGTGGAGGGGGAGAAGAGGGAGGAGGTGGTGGTGGTGGTGCGCCTGTTGACGGTGGAGAGACGACGGGCGAAGGTGGCGGAGCGGTGGGGAGACGGACCGGCAGGACGCCAACGACGGTGCGGTCGAGAAGGGAGGAGAGAGCGGCGGCGGTGCATTGGCTGGCGGCCGGGTCGAAGGACGGGAAGGTCAGCTTGTGGGAGGTGTTTTGATGGCGTGGGGGTGGATAGATGTAGAGAGCGAGAGTGGTTTGGTGATGTCAGTTCGGAGTGCGTGTGAAGCAGAAGACCATCATAGCCGTTAAGGAACGAAAGACGTTCTAATAGCTTGTTTTTACTTTCTTCGTTCGATTGGAGACTCTGATCTCACAAGCCCGCCATCTTGGTGGCTTGTCCGTAAACACTTATTCTACAGTCGATATGGGAGTTTTGCTTTGTACCTCTTTCTCTTGGTCGAATCTCAGACCAGTCTACCCCGGTTTTTTTTCTTTCCCCCCTCCCCCTCTTCCCCACGCGCATTGCGTGTCAACACGTCTGTCTTCCACGATAAAATCCCATCTATCTATCCTACAGTCCAACTCAATCCATCCATCCTTTTTTTTTCGTCTTCCCCTCTCCCGTCCCGCGCTCATTTCATTTCTTCGACGGCCGACCCCGCCTCTTCGGCTTCTTCTCCTCCTCCTCCTCCTTCTCCTCCTCCTCCTCCTCCTCCTCCTCCTCCTTCTCCCTCTCCTTCCTCCGCCTCTCCTTGGCCGCCTCCACCGCAGCCGGGAGGCCATACGTATCGGTGAGGATGTTCAAGCCATGGCTGTACACCTCGAGGGGCGAGCCGGCGCCGAGGATGGCCTCCCTGCGGTCGTCGGTGCCGGGCTTCGCGCGGCCGACGGAGTACTCGACGCCCCAGACGCGGCCCCAGCGGCGGCCGTCGTAGGAGACGGGGCCGTCGAGGATGCCGACGCGGGGGCCGGGGAGGTTGGTGCGCGCGGAGCCGGGGGGCTGCGGTTCGGGGAGGGTGAGGAACTCGCGGACGCAGCCGGGGACCTCGTCGCGGGCGTGGGCGACGACGACGAGGGCCTGGTGCGGGGCGAGGCCGGGGACGCGCACGCGGCCGAGCTGCGCGAGCGACGAGGCGTAGGGGCGCGCGCCGTGGGCGCGCAGCCGCGGGCGGTCGCGCAGCAGGTGGCGCAGCGTCATGGCCTCGCCGTGGTGCAGGAAGAGCATGCACTTGTCGCGCGCCAGCTCGTCCATGCCGGAGAAGGCCTCGTCCAGCACGACCAGGTCGGGCGCCTTGATGATGGCCCGCACGAAGAGCGCGACGCGCTGCGCCGAGAAGCTCAGCTCGCCGAAGCGCACCGCGTCCGCCCAGTCCAGCGCCGCGTGCATCAGCGTCTCCTCGTCGCGCAGCGTCGTCGCCGTGATCTCCAGCCAGCGCGGCTCCTTGGTCTTCGCCTTGCTCTTGCGCCCCCACGTGAAGGCTTCGCCGCGCTGGTCCAGCGTGTCGCCTTGGTCCGGGCACAGCTCGTTGCGGAACCAGCGTAGGCACGCGTTCACTTTCTCGTCTGCCTCGTACGAAAGGCGCGGCCTGGAGAGGGGCGTGTCCGCCCACGCGGACTCGAGGACGCGGCGGACGGTGAGGTGTTTGGGGAAGTACGTGTGCACCTCGGGGCTGGAATGGCCCATTCGGGATTGGATCTCGAAGATGGATATGCCGGGTGAGCCCGGTGTGGGCAGGCGAGAACGGCCGAAAAGCTTGACTGGTGCAGAGTATGTCTGCGGGTGATCAGAGGTTATGAGCGAAAGCAGAGTGGTTTTGCCCGAGCCTAGAGGACGGATGTCAGCAGGGCAAGATGGTCAACATCGGTGGAATCTTACCGTTTGGTCCGAAAACTCCCCAGCGATGCCCTCTCCTTACCTCCCAGACAAGACCCCCCTTCCAGTTTCCTAAGACAGGAGTGTCGCTATCATTATATTTAATTTGTACACCTTTCATCTCTACAAGAGGCTCTCCCAGCGGAATTCGTTCCTCGTCGCTGAGTGGCACGCCATCTGTACTTAGACCTTCGAGAAACCCTTTCCTTGGTCTTTTTAATATCTGACGCATTTTCGTAGCTTTTGCGGGGTCTTGAGAAATCCCATCAAAATCGCCCTTGGCCTCCATCTTCCGAGCTATTTCGTAGAGTGCTAGCGTGTCGTCCATGTCTTCATCAAGGCAATCCATTACACGTTCGCCGTGGTACACCATATTTTCGGGTGGCCTGTCGTCCAGCTTCCAATACGGGGTACGGAACTCGATGTCGGTCTCGTTCGTGCGCAAGTAATGTTCGCGCAGGAACTCGAAGATCTCCTTTCGATCGCCCGTGACGCTGACCTTGGGCCGATCGCCAACGACGACGAAGTGCGTGATCCAATCGGGAATGACGTCCTGCGGGCGCAGCGAGAGCAGCAGCCGCGGCTGCCGCGCCTCGGCCATCTGATGCAGCAGACCGGACAGGTATTGCAGGGTGTGGGGATCCAAGCCCATGAACGGGCCGTCCAGCAGCAGCAGCTCCGGGCGGGCCAGAAGGGCCTTGGCGATGCGCGCCCGGCGGGTCTGGCCGTTGCTCAGGTGGCTGACTGGCATGTGCTGCAGCGCGTCGAGGTTGAGGTCGCGCATGACGCGCTCGACCATGTCCGCCGGCGGCTTCGCCGTCAGGCTCTCGACGGCGTTCAGCTCCGTGTTGCCCAGCAGGTAGTCGCGCACGCTCCAGTCCGTCACCTCGCGCAGGCTCTCGTACCGCGCGCTCATGTAGGCGCCCTTGGTGCTGGCTCCGCCGGCCAGGCCACCGCGCTCGGCATCGAAGCCGACGTACTGTATCGCATTGTGGGGGTTGCGCAGACGGGGGTCCTTCTTCGTGATCTCGTCGGTGAGCAGGTACGGGTAGGAGCGGGCGGTTTGTGGGATGCTGAGGTGCTGGCCGCGCAGGATCTGCAGGAAGGCGGTGCGATTGGTAGAAGAGGTGCTCAGGACGGCCCAATGCTGGCTGGGATCCGACTCGGCGGGGAGGGTGAAGTTGAGGTCTGGGTACAGCGGCGGATTGGATGATTCATCGCCGGGGGCATGCGAGGCAGGATGGCTGCGGTAGAAGGTGGCGTTCTCGATGCGGATCAGCGGGCTATGTGCGCGTGTCGTGTACTGGCGCAGCGCTGCCGGCGAGACGCGTCGCGCGGAGAAGAAGCGCATCTCGAGGGCGGTGATGGGCCTGGCAGCTCTGGCACCACCGACAACTTTTCCATCCGCGGCGGCGTCGGCCCGTCGGCTGAGGCGCGGGAATGCGTCATCCTGCGACACCCGTCCCTTCCCCGCAAAAACACCCTCAAGCGCCGCGGCAAACACCTCCCCCAAACCACAGGAATGCTCCCCGCCTTGCAGCCCTCACGGCCCAAGGTGCGTGCATCAATCGCATCCGCATCGCACTCCTCGCGCGACTAACCGCCTTCCTAGCTGCCGCCTTTTAGCCAAGCGCAACCGCCGCCGCCGCCATTGCGCCAACAGACGCGCCAAACTTCCTCCGCCCACGCACCCGGCGAACCCTCCCACGCAGCCTTCCTTCCAACGACAACGCCACCGCCGCAGACCCAGAACCGCACTGAGCCACTGCGCCCGCAACCACGCTCGCAAATTGAAGCCATGCCGCCCTTCGCCTCATCAACAGCAGCAGAAATGCCTCCCCCACCACCCCCTCACCCCGCTTTCGCGCCTCCTCCCGGCATGGCGCTACCGCACCAACAGCCTGTCCTCCACCCCAGATTACTGCAGACGCCGATCACGCAGCACTACGACAGCGCTGTCAGACACCCGGTCTTCTTCTCGTCGGCACTGCGCAGACCGCCGTTCCCGCTGCCGGCTGCGGCGAGTAGTGGGGTGAATCCGGCTGCGCACGGGTATGTTGTCGAAGACGGAGGCGGCGGCGGTGGGGGAGGGGCAGGGGGAGGGGGAGGGGGCAGGCGGGTTGGAGCGGTGAGGGGGAAGCTGTGAGCGAAGTGCGTGGTGTGAGGTCCGGAGACGGGGTGAGATGTGTGGCGATGCTCGTGAGTGTGGAATGGGCGACTAGCTATGGGTTGTGCCGTGGCAGGTGGAGGTACTATTCTGTTGGTGAAGCCGCGCTTATGCAGCTTTGCAGAGTTGGAACGTGACCGTCACGAGCTGGTCGGTGGCGATGGAAGAGCTGGAAGCACGGGATGAGCTCATGTGTGAGAAAAGAAAACAGGAAAACTCTCGGGAAGGCATGTGGGCTCGAGACGGTGACCGCATCGGTAACCGGTCAGCACATGTCAGGATCTTAGGTTTGCCCACGGCTTGCCTACGGCGCGAGATCGGGTTGCACAATGTTGTGTCGCATGCACGTATGATACGGGTCACCTCCGTGTACACTATTGTGTGCTACGGTTCTTTCATTATTGCTTCTATGTTTAGGGGAACCTACGGCACTTCACGGATCATGCAACCAAACACCGGAGATATGATTTTTACGGCTGTTCCCGATAATGGAGCGAGAGGCACGGTCAGGAGGTGGAGATACCCAATCATGAAGTCCACGGGAGAGTTGCATGCTGGTGCATCTGTCATGACGACAAGCTGTCAGTATTGCGACATTATGATACGACATGCGCAACCATGCCTCCAGGCAGAAGCATTCGGTTCGCTCAGGGTTGTCGCTGCGTCTGTTTGGGTCGGGGAGATTCTTCAAGGTTCCGCAGGGCTTAGCGGGCCAACCGCGTACCTGATCGTCTTATCTTGCATATCTCAGCTTCGAATCAAGACGTTGCGCTCTGCCCCATACTTTGATTATGCCGCTGAGCTGCAGCTGTGCCGTCCTCCCGCTGGCATTCTAAATCCGGAAGAGGGCTGATAGGGGCACTCTTGTCAGGGACTAAGCTGGTCAACTTTCACATGTCAGAATGGCAGCCTGCGACGTGCCTGGACCCTACGGTCGGGCCGCGCAACTATGGATCTACCCGCTTTTGTTCTCTCACCTGGCTGTCGACGTCCAGTCGGAAACTCACGATGGTTCCGCGGCTGCACGTAGCTGGGAAAAAGTCTGAAGCTGCCGCCGCTCTGCCCGGTCGCAACGGTGCGCTCGGCAGTTGGACAATCACATGCAAGCCCGAGACTCGCGGCGACTGGTTGGTGGGCAAGTCGCGAGACGTGCGACTTCGGACCGCAGACTGGCCGTTGCGCCACCGGTGGACGCCGCCAAACGTCTCCTGACGGAAGCGGGCGAATCGCAGGCGCGCGAACTCCGGCGTTGCAGCGGCGCATCGCTGGGCTAGCGGGCGGTGCATCATCGTCGAACTGCTCGCTATGCGCTGTCGCCCACTGAATGGCAGGTTGGCAGTCGACGTCGGACAGGACGGACAAGACCCCGCGCCCGCGGTGTCCTGATCTCCCCGAAGTGACCCGTCGTCTTTGCCAAAGCCGTTAGGCCGGCCGGCTTCCCCAGGTTTTTGCCCATGTGGCCCCGCAATGCCTGGCGTCGCGTGCGCGGCTTACGTCACAGACCAGTCCGCGTGAGTGCGCCCTGAAGGATCGGTGAGGGTAGGGGACCGAGACAACCCGCGGTGCGGACTCCTCGGTGCTGCTCGGACGCTGCACGCAGGCCTCGAGCTGCGCGCGCAGGCAGGCTGACTGCTGCAGTGCGGGCTGCGCAGCCCGGCAGGCGGCAGCAAACCCAGCCCCGGCGGCGGCTCTTGCTGCAGGAACGGCAGGCGAACGCATGTGACGGGTGTGATGACGCGCTGCCCGTCGCCACGGCCCCGCGACGTTTCTTTGTCTGTCATGCGCCCACGTCAGGCCCGCGACCTCTCGTCATTTTTTCAGCTCCAGCTCAGACACCCGTCCGAGGTCCCTTAACCTGACCGCCGCCCGCGCCCTCTCACTCGTCGGCCCAGGCTCGCGCCGCGCTGACTGGATCGGGACAACGGCGGCGCAGCAAGCAGCTGCGAGACAGAACCTGCCACGAGCGCATCGCGACTCTGCCCGCAGCAGTCATGGCCGCCCACACTAGGCCGCCCTCACCCGCCAGGCGCGCCTTCGTCGCCGTGAGCCTGCTAAGCGTCCGCTGCTCTTCTTGCCCCCATCCCCCTAGGCCCCGCCTTCTTTATCCTTCCTGTCCTCCCTCTGAGACATCTCCAGTTCCTGAACTCTTCCTCGTTTGATGACTGCCAGTGATACCCTCTAGCGCGCTTCCTTCACATCGTCATGTTCGCTCGTCTCTCTCTTTCAGGCGCAGCCCTGCTGCTATGCGCCGACGCCTTCGTCATCCCCGCCGTGCTCGACCACCAGGCCCCGCTGCAAGGCGCCGCCCTCACGGACCTGCTCGCCGACAAGGCACACGCTCTGTCCGACCAGATAGGCCTCACCACCACCACCAAACAAAGCCTTGACGCGTGGCTGGGCAAGGAGGAGGCCATCGCTGTCGACAAGTTGCTGGCCAACATCGCGCCGAGTGGCCGGAATGCGCAACACGCCGCGCCTGGCACCGTGATCGCCAGCCCGTCCAAGAAACATCCCAACTACTACTACCAATGTCAGTAGCTGCCCCGCACCTGTTAGCAACTCCACTAACCTTGTCCGCTACTAGGGGTGCGTGATGCCGGCATAACCATGGCAACGGTCGTGGACCTATACGTCGCCGACCCCTCCTCAGACCTCTCGCGCACCATCCTGCTGCCGACTCTTGAATCGTACGCGTCCATCTCGCAGAAGATCCAACACGAACCCAACCCCTCGGGCGACTTTTCTTTCCCCAACCTGGACGGGCTCGGCGAGCCCAAGTTCGAGGTTGATGGGTCGCCCTTCACTTCCAACTGGGGCCGGCCCCAGCGCGACGGCCCCGCGCTCCGGGCGACGGCGCTCATGAAGTTCATGCGCGCATACAACGAGAGCAACCCGGGCGTGTGGGATTCGCGCACGGCGGCGTCGTCCGAAGACCTGTTCGGACGGCTGTACAACGCGGAGCTGCCGGCGCGCAGCATCATCAAGGCGGACCTGGAGTACGTGGCGCGGCACTGGGCCGAGTCGGGCTTCGACGTCTGGGAGGAGGTGCGGGGACGCCACTTCTTCACGGCGCAAGCCCAGCTGCGCGCGCTGCGTGAGGGCGCCGAGGTGGCAACGGCCTTCGGCGACGAGGGCGCCGCCGCGTACTACCGCCAGCAAGCGGCCCGCCTGGAGGACATGGTGCGCAACGACTTCTGGGACGCGCGCGGCGGCTACCTCCGCGCCACGCGCGGCAGCGAGGCCGAGCACCAGCGGTCGGGCATGGACTGCAGCGTGCTGCTGGGCAGCCTGCACGGCACGGCCGCCGTCGACGCGGCCTACGCGGAGCCGGCCGTGTACCCGCCGCACGACGACGCGGTGCTGGTCACGCTGATGAAGTTCGTCAAGGACCAGCGCGACCGCTACCCCATCAACGCGCAGCCGTCCGAGGCCGACGACTTCGCGGCCGACGGGCAGGACCCGCTGCGCCCGGCCGGCGTCGGCCGCTACCCCGAGGACGCGTACGACGGCTACGCCGCGCCGCACCCGGGCGCCGGCAACCCGTGGTTCCTGTGCACCGCCAGCGTCGCCGAGATCCTGTTCCGCACCGCGCAGCGCGTCAACGAGACGGCGGCGGTCGAGGTGAGCGAGACGGGCTGGGATTTCTGGCACGGCCTCGTCTGTCCCGCCGCCTCGTCTTCGTCTTCCTCTTCTTCGGTCGACCCGACGACGTCCTCGGACTGCCAGCTGTCGTGGCACCGCAAGCAATACGCGGCGGGCGACGGCACGGGCGTCGTCGAGACGGCCCAGCGCCGGCTGAAGTCCCTCGGCGACGGTTTTCTTGCCGTCATCCGCAAGCACGCCAGCAGCGACGGCTCGCTGAGCGAGCAGTTCGATCGCTGGACCGGGTTCGAGCGCGGCGCCGAGGACTTGACGTGGAGCTACGGCGCGTTCTTGCAGGCGCTGTGGGCGAGGCAGAGGGTGGTGGAGTAGGTTGGTGACTTTTTTTTTCTTTTTCTTTTCTCTCTTGTAGACTGTAAATTGTGTGTGTGTGAGACTTTTTTTTTTGGAGATGAAGATGAAGATGAAGTGGATGGGATGGACGAGATTGATTGATTGATTGATGGATTGATGGATTGACACTTAGCGGATTCTCCTTCTTCTCCCTTTTTTCTTTCTCTCTTCTTTGTCATTTTTCTGTTTCTTGCTTGCGATGGCTTTGATAGAATGGATACAGAGGAGGAGGTGAGAAGTGTGAGTGTGGTGGATGAGAAGAGCAAACGAGAAACGGGGTTGAAGATTGGTTGGGAGAAAGCGGAGATTGAGAACGCACAAGGGTGGTATGTGAATGCCGGGGTAGAGAGCCACTGGGCGGCAGGCGGAACAAGATGCCGCCGCTGCCTAGGTAGGTAGATTCCTCTTCGGATGATGATGTCCGTTTTTTCCCCCCGGCGCGAGCTGGGGACGGACGGGCGGTTGTTGGCCAGAACGCAATGTCCGGTCTGTGTTGTGTAGGTATGTACGTACGTAGTCTTAACGAAATTGATTTGGGGAGTTTGTTCAGTATCGCTCTTTCGCCTGGGTAGTTCTGTGCTTTTCCTGGTCGTGGTCCTGCTGGTGGTAATTCCTCGTTGCGGGGTTGATGATGATGATGAGTGAGCGCGGCCTTGTTGGGGTCGATGGAGTTGTAACAATAGTTAGTTGATTTCGCGCGGACTCGTCCTTTTTTTTCGTGTCGTCGCTCCATCATCTCACCTCTGTAGGTTGGCCTGTGGGAATGACAAGACCTTATACCACCACTCCTCCTCAGATCCGTTTTCGCACTCCTCTCCGTCCGGTTCGAGGCTTGTGATTATGACGTTTTGGCATCGGTTTTCCTTATCGTGCGGCGCTGCTGCTCCTTCCTCCCGTCGTTGGCGCGACGCGCGAACGCCGCCGACTAGGTATCAGCGCGCCATGGATTCCTCGCGTGCGGGGGGGCTGACTCGTGCGGATCAGCAGCGACGCGTCGACCACTGCGACGACGACGACGATGATGATGGTGATGGTGATGGTGATGGTGGTCGCGCCCGTTGTATTGTCGCGGCGCTTGTTCGCTGGCTTTCGTCGTCCGTTGGGGACGCCTTACTTGCGCACGAGCCATGCTCTTTTTTTTTTTTTGGCTTGCTTGTGGGAGCAGCGGCAATGTTTTCCCAACAGTTTCCTTTTTTTCCTTCTTCTTCCTGCGACGACTACGGCGTTCGAGGTCGCGGCCTGTTCGATCCTTCTGCAGGTAGTTGAGAGAATAAAAACTTGATTGGCATCGCGCGGCGGTGCGCCATCGCTGAGGTCTTCGTCGCGGGCGTGGTGGTGTTCGTCATTCGTTGGTTGCGGCGATTACGGCAGCGCTTGGTCGATGGGCGTGGTGGTGAGGAGGAATGGCGTTTGGTTGGTGGGGTTGCGGGGTGCAGGCGGGGGGGAGGGGGTGTGTCAGCGGCTGTGTATGGGGAATTGGTCCGGGGATGGTGCGGGGGGAGAGCGGAGAGCGGAGAGGGTGGTGTGTGGTGTGTGGTGTGTGTGGTGTGGGTGAGTTGGGGCGGCTGTTTCGCATGTGAAATCGGATGATCTGCGCGCTTGCTTCCGTTGACGCTGAGGGTCCATCCGTCTGCTGGGCCGCCGACATCGTGTAGCTCTGCGCATAAGGTGTGTGTTGTGCGATGCTCGTCTGCTAATCGTTTAATCGGTTGGTGTTTACTCTGTTGCACGAGAAGAAATAATTCATCTTTCTGTAGACGCTCTGGGTCCTTTGCAAAAGAAAAAAGTTAATGTGGTGATTGCGAGACAGGTATGTACTTACTGCTGGCCGAATGCATCCAGCAATACGAAAAAATCTTAATATACTTATCAGATCGTGCAGCTGGGCTCACAAGGAAATATAAAAAGAGATTTATGCTGATCTAGGACGGAGATAATCAACTCAGCTGTCACCAAGCAGTTTCGATGAGCCAACCCGTCCGCATCATAGACTTGAAAATAGCAGGGAGGCAGACTTTCGCTACTCTCCTTATAAGTGCCGAGAGCTGGATCTGTGCTTCAAGTTTACCTTTATTTCACATCAACTTTCAAACCAAGGTTCGCTGAACCCGTATTTCCCAGCAGCCTCTGCACCTGTTTGTTTTGTAACGCTAGGGCTCCGAAAGCATTATTTCCATAGCCTGCTGTTGAGGACAATCTGGGACGTGATTGGTGCGCTCTATTATTAAGCATGACCTGCATGTAGGCATCAACTTCCCCCACGTCGCAACCTCAGCCTCGCATCACTCTCGTCCGACTCATATGCCAACATTCCTCCTTCTCAGTTTCTCCTCCCCGCTCCAAGTCCATTCTCATATTCGCATCTCGCTCAGCAGTGATAGTTCGACCGTAGCGCTTCTGTCTCACCCACAAGACTCAGGTACTGGAGAGCACTTACCGCAGACATGGCGCGTCATACAATATTTGACACGGGCCTCACGGTGGTTCATGAACCTCAAAGCTCTAGTGTGGGCTCTCCACTGATCGAGTAAGGCGTCGATTCCGAGCTCATCTACCTGAATTGCCTCTACTGACATCTATATAAAGTATCGTCTTCATTCACGGTCTACAAGGCCATCCTTACCGTACATGGACGTACGCATCTCCGTCAAAGCAGAGCGATCGTGTTTCGTCAGTACCAAACTCAGCAGCTTCTGTCTCCTCCACGAAATATATTGGCAAGAAAATCCTGGGCTTAGCTGCCCGTCTCAAAAAAGCACGCCGCCAAGAATCTCGCCCAAAGTCGCCTTTGCCGGAGACCGAACAAGCAATGCAAAACTCAGAAATCGTCGACAAACCTCCCGATTCAGTTTTTTGGCTAGCAGATCTGTTGCCACGAATATGCCCCAGAGCCCGGATATTAGTTTGGGGCTACGACACGAGAGTCACACGACCACTGGGAGAAGCAGTGAACAAGAACCATATTTTCTCTCACGGGAAAGATCTACTATATGCATACCGACGTGAACGTGATCTAGATATGCCTGTTATCTTCGTCGCACACTCTCTTGGCGGTATAGTCCAGGTCCTGAAAGAGGTAAGGGACATTAAATAAGGAAATCTGACCTTCATTGCAAGAAGAGTGCTAACGCTGCTGTCACTTCAAACGGAAGGTTCTTGCAGGGTCCTATCATTCAGGCGAGACTGACCTCGAGAATATTGCAAAATCAACCAAGGCCGTAATATTCATGGGGACTCCACACCGCGGCAGCCAGGATATGGCAGGCGTGGGCGAAATTGCTCGCAGAGTTGGAAGTGCATTCATGGCCGACACGAACAGTGCAATGTTGGACTCCTTAGGCCTCAGAAACCCCGACCTTGAGCATTGCCAGGATTCCTTCACAAGAATATGGCAAAATATTGGTTTTGGTATCAAAACTTTCCAAGAAGGTCTTCCTTCCACGAATCAGTCCGCGAGTTTTTCTTACATTCGGATGGCATCAAACATCTTTTCCCACATGCCCCTGCGAATGCAATAGGCCAGGTTCATCTTTCGATCCTGAACACATGTTTTGACTATCTTTCGATCGAGGAGCTTGATGAGTTGGCGGATGCGAGAATGGCTGCTACGCCGTCTGAGATCTCCGTTCCTTCCAGTCATTCATTGGTCCGATCTGGAACGGCTGCCACACCGCCTGAGAACTCGGTGCGTTCCGGTCCTCCACAGGTCAGATCCGGTATGGGTGTTCGGACGCGAAAGAGTATCTTAAGCATGAAAAGCCACCAATCAGGCTATTCGAGTGTTGGCTCCTCAGCCTCCAACTACACTCCCTCAACTTACTTCCAGGGCTCAATGAGATCGCCCAAACACGAATCCGAGTCGTCTGAAGAATTTGTTCGGTTGAAGAAATTCCTGACCGATAAGGCCGGTCGTTCTGAGGTCTCCAAGCTCTGACATGGCATCAATGGCTACATCCATGCAACGTCGAGGGAAAACCTTGGAAGAGATTCCTTGTCTCTTCTATTACACTTCTGAGACGATCACCTCGCACGCTATTGCAGCAGAGAAAGCGATCTGTGATCCATCCGAGCTTATCAATCGCCTTCAGCATCGAAACCTCTGGAAGCGCCAGGTATCTCTCTCCAATGGCATGACCACTGGTCGCAATGGCACTAGTCTGCTATATTTCGTAGCCAGGAATGGGCTCCTTTCTTGGGCAAAATATCTTCTAGCAGCTGGAACACAATCGGGAGAGTGGTGTGGTGATGAATTTGGACGCCCTCTGCTCGTTGCGGCTCACCAAGGCAATGGAGAAATGCTCCACCTGTTGCTGCAGGACCCAACCGACATCAATCCTGGGGACCGTCGACATTGGACGATCCTTCATTATCTGGCGAAGGCCTCTCATCACGTTCTTTTGAAATCTATTCTAGAAAGCTACGCCAAGGTCATACACATCGACGCACTTAACGACCGGCTTCAGACGCCACTGCACGTTGCAGCATACTGCTCAAACGAGAACACGGTCGAAGTGCTTGGAATCCATGGGGCTTCATTGGTAGCGTTGGATCAGAATGACAAAACTCCGCTTCATCTCGCGTGTAACAGAGTGGTCGAGAACCTGGAAGTTGTCCGCTGTTTACTGGACTTGGGCGCAGATCCTCGGCAGACTAATAACCATGGAGAGACACCGCTCAGTATGGCTATTACAAATAGCCTTCATAAGTCAGCGGAGTTTTTAGAGCAATGTTTGGGACGCTGACATTGCCAACGCCCAACTTTCCATTGCTTTTCCTTCTCGATTCGAACGGGGACTTATTCTCTTACAAAAGATATTTGCGAAACAGAAGAAAAATCCAATCATAGAGAGTATGTACTTGGTCTCATCCATCGCTATTGAGAAACATGTTCTCTTCAGTGTTATTAACAAATAGTCGATCTCGGCGTCACGCCAAAATTGATCGGAAACTGGCCAACACCGTCCACAAATGGAATAGCGCGGCATGGGTAGGTCCTCGCCCACGCTCCAGCCCACCACTTCCAGGAGCCTGCGCCATACCTCCGATGCGAGGCGCTCCAGTCGACTGGTCCAGTATTTCCGCTGTGGCATTTCGGCATTATTTGCCGAGGAAGCTGATGTCCATCCGGTGTCACGTCCAGCGGCACCTCGGCATCAGAGCAGAAGACACCTCGGCGTTTTGTAGCGCATAGGGTCACCTCATGCTTGCTTCGTGGGTAGCGTGCCGTGGTCGTCAGAGCCTGGTGGAGTGTCCTAATAGAGTTATCTAATCTACCCGCGATGCCTCGTATTCCAGATTGAATCGTCGGAGAGGAGGCCAGAAAATGGCGATTGCTCGGATCTGGGCTGCTGAACTACGTGCACCAGGTCGAGGAAGATGTGCTGTGGACGGCGCTGGATCCGGTGTAGAATGCGCAGTATCCGAGCGTGATCGATGTCGAGCAGGGGGTGCGGATGCTGCATGAGAAGTGGTATTAGAATGAGACGGGCGAGCTGTTGTGCGCGTGGAGGTGGAGGATGGAAGGGTTCTAATTTGGCTCTGCTTGCTCTCCACGGGCAGACCCCGCCCTGTCCCGGGGCGCGATTCGGCAAGCGACCGACTTCGGGGGTTGTCGAGCAGCCAAGCCGCCACGCAGAAACGAGGCTGCTGCCCCGACCCACCGGCGCCGTAGAAGTCTCGTCCTTTTGTCGCTTGGCCCTGTCCGCCCAGTCCGAGAACCCGCATATTTTTGCCGGGATCGTCGTATATATTGTAGCTCTCTCATCCAGCCGTCTCCTTGCACCGGTCGATCCAAGACAATCACCTCGTGTATACTGAGTGGTTGGCACCAAGGCTCAGCCACCATGTCTGCGCCTCCAGAAATCAACGACTCCAAGTCTGTTCCCATGACTGCAGACCAGAAGCTCCCAAATGAGCACGTCGTCGACGCCGAGACTAGCAGCGACGAGGAAAGTGTTCGCATCCAAGATGGAGTCAAGCGAGTCGAGGCCATCACCCAGGCCTGGACCACGAAAGCCCTCATCATCACCGGTGTTTTGTACGCTCGCTTCCCAATCCCAGAAGAGTACCCGGACTGACGAGAGGCAGCATCTACATCTGCTCCTTCGTAAACTCGTTGCAGCAGCAAATCACCACCAACCTCGGCGTCTACGTCACTTCCAGCTTCATGCTGCACTCGCTGTACTCGACCACAAGCGTGCTCTCCAGCGTCATTGCCGGTGTCTCCAAGTTCCCCATCGCCAAAATCATCGACATCTGGGGGCGTGTCGAGGGCTTCATCCTGATGACGGTGCTCTGCACCATCGGCCTCGTCATGATGGCGGCGTGCGAGAACGTCGAGACGTACGCGGCGGCCCAGGTCTTCTACTGGGTGGGCTACAACGGCATGGGCTATGTCATCAACGTGTTCCTGGCCGACATGACCTCGCTGCGCAACCGCATGATCCTCTACGGCCTCAACTCGACGCCCTTCATCGCCAACGTCTTCGCCGGCCCCGCCATCGCCCAGCTCTTCTACGAGCGCAGCAACTTCCGCTGGGCCTTCGGCTGCTTCGCCATCATCCTGCCCGTCATCGCCGCCCCCGTCGCCGGCATGTTCACGTACAACAACGGCGTGGCCAAGAAGAAGGGCCTCCTGCCGCCCCGGCCCGCGAGCGGGCGCTCGCTCGGCCAATCCTTCTACTACTACGCGCGGGAGTTCGATCGTAAGTGCCGCAGCGATACCCACTGCCTTCACAAAGAATCCCTGGGAGACCGACTGACCTTTCCCAGTGATCGGCCAACTACTCCTCATCTTCGGTCTCTGCCTGCTGCTCATCCCGCTCACGCTCGCCGGCAGCGCCGTCAATCGGTGGGGCACGGGCTACATCATCGCCATGCTGGTGCTCGGCATCGCGCTGATCGTCGGCTTCGTGCTGTACGAGCGCTTCCTCGCGCCCGTCACCTTCATGCCGTACAAGTACCTCAAAGACCGCACCGTGCTGGGCGCCTGCATCCTCTGCGGCACGCTCTTCCTCTCCTTCTAGTACGCCCGCCTCACCCCCCTCACCCCCCGTACTGCACTAACCCGGCCTCCCTCCCTCCTAGCTGCTGGGACCTCTACTTCTCCTCCTACCTGCAAGTCGTCCACAACCTCAACATCCGCAACGCCGGCTACATCCTCAACACCTACACCCTGGGCTCCTGCTTCATCTCGCCCCTCATCGGCCTACTAATCCGATACACCGGCCGCTTCAAGCCGCTCGCCCTCGCCGCCGTGCCCGTCTCCACCCTCGCGACCGCGCTGCTCATCCACTTCCGGCACCCGGGCACGCCCATCGGCTACGTCGTCATGTGCCAGATCCTCTCCGCCTTCGCCGGCGGCACGCTCGTCATGACCGAGCAGCTCGCCGCCATGGCCGCCGTGCCGCACAACGAGGTCGCCGCCGTGCTCGCGCTGGAAGCCATGTTCACGAGTATCGGCGGGAGCGTGGGGCAGAGCATTTCTGGGGCTATTTGGACGAATTTGATGCCGGTGAAGATTGAAGAGTTTTTGCCGCGGGAGGAGAAGGCGGAGGCGTTGGCGATTTATGGGAGTTTGGCGGCGCAGTTGGCGTATCCGGTGGGGAGTCCGGTGCGCGGGGCGGTTGTCGAGGCGTATGGGTATGTCCAGAGAAGGATGCTGATTGCGGGCGTGTGCTTCATGCCGGTGGCGATGGCGTGTGTGTTGCTGTGGCGCGATATCAATGTCAAGAAGGTGAAGCAGACGAAGGGGAATGTTTTTTAGAGCGCGCGAGAGGATGGGCTCGTGTATGGGGGTTTTTGTGGGGGTTCGGGTGTGCTGCAATGCGTTACCATCATAACTCTACCATCTCCAAGGACTTCCGATGTCTCCGCCAAGAATGGTGTTTACGCGTATGGTGCCGGCTCTGCTGCTGTGCTGGCTCGAAAGCCCGGCTATTTGGTAGGAGTCCCCCAAAATGCGAAGCCATGGGATCGTCGGGTAGCTCGGATGAGCCAGTTCAAAAACGAGCAAACGTCCCTCGCGGCAAACCAGTCTCCCAGAGTGCCCACCGGATGTCTGGAACGACGATTTTATCCGGCGCCTGTCGAAGCGAAGAGGGCTGGCCCACGGCTTCGTGTCGTTTGCTGGGAATCGAAGGACGAGATCGGCGCCACGAGGTCGAGGCTGATCGAAAGAAAAGAAGAAGAAGATTGCGGCATCCATGCAGGCCTCGTTGCATCTTGGCTGTATTGGCACCCCCCGATGATTGGTCGGCAGGTGCCTGATTATCTGATGAGAAGATGATGCAGTGTTCGGCCAAGCCGCTAGAGACGGATCAGATAACTTTGTTGGGATGCTGCAGCATCTTCGGCAAGCCTCTTTTTCGTTTTTCCTTCGCGTCATTCGGAACTGCTCGCTTGCTCCGTCTTGGCTCGCTTTGGTGTGTCGCCGTCGACTGGTTGCATCGCTGATGCTTCTCCGGCTTCGGCGCGTTGCTCGTGTCCATGCTTTGGGTTTAGCACTCGGGCTTCGTACGGTTGTTCCAGGAATAAAACGCGGTGATGCTCCGATGGACGGAAAACAAGTAAACGAAGAGTGTTCAGCAGCGGAACTAGAAGGGACCCACAACCGGTGGTATGTTGAAGCCGTGAATGAGTGTAATAGGGCTGGAAATGTGGGTGGTAAGCCAAGGCAATACGTTTGATGCTTTCGGATCCCGCGGCATATGAGCACAGCTGCAAAAGGCTAACCAGAGGCAACGAAGAGGACGGTCCCCGGCTCAACTACGTCTTATGAAGGCGTGCCACACGTTCCCTTTGCTATAACTCCTTCAGGTGCGTACGATGCAGGGAACTCGCAGACACAACTGGCAAGGCGTTCTTCCTTCCAACTGGCAACACGACGCATATATGCCTCTCACATCAGTCTAAATGGGAAGCGCTACCCCGGAAGGACATTGGTAGGCTGTATATATTAGAAGTTTGCATCATTACCCTCAACAACAACCCGAAAAGCGATGGTGGTGTAGTTGGTTATCACGTCAGTCTAACAGAAGCTAACGCTCCTTGTTCACTGAAGGTCCCGAGTTCAAACCTCGGCCGTCGTACAATGAGGGCTTCAGGTCTTCTTTTTTGCTGATGTTGTGGTCTTTGAAAAGGAGCAGCAGAAGACGAAATTTTTTTTTTCATTCATTTCCCCTCATGTGGTCCGAGCGCTCGGTTCCTGGTTCCTAGCCCCGGCTAGTTCCGGTCGTTGACCTACTACTTCTGACTACGAATCTTGATAGCGAAAAGCCCTGCGTGACAGTTCAAATTCCGCTCGATGCTTTTCACGGAGTTTGCGGATGAGCGATTGCTGCCGCCGCCCGCGCCTTGAACCTGATGCCCACCGCTCCATCTTCTGGCACATAAAAACAATCATCAGCTTCATCGGACCTTAAACCACTCTCGAGGCTGCTATATCATGTTTGCGCACTCATCATGATGGTTGCTCGGTTGATTCGGGGCAACTTGTTGTCAAGCCAGCACAGTGCCCTCTCTACTCTAATTTGCTCAGTTCACTTAGTATGGTCCCCTAGTAGTAACTGTCTCTTCAAACACATTGAGACAACGTTTGCGGTAGTCGAAGGTCGATTCATTTGGAAAACGAAATTTTGCGCTGGCTTCAAAAGATTCGGAGTAGATGCTAAGTACCTCAGAAGTAGCAGCCCATTACGTTCCATCTAAAAGGCCCGCCTACGCCATCCCATCCCTTTCGTCATCTTCCGTCCGTCTCCATATACAATTCCTTCCCCACTTCTGGATTTCACGAAACATATCGTTGTAGTCTGGGAGCGTCCAATCCCTGACCGTCTCACGGATGAACACATTCGCCAAAAAGTCTAGCCTCACAAACACGGCCACGGCCATGACAATATCGAGAACGGCAACGCCCCCACGACGACGTCGGGACCTTGCGCCACACGCTCGAGTTCCTCCGACAGCCCCGGCTCCCCCCTCTGGACCTGGACCATGAAAGCCCGGGAACTTGTCATCATCCGCCTTCGGCGCCGCGGACAGCTGACGACCTTCTTCGCCCTCCCCCTCCAGAGCGTCGACCGCAACGTTCCCCAATCTCGCCGACCAGCACTTTACGCGTCGACAATGGCGCTGGTGGTGGTGCCCCAATCCCCCCCGTCGTTGCCGACAAGCGCCATGCCGGCCGCTAGGTGCAACGTAGGTATAGTGTGCTGCGGTAATCCAACACTGCTGGCAGCGGCTGCGGGTACGTGAAGTAACGCCGTGTAGACCAATATCAGCGAACATGATGTGTTCCCCATACTCCATGTCCGTCTACGGTCGGAAGAACAGGAGTAGATCGCACGTATTCACCTTAACTGGGATAGTACGGGTGCCCAGACAACAGCGGAATATCCAGACGGCCCTATTGAACGCCTGTGGATGGTGTTGATCTCGAGTTCAAAATTCAACATACCGAGGAACCTGCATGGCCGTGCATCCCTGGGGGATTCGGAGATAATGTTTGGATTTCTACTTTTACCGAAGGACGACGGACATGGGTTCATCAAGGTAGGCCTTTGGTATCCCGAGAACAGAGGGCTGGGCGGGAGGCGGTTTTGGGACGACGTCAAGACGCGGGCTATCAAACTTGTTTGAGCAGACTTCCGGAAGAGCAACAAGTGATATTAGACTCCAAGTGGCCATTAAACCCACGCTACTTCGACTACCCCCATCGCCGCCAAAGATACGATCTGCAGAGCCCCTCAATGAAACTGCCCCAGCCTCGGCCCAAAGTACTCGCCCTCCCCCAACGCATACGCCGTGCACGCCTCGTCTTCGCACCCCTGAAACGATACGCTGTTGCCCCACCAGTCGACCGCGACGGACGACCACTGCAGCGCGAAGAAGATGACAATGGCGGCGATGGCGATAGCCGCCGAGAACGCGGCCGACACGACGTAGTTGTAG
Organism: Diplodia intermedia; assembly: GCA_021495925.1. Lineage (NCBI taxonomy): Eukaryota > Fungi > Ascomycota > Dothideomycetes > Botryosphaeriales > Botryosphaeriaceae > Diplodia > Diplodia intermedia. The sequence continues at coordinate 139,935 of JAKEKT010000032.1, read as the reverse complement.
CGGGCCCAGAAGCCCGTGTGGCGCGTCTTGAAGTAGACGTGCGAGAGCCACGCCACCGGCACCGTCGGCCACATGTAGCTGACGTTGTACTGTGCGGGGGGGGAAAAGGTTAGTTTTGTTTTGGGCGGGGAAGAGGGGGGAGGGGGCGTACCGGCGCCCATTGGATGGGCCCGTTGAAGATGCACACCGGGTGCAGCGAGCGCAGCCACCGCGCCTTGGGCCACTTCTTGCGCGCGTAGTACGCGACGATGGGGAAGGCGAAGCCGATCGGGAATCCGATTAGCAGCCAGGTGTACTGTCCGCCCTTGCCGAAGACTTTGATCGGGCCGATGGTGCCCCAGAGGACGGCGGCTGCGGGGGAGAGATGGCGTCAGAAAAGCTTTCATCCGAGGACTGGCGTTGGGTTGTCTTACCTGTGAAGAAGGTGTTGATGCCGGGGCAGGTGAAGTGGTCGGCCTGGTCCGATTCGCAGACGTGCGGGATGTTGTTCATCTGGAAGTTCATGACGGCGGTGCAGACGAAGCTCGACACGAAGGTGCCGACCACCTGCGCCCAGAAGGTGTGGCGCGGCGGCACCTTGACGTAATGCGCCATCTTGAGGTCGTTGCAGAATCGGAGCGCGTGCGAGCAGGTGACGTATCTGGTGCCGTTGTCAGCGTTGGCTGCATCACGGGGCGACGGGGCCGAGGCGGCGGTATCACATCACATACCCGAAAGATTTGAAGTAGTTCATGGCGAGTGCGTTGCCGGCAACCCATGATCCGCCAATGAACTCGGCGAGGACGTTCAGCGTGACTTCCAGCCCCGTGATGGCGTAGATCAGACCGACGGGGATGACGAAGACGAGGCAGAGCGCCAGACCGTAGAAGACAACGCCGGGGGTTGTGTACGTCTCCCATCCGGCCACGCCGCCAATCGAGCAAGCGATGGCGACGAGAAGCACGCCGAGATACCACCACTCAGATACCTCTGGATACGCCGACATGAGTCGGTTGTGGACGTCTTGATATGCAGTCTTCTCCCCTCGCTTGAAGATGCCTTTCAGCCCCATCCAGATCTCATGGCGATGCCAGAGGTAGGCGTATGTGATTGTGGCTGCGTAGATGGCGAAGAACGAGCAATACACCAACAGGTTCGACGCTCCGAGGTGAGCTGGTGAGTAGGCCTCGTACTTGGTTGCATCGAACATTCCGCGCTCGTCGATGGCCCGGCTGATGTTGTACTCTTGGGCCGTGTTGTCGAAGACTCGGTTTGAGTTGATGGGCAGGTACCCCGTGTTGTAGATATTTGCGTACCACATGCCGAGGATCACGGGCACCGTCGCGAGCATTCCAACCAACTGGTTCCACCAGTAGAAAAATGGCAGGACCAGTGGTGAGTTGCCCTCGATGAATAGCAGAGTGTTCCAGTCAAGGGTCGGGATCGGATTTATGCCAAGGCCGTTCACCATGCCGGTCACGGCGTTGAGGTTGACGTTGTTGGGGGCGATCCATGACATCCAGTTGAAGTAGCTCAGGGCCTGGAAGATGTAGTTGGGGAACCAAAAGTAACTGTGACGGGGTGAGCTACAAGATCTGTATGTTATGTCCTCGTTTCCGCTCACCAAAACATGAATGAGAAGCAAAGTAGGAAGCATCGAAGGCGCGAGGTTTTGAATACACGCTTGAACGGGCCGAGGACGGGGATTTCCTTGTCTGTTTTGCGTCGTTAGTCTGTACATCTGCATCGGAGAAGGCGGACAAGCTGACCTTGATGGAAAGAGGCGTTCAAAGCAATCGTGACCAACGAAGACGGCCAGACACAATGGGCCGGATAGACAAGAAATCGGCGACAGAGCCCGGCGACACCATAGCCGATGTAGTTTGTGCCTAACGCGATGAGTATCTGGTATGAGAATGAACCGGCGTAGCTCTGGTTGAAGAACTTGGGCAAGTATTGGGTCCAAACTTATGGCTGTTAGCATGAACAGCGATCAGAACCTAAGGCCGACCGAGGCGTACCTATGTAGTTTGTGTAGGGCACATTGAAGCCGACGTTTGCCATGACGGTAATAAGCATGTGCTCCTTCTTGGAGAATCGGCCGGGGTTGAGACTGATTTCATTGCCGAACAGAGTAAGTCGCCAATCGGGCATCAACTTCTCCCAAGCTTTACCGAGTGGGACTGCGGTGCGTCAGCTAGGCTTGTCGGCGGAGTGAAAGGGGTGTGCAATACTCACAAGCCAGCAGCTGAGCGACATTTGCCTCGACGTGGATGGTTGGCTGACGGATTGAAAACAGTTGGTTTATGAAGGCACCTCCGACGACGAACAGGAGCCCAATCGTCCAAGAGCGAATTGTGGACTGCACGTCATGTCAGCATGCATTGTCAGCGGCCGTCGTGGCTGTGCGTACGCTGGGAATGGACCTATCATCCGCATTGTCGACCACGGCACGGACCTCGGCGTAAGGACTAGCCCAGATTAGCAAACACTCTAATGATCCTTCGCAGATTCGACACCACCGACCTGTTGTTGTAGATCAGAGCCGCCTCGATTTTCATTTCGTGGATGAGCTTCTCGTGCGCGTCGGGGTTGGAGAGGACATCTTCGTTGCCGACGAACTCTTCCATCTTCTCGAGCACGGCGACGGGGAAGTTTTGGTCATTTTGGTGGATTTTGATGACGTTCTCGAAGATCTGCATCGCTCTGAGCAAACGCGACCGCGACGCCGCAGGCAAATGTCATGCGCACCTTCCGCACATCGTCCAGATTGAGTGTTTTGGCGTACTCTTCCGCAACAGCCAAGTCGTCCCCGCTGATGTTGAGATCGGTCTCGACTTGGTTGGGGTCGAGCTCTACGGCCGTGGCCTGTCCAGTGTCAGTTATTTTTCCGGGCGCGCAAGCACGAGTCGGGAGCGAGCAGCCTACAAACGGATCCTTTTTCTCAGTTTCATACGTAGGAGTCCCCGAGCTCCCCTCATCTCGCCCTTCTTTGATTGAAGCCGCCATGGGGTTTTGGCGATTGTCCGGGGACAGGTGTGCAGTATTTCGAGAAAATTCGAAATGGCAGACCAGGCGATCGGTTATGTATGCGAGCGAGCGCCGTTGTACGTAGATAGGTATCCCTACGATGCAGCTGCCAAGGAGCCTATCAGCGCGGCAAGGCAAAGTCTCCCACCAAGAAATGCCAAGGCCCGCCCACTGTGCAGCTTTATCTCTGGGCAGTATGCTGTCCAGAGAGCAAGTGGTGCAGAGCATATGGCCAGATGTGGCAGGTAGCATCGGCCACTTCAGAACCAAAACGGGGCATTAGCATGGGGGGTGTAGGCGTGCTTCCGCTGCAATATTGAAGCAGAATGGTGCGATAAGGAGAACACCAGCACCGGAGGCATACCTTCGGCACAGCTTTGCCGTCCATGCTGGATCGAAGCCGGGAGCATGACGCGGCCCTTGTCTGGCCGAACCACTTGATCGAAAGGATACACATGGTCTTTTTACCGAGCGGATGAATTGCTTGTTGCGGCGCACAGATCCAGGAGGGTGGTGATGGCTGTCTTGGCAGCGACCATGTTTCGGCCGGTCTAGCCTTTCACAGTTCTCCGCAGTCGTCCCCCACTCTACTGTGCCCACTATCTTATCGCATCAGCCTTCTGTAACGGACTTGCAACAACCCGACCGCTGTGAAAGCTCAGACCTGGCGAGACGGGCAAGTGTGTCACGTGGAAAGCCACTGCGCGAGCGAGCGCACCCATCGCCATGGAAGTTGCGAAAGTTGGTACGATGTTTGAACGGCAGTTTGAAGGCTATATGGGATCAGGTGACTACCTTTGCCGCATGGGAACACTTACTTAGGCACTTGCTCACGGAGAGCACGAATGAAGATGATACGCAAACAGATAAATGAGGTATGAGCTTACAGCGAGTGCGTTGAAAGTTAATGAATGAACCAAAGAAATTGGAGCCCATGGCCTACGCTTGCTTCTCTCACACCAAATTGAATGTCTTCTCCTGAACTTTTCCAGACTCCAACAATTTGATCGCCTCCCCATTCATCAGATGGAGAATGAATAATTCCCCACACAAACGATACTCCCCATTCTCATGTCTCAGTAGGAAAGGGACTTGACTGCCGAATAAGACACATACTTTATCCCCTTTCCCATCGGGAGAAGCGCGTGAAACCTCAGGTGCCAGGCCCAGGTACCCCTTCTTCTGAGTCACTACGAATCGCCTGTTCCGACAATGATGGAGAACATCTGGAAAGAATTCTTCGGCAATTCCGTCTGGGTACTTGTTTCGGAGGCGCTTGACACAGGATTGGTCGATCTTGTTGTCTGCAAAGTAAGCCAGACAGTGGGCCATCTGTCGATTAGTATCCGGGTAGCTTTCCTGTGATCTTTCTCTGTTGGAAAAATGGTTCTCCAGGTAGAAGATCTCGCAAAACTCCCGGAAAAGATCCTTCTCTTTCTTCTTGTCCCCCGAGACTTCCTTCATCTTCTGCCAGATGGATTTGACGAGGTCGTTGCTGTCCCCATTCTTGAGGCGGTTCGTGATCTTCTCCGATTGCCATTCGATTGAGTCCACCTCAACACCCTTGACATCCAGCACGTTCTGCTGAGGGAACAGACGCCCAAGGGTAGACTTTCCACCGGCATTCCAAGATCCGTCTCTCTTGGTCTCATCTGCAAGGGTCGACACATCGGTACCCTGTTTGAAGCGCGGGACCCATGAGGGATGGGTATAGTTACACATAGTGTCTTTGTCTTTGTCTTTCTCTTGTTGAACCAGTGACAGAATGTAGAGCGGCTCCGGAAGCTTCAAGAGCTGTTGGGTCACCTCGTGGTCGAATTCTGTAATCTCTGTTCTCAAATACTCGGGGCGAATGAAGGGGTGGCCATGATCTCTCTGGAACTGCCGGAAGAAGTTATGACCCAGAATTCCACGGATTCTGTCGATGGGCTCTTTGCACTTCCTTGTGCGAACGAGCTTTAGGAGATATCCCGGGCCTTCATGTCCCGTCCGGAAGTCGACATCTGTTCTCAAGACCCGATAAAACCGTAAGTCGTGTTTGTGTCGAAGCTTCCTGCAGGTGGCGTGAAGCCGGCGGCAGATCGAAACAAACCTCGCCCATTCGACTTCATTGATACCACTCATCACCAGTCCGCGAGAGGCAAGACAGATCTCTTGTAATGTCCAAACCCGCTCAAACCAGTCGTTCTTGAGGAGTTTGGACAGGGCTTCCCACTGCTTGCTTCGACAATTCTCGGCAGCCTTCCTGAACTTGTCATCGTCGCGCTCCATGCGATCACCCAAGTGATTCATCAACGTGAATGCGTCTTCCCTGTCATTCGTGCCGAGCCAAACGTACACTTTCGTCGCGTCCTGATAGACGGATCCCATTTCCAAAATCTGGCTCTTTTTCTCATCCTCGTTTCCTTGATCGATGCAGATGGCATCTGTCCAAAGATATTGGGAACCGCTTTTTTCCCGTAGTCGCCTCAGAGCGTCTTCCAGGCTTGGTTGGATTTCAACTCTCCTTTCATGACACCTGATGGTGGGCGGGGTCTCCAGCTCGGGGCCCCAGACGTAAGAGATGGCGCAGTAACTTGGTGTAGCAGCCCCCTTTCCGGACGATCTTCTGAAGTGAACCTCGAGCTTACACTTCAATTCCTCGTCATCTTTCCCCGGGAGTAGTTTTAGGAGCCGAAATTGTGTGGTGGAATTGCTCAGGGGCTCGTAGTGGTATGTCGTCTTGGTCTTCTTCATTTCTTCCTCGTCCAGGAAGCGTCAGACCTGCTGGAAGAGTATTCAAAGTTTGTGATTGAGGATAACGCGGAACCTGCTCTTAGTTTGGACTATAAGATACGGTCGAAGTGCGAGAGTTGTTTTGAATTCAAACCACAGCGGCAAACTGTGCCTTAAGTATACCTTCCAAGGTCGGCTTTCACGCCCAACTTAATGCCTTTTGATAGGCAAAGGCGTTATATGCAAGGTGGATAGACTGCTTCACAACGCCGTCCATGATAAGCTGCCGCCTACATCATCTCACCACATCACCAGCTGAGACCTCGACTGCACCCCAACTTTCGATCGAACCGTGTCAGCCTCTTACAGAGTGGAGCGGCTGAAAATGACGAAGTAGATGACGTTGATGTATGCCACCGTAGCACAGCATGAGTGCTTACACGCCCCGTCTATTATCTTCTAGACCTTTACCCCGCTTTATGGATTGTTCTGAGCCGCAATGACCTGCAGCGTAGCAAGGCTTAGTGTGCTCTACAATGAACTTGCTGCATAGGCACACAGCGTCATCGATGACTACATTCGCATCATACAGGCCAGACTACCCAAAAAGCAAGGTAGGCGCTGATAAATGCGAAAAAAAAAAGCGCGGCAAGGCTTGGGCAGTCCGGTCTAAGACTATCCCCCGGACAAGGATGACATTAGAAGTGCGGGGCAGCGGGACGCCCCGGGCCGCCAACTGTGGCACAAGCTGACATTCATGCATTCGGCGCTCAACAGCCCTACAAATTCCTTTACTCAATTGGTCCCCTCTCGGCTTATTCATAACTTGCATATAGACGGGTTTCCTGTGGCAGCACATCTCACAAGCATACCGAAACTGAGAACGTCATACGAGGCGATAAAGAACATGAAAGTTGCGAAGCTCATACAGCCAGCCTTGCCGGCTCTCCTTGTAATGGTCTGATGAGGCGCAGTACGTGCGTCGCGTAGCTCACGTCATTCTCGACCCCGCTTTTGCTCGCCGTTTAAGCCCTATTTCCTTTTCAACTTTGCCACATTGGCTCAGGCTGAGGCTCTCAGCTTGCCAACTTCCACGGCCCGCCTGAAGATAATGCAGCCTCGTATCCGATCAACCAATCGCAACTTAGCGGGGCGTCCTATCCCTGATCATTCTCAATTTCACATGAAGAAGCACGTCGCATCGAACGGGTCTCCGCTTCTCCAGTCATGTAAACATGTGCCTAGCAGATCGTTCGAGTGTACGTACAAAGCTACCGGATGGATCTCTCATCCCTTTGGACCACTGTTTCAGAGACACATTCCGTGCTTCATCCCATTTTCAGCCGCACGTACCACACCCACGTCGTGAGAGACATCTTGCAAATTCCACACGCGCTATTTGGCAATACAACATTAAAAATCAAGCACCAACAAGCACCTCCTCCCCGACGTCCTTAACCCTTCCCCTTCCCCTTCCCCCCCTCCTCCTCCTCATCCGCCGCCACCGCCCCTACCGCCAAACCCCTTTCCAACACACCAGCCCCGCCCCCGGACCCTGCCGAAACCCTAAGCCGATGCTCACTATCACATCGCTGGTACTATCGACTGCGAGGCTCAGAGGAGTTACAGCCAGAGGCGCCTTCCGTCGACGCCACCGTGGCGCAAGGGATGTACGGAGCCGGCGGCATGTCGGCGCTTTTGGAGTGGATGGTGAGGGCGGGGGCGGAGCGCAAGGAGAGGCGAGTAAGGGGGGAAGGAGCACTGCCTATGATATGAGGCGGATCGTGGCGGAGGCGGCGGCATGGTGGCGCGTGGGTGGATGTGGCGTTCGGGAATGTGGGTGGGGAGGAGAAGAGGGGGGTTGAGTGAGGGGGCCGGGGCGGTTGTGTGGTTTTGCTGGAAAGGAGATGGTGGGTACCCGGTGGTGGCGTGTATGGCTGTGGGTTATATGACGGTGCAGAGGGACTGGAAGAAGTAGAAGGATGGAAGGGGACTGGGCTGGAGGATGTCGCGATGAGTAAGGCTTGGACGAGAAAGAGGTGGGAGATGTGGGAAACCAAAGGAGCGCCAATCAAAGGAAAGCTAAACGGCAAGATAAAGTGTAGACCAAAACACACAAGTTGCAGCCGCACCAGAGAAACCGAATCTCTGGAATTACCCGATCGAACGCCACGATGGAGGGGTAGGCTAACGGGAGAGCAGCGCCGCCACCAGCCAACCCAACACCACGACCAAGCATGATTATTGGTCGCACGCCCGCACAACACCAACGAACGGCCCGGCAAAATCGACCGAACACGAGGTCCGCTACGTTCGAGCTTCCGGGCCACGCACGTACGCGGCAGCAAGCGCAAGCGGCTGTCGTCAGCCGCCCCTAAGCCAGCCAGCCAGCCAGGCTGCTGACAGCCAAGACCAACCAGAGCAGCAGCAGTAGCGAGCGTATGGGGACAAGCAGATGAAGTGTGGCGATCCGCCGCGCTTCAGGGTTGAGGCGGACCAACGACAGCGGTCCGTCGTCGTAGATCGCGGAAGCGCTTCCATCGGCACATGGGAATCTTCCACCCAGATGGCGCATGTTGTCTCGGTAGTTCCTCGATAGGGAGGGCGAGCAGCGATCCTGGACGTGGTCCAGACGCTGACTGCCGTCGCCCCGGTTCGCCGCCGTCGTGCGCGCTATCGACCCGAACCAGCCTCCCGGCGCAAGCGCGCCACTGGTACATGTACCGGTGATGCGGGGCATCTCAGGAGCCACTCCCACTGCGCCCTGCAGTAGTGGTATACCTGTTTGCAGATGCGAATACGAAAGTATATTGTAGCATGCTTTCAGTCGTAATATGGTACATAGCGACATTCAACGCCGCTAAAATGGTTGAGGTACGTAGGTACGAGTATCGGCGGGAGGTGGCGAAACAACAGCGGCGCACAAGCGCTAATGGTGCTTCTGTTTCTCGGTGCATTGCCGTGGCTGGGGAGAAATCGACAATCGTCATCACTTACCTGGGCATGCTGAGCTCAAAGCTCATACCGTAGATAGACTGTTGGCGCTGGTATCTACAGCTGCCGTGAAACTTTCGCATGTGCTTGGCTGCTGCTGGCCACGACGCTAACTGTGGCGCCACATACACCGGTGTCGGTCGAGCCGCGCGTCATGTTCCCAACAGGGGTCCAGCTACCGACGCCACTTTCCGGTGCAAGTCTGCCTTTCCGGCGGAAGATCCGCCTTTCCGGCGGAAGATCTACTTTCCAGATCTGGCGCGGGGACCCCGGAGAGGCCGCGATGGTTTCGGTATGGTCGTGTTGGTCCAGCTCAGCCAAAGTGCCACGTCCAACCTCTGAGGTTGTGGCTCCAGTACCTGGGCTACTCATAGAAGCTTTTCCAAAGAACCTTGTCATGCCACGGCTGCCTGCCTTCAGTACGCCTGACTGTTGCAGCACCAGTCCGATGCAAAGCCGTGTCGGGCTTCGTTTGACTATCGCTGCCTTGTCTGTGGGGTGGATGATCTCATAGGAACACTGTCCATCCTGTTCTAGCACTCCGACCCTTACAAAGTCTATAAAATGAGCAGCTTGGCAAGTGTGTTTCGGTTTCAAGAACAGATCGCCCTCACGTTATTAAATTTGCTGAGAAAACGTGAAGAGGAAAAGCGGTGTAGTTAGGCCGCTGCTTGGCTCTGGTTGTTGGCTGTCGAGTCATGTCGGTTTCAAGGGCCTGAATTGCAGGAGTGTTGCGAAGAGGAGCCTTGAATGGGATTGTCGATCGGTTGATGTTGTACGTTGACTAGTAGCACCAAAACGATTTCGGGAGTCGCTCCTTGTTGGCCGGTGCCATCTGGGGCTCGGGAACAAAATTGATTGAGCGGTGGGGAGATGATTGAAAGCGAAAGCGGGGCTGGACGCGACGACAAGCTGTTGGCGGTTCCGCAATTAGCAGAGATCAGATTCAACCGGTCACTATCGCACGATGCGAGTCACTGCTGCTGTAAACGGGCTGGCAAGTGCACACCTCAAATTGAATGGGGGAAGCTTGTAAAGCACAACGAGATAGGTGAGCAGATCTATCGCGCTCTTATCTTTCAGTTGCTTATACTGGTTTTCCCGAGAACATTCACCGTCCTGCACTTAGAAAGGTAGGTAATGTTGCTTCCCCACATGTTTAGCTTGCACGCGGCCCCTATAAGAGCTGACAAGAACAGGCCACCAGGCCTATGCGGGTCGTGAAACAATTACCCCACCAACACTAGCTGCCTGGGGAAACCGGATATCTTTACCGTCGTAAAAACACACTGTTGGGTTTCTACGAGTCGAGAGCGTGATCTGGACTTTTTACAACCAACGCCGGCTCGGGAATCGGATGTGGTCTCGCTGTGCTGTACTTGCAAGATAAAAAGAAGCGTCGCCTCGAATTGTTCGTCAACCCAACTCCATCAATCTGAATCAACATCTTCCCCAAAGACTTGACACTACAAATTGTGAGCATAGATGGACGCTGGGAACGACTGGTTCTCTAACGTTGCACCCCCTAGATAAAATGCGTTTCGCCGTCTCCGTCCTCTTCACCCTGCTCGCTGGTTTTGCAGCCAGCGAGACGCTTGATCTCACTGGCAAGTGCACCGACCACGACGGCGTCTACTCCTGGGACTGCAACATCAACCAAGAGAACACGGCTGCTCTCACCTGCAACTCCCGTCTGAGTGGCGGTGGCTCGTACTGCTCCGACTGCGTGAGGCTCGATACTCCAGGCTTCTTTGAGTGCTCCTGTAAGTGTCCTGTCTTCCTTCTCGCACAGGATCGAATCTGACTTTCTAGGCATTGGCGACAACTGCCCATAGACTTCCCGCATCATGTCTGAATTGCGAAATGAATTTATGTTAGCGACGTTGTGGGTCACGAGAACTGCCTTGTAAATAACGTCGAGCTGTCTATGTACGTACAACGAGATGTAACAACAGGTTCTGAATGTATGTATGTACCATGTCATGATTAATATGAGGCGAGCATGCCACCACTGCGGAACATGACATACTCTCCAGACACCACAGCGTTATGGATGCAGAACTCTAGAGCATCGCTATGCCACTGGTGCCATCCACCCACGTTGCATACCCTTCCCAAGGGCATGCATGATGCGCCACGCTAATGAGACTTTGCCACAACCGAGCCGAACAAACTCACCCTCAAGCTGGTAGTGCCAAGAAGGAGCTCGAGAGTTAATCCCGGGAATGAGGTTATAGTAATGCAAGAAACATCACTTCTCTTGGAGTTAGTGCTTGGAAAGGTATACGGCCGATCCGTGGTTATTATTGGGAGAGTGCTCGCGCTTGGATGGAAATCATGTGAAGGCATTAGAGTCATGGCACTACATGGGGTACGCTGGCTCCCCCCTAAGCGCACTATCTGAATCAGGCTTGGCGCTGGTCGATGACTCGTCGTGAGACTCGCTGGGAGTTTCCGATGGCGCAACAAGATTTCCCGGCAGGATCCGGCACAATCTTGACCTCGCAAGACGTCATTTTAGGTAGGTGCATCTGCTTGATCGACTCAGTTTTCTATTTATTCGAGGTCGAGTCATGTACACGAGGAGTGCTGATATAGATTGCAAGTCATGCAGATAACACGGACCGAACAAAGCGTTCCAAGACTCGTATTTCTGACTTGTACATGATTAGACGACGGTATTCCTGGGCCATGGACGACAAGCGAGGATAAGCCTTGCAGAACTGTGTGCGCAGCTTACGGGTTGAGTCGTTGTCTCTACAGTCCTCCTGCAGATGTCTTTCTGGAGGAATCATCTTGGTCCTGAATGGAAAGCCTGTTAAGGTTATAGCCGATGAATCCTTCGCTGAGATAGGAAAGCATTTTGCACTATACTTTTCTGACGATGCGTCATTGTTGATTTGTGTATTAAGATGCTTCCAGCATGATATCTCTCGGGTATCCTACACTCATGTCTTTGCTCTCGCCATCTACGCAAGAACAGAAAGATCGTTTTCCATGCCAGTTCCTCCCCATGCCATCCAAGTCCATCCCATTCTCTCCAGGGACGCGGTATACACGCAAGCAAGCAAAAAACCCCCCCTCCAGAGAACAACAAACAAAAGAAAAAATTGCCGTTAAGACCCCTCCACACCCGGCCGCCGCCGTCACGAGTGCGGGAAAAACTTCCTCTCGCTCTCACTGATGCTGTGCACGTCATCCGCATACAACATGTTCTTATCGGACCCGGAATCCTCGCGCTGCGACACCACCGTCGTCACCTTGATGCCCTCGGCACTGTGCCCGCTCTCGCCATCATCCGACGACGCCTCCCCGCCGTACCCGCCGCCGCTCCCCACCCTCGCCTCGCCCTTCTCAATCGTCGTCGTGAACACGCCTTCCCCTCCCCGCCCCCTCTTCCTTCCATCTCCACCGCCTTCGCCCCGCTCCATGCAGTCCATCGAGATGAGGGTGCCGTGCAGCCGCGTGCTGCGGTGCGACCGGGCCCACATGGAGCCGCCGCCGGTGTGGTTGCCGCCGCTGGTGTGGTTGCCGGCGGGCGAGCGCGAGGCGGGGTCCGTCGAGAGCAGGTGCGGGAAGAGGCGCTTGACGAGCGCCTTGAAGGTCGGCAGCGACGCGCAGATGATGGCCACGTTGATCTCGACGTTGGACCACACGGCCGCGTCGACGTTGTCGTAGGACTGGTCCGCGCTGCCCGCGACGGCGTACAGCGATTGCAGACGCAGGATGGACGTGACGGCGCCGCTGTGGTGGTTGTCAGTTGGGATGTCGACGCGCGGGACGGGGGGGGGTGGGGGAGGCGTACAAGGCGCCTAAGGCGAAGATGGCCATGAGCGCGATTTTTTGCTTCGTCGGCAGGTTGAGCCCTTTGAAGACGGGCATCGGGAGGATGATGATGACGGCGTCGGAGAAGATGTTGATGGCGGCGTGCGAGAACCAGAGCCCTTTGGTGTTGACGCAGGTTCCGTCGGGCGTGCGGTTCCAGAAGTGGTACACTGGCGTGCAGGTGAAGATGCTGAGGACGACGGCTTCGAGCGTGTAGAGGATGATGAAGGTGAGGGTTGTCAGGATGGCTATCCGCATGGCTTTGTGGGTAGCGAAGATGCGGAGGTATTGCATCAGGATGGAGACCTTTGTGAGGCCCAGGGCGGTGTTGTAGAAGATGATGGAAAGCCAGAAGTTCTGGGCGGGCGTTAGTGAGGTCGATTGTTGGTTTGGGGTCTCTTACGAAGTATAGCTTTTCCCGCATGTCATCACTGAGTTCGTTCGTATGTCTACCAAGTCCAAACCTGACCTCTAGATGGCCGTCAGCATCTGTGAAGATGGTGGAGTTTGAAGCGGCACTCACGCTGACTGATGGTGATGGTCATTCCGGAAATAGAAGCCTGCAATTGTTAGCTGTTATGCTACGTATGCAGCGCAGTTTCCAACATACACAGGCGATGGTGATGATCCAATCGTCCCAGCCCGACGCACGCACAATAGACACACGGATCCATAGACGAGTTAGAACGATGGCGGCAGAAACGCAAGTGATGGCCACGCAAGTGGCCAGAGCACCGGGGCCCTTGTTGTCGGACATGAGGGTGAGGTGAGTGCCAGATGCTGCGGATGGTGGAGTGCGGTTGTGCGGGGCCCGTCAGTCAAGATCATCAAGAACGCGGCATGTGCGAGTGTTATGGAACTGCCGGGGGCTAGAAAATGCACGGGACGCAATTATTCTACGGTAGGACCCCGGAAAAGGCCCTCGCTAGAGATTCGACGTCGGCAAAGCCAACGGAAGACGCCAGGACGCCCGCCGTAAGGCGGTAGCATGGCACGACGGTACGGGGTGGCGTCGCTGGTATTGCAAGCCAAGCGAGTGCTGCAGATGGACGGCCAGGGGCTCCCATGGCTGCGGCAAATTCCCCGCATGCCTCTTACGCCCGTTGATTGCTGAGCGACTGCGAGCGACCCTGGCCGCCTGAAGATCGTTCGGTACAACTGTGTAACGAGCGAACCGGCGGTCAGTCCGTCACGCCGGAGAAGCTTAAGTCGGACCAAGCGCCAGGGACGCCCTCCCTCTCTGCTGCGATCGCCAGGGATCGTCGACGGCCGGCGTCCATCGATACGACGCTTGATGAGGCTGCACTGTACCTGCAGCCAGCTGCCTGCTTTCCTCCGCACCTCCCCTATCCGCCCGCAGGGAGAGCGACGGCCCACGGGGGCGCTGCAGGATCGCAGTGCAGCCACCTGCCGCAGAAGAGACGGGTGCCGCGTCAGCTGAGGTCCAAGGAAGCAATGGCATGTGCGAGGGCGCAGAAGCCATGGTTCATGACTCTCCAGTGCTAGCCAGACGCCGGACCCACTACTTGCGTCTTCGGCGGCTGCCGGCATTCCCCCATTGGGCTGTTCGCATCTTCCCACCAAAACGGCCATTCCGCCGGCCCGCCTGTTTGATTAGCTGGCGAGCAGCTCTTTACATGAATGCTGCCATGTCCCTTCCATCTCTGCTGCCAGTCCTGTCGACAAGCACCGCTGGCATGCTTCCGATGCTGACGCCGGTCGCGCAACTCCGTCTTGGGGCTGGTCGAAACGGGGTGCCGAAGACGGCGGGTTCAGCTTGTACGGCACAGGAACTGCCGCACTTAGTGCTGCCGCTACTCGGCTTTCGTACCATGGGGGCGTTAGGCCCTCGGTTGTCTTCCGAGACGATCTCCTCCATCGATTTGCCGACAAGAAGGATTGCGCACCATTCGACGTTGGGCCCCAATGTCAAGCTGATCGTGATGGGTAGCAGCAATCAGTGTAGGCCAGATCACTCTGGTGGACCTGAGACAAAGACAGGATGACGATGAAGCGACGCTCGCAACCCTTGCCAAGGACGGAGGCCTTGTTGCCCCTGTACCGCAACCCGTCGGGCTGTCGGGATGGCGTTCCCCAGCGCCAGACGCGCATGTTCGAACGCCTCGGTCCCGCCCCCCCTGCTTGTTACCCTGGCACTTCCCACGTGGTGCTGGTCGCATTCGCTCTAGGTGTACTTCATGCTTTCCTGCGAACATGAGGCCCTGGCTGCCTGCACCAACTGACTCGACCTTGTCGCCACCATTCTGCGGGAGTGTGAGTAGAGGAGGGGTTTTCGCCTTACTCACGACAACCCAAGTCAAGCTTTCCTTCGACTCAAGCATGCACAAAGGTTGTCAATCCCGCTGGCTTCGTCTTCAAATGCTAACCGACATCCACACACCATTGTTCTATACCAAAAACAGTGCTACACAGTACACTTTCCTGCTATCCTGTTACCTCAAGTTGTCACGCCATTAGCACGCGTTCATGCCCCCTCTCGCGGCTTCTACCGTCGGCGCTATGCTCGGATTTGCAAACCTGGCGTTCTCTGGACTCCCACAAAGGGAAGGCTACAAACTGACTCGGTCACTATGACTCTATACCTCTACCCGCCCTATGGGCAAGGGCCCTTCTGTCCTCACGTCTCAGACGGCTCTCCCTGTAGCTGTAAGAAATAGACCAAGGCCCAGGCCGTCGATCTTGGTCGAGCCTGCCGAGGTCCAGAACGCACCGGAGGGTTTTCACCTCACCGGCGTGGAGATGGCGCAAAGGATGCGCCATGTACGCCAGAGCATGGAGGTGCTGCAGGAGAAGAAGAAGGAAGGTTGTGCTACTCTTCCTTCCGGAATGATAGAGTTGGGGCCATTCCTTCGTGCCGCCTCGGTCCGTAGTTGGAAGACGTCCACCCGCTCCGCCATCTTTTAAAGCATCTTGCTAAGATCATGGATGGATTAACCTTAGATTTCTCCGCCAATAGCGCGGGTTACTACTTCTGGCCCTTCCTGCAATTGTGGTCCGATGAGCAAAAGCCGAGTCTAGATACTGCGCGTCGCGAGGCAGGTCTCTGATGCCATGGGCACGCAGAACAGTTGAGAGATTCATAGCTCTATGAAAAGTCATGGTTTACTATCAGAGCGCAGGTAGCATCGGGTTAGAGAAGTATACCATACGCATCGTTGTTGAGTCCTTTCGCAAAACGCTGAATACCAACCCGGCGAGTAAGCCAATGTCAGCTGCTTCCCACACCGGGTCCAACTTCCGTCGTCCCCCGACAAGCTAGCGGTTGATCATACAGCCGGACGAAAGTACATACCCCGCGAGCAGGGGCGGCAGCGGACGAGCGAAGGTGGACGAGGGCTGGCGAGCGGGTGTTTCGACAGGCAGGAGCACAGCCAAAAAGAGAAAGCAGGGGACCCACATGCCGAAGTGCCCCACAGGCCCTCGACGAGTCAATCGCCAGCCCAATCTCGCCGCTCCCCCATTCCGATTGGCGACTGGCGATCCCCTCGCCGTAATGAGGCTGCTTGATTGGACCCGGCATGTTACATACGTATCGCTCGTGTCTGCCGCGAAGGATTCCTGCAGGGCGGGGGCTGCGCCTTTCGTCAGGGCACGGGGTCCTGCGCTTGCTGTTCTTTTTCCAGGGCTGGCCGCGACGCCACACGCCTGGCGGCTACTAGAATTATTGCCGGCGCCAGCGACCGGTCGTGCGCTGCTATCCAGATACCTGTCAGTGCGCGATGCGAGGTGACGGGTATGAACGAGATTGATCCACGACCCACAGCGGCTGAAGACCATGGCACGATGGATGGGGCCGCGAAGATAAAAAAAAAAAAAAAAGAGGAGTGACAGCTGCTAGGTCGCGGGTGCGGGCGACTGGTCCGAGCTGCGGTGCAACCTCCGTGGCAGTGCATCATGGTCGGCGTCAGCGGCTCCGGGAAGCCTGATACATGGTCGACCATCTCTTAGTCCTGCACCGCTACGCTTCACCTTCTGCACGAATGACTTCACCTGTCTAGGTATAACAGTTCTCGTCGAATGACGACGAGTTCTATGCTTGCTGTAAATCCTTTCGCCTCGTATCTCGGTCACTCCCGCGCCCAAAGAGTCCGCGTGTCGAGCTCGCACGGTGTTGTCTGATCGCCCCAGGCTGCCCCATCAGGCCATCATCTGTCAGGCCACCCTTCTCCACCCTTCAACACCCGCTTATTTTTTTTTCCTTTCTTCCTCTCGCCTCGAGACGCCCGATCCACCTTTTGTGGATGTCAGGGCATATCAGGGTCTGTGTCCGCTTTGCCGTAAGGTAGACAGACGGTCAGGGCTGGCTGAAGAATATCTACGGCCGTGATCTTGTCGGGAAATCCGAACGAAGGAGCGGGGACGGGGAAGTGAGACCATCCATGTATCTGGCGCTAGGCGGAGACTGCTCCGCTCGCTTTCGTTTGTTCACCCTTGCCCGCCCATTGATCCTGCCAATTCATCAATCGCCGATTCCTCGCGTTCCTGCTTCAATCGCGGATGACGCCTGCGGAAATAAGAAGAAAAAGAAGGGCGAACAGAAAAGAGAGCGCTATGTGCAACCTGCTTCCACTGAAGAATATTGTGTACGGCCGTTCAGCATGGCCCGGCCTGCCTATTGATAGGTCGTTTATCCGAAGCGTTCCACACCTTTCAATATTTGCTTGCTGAATGTAACGATGCATTTTCTCAAGTGTCTGTTCGGCCCCTAGTCAAAATGATCAGCCTCGCTACGCTAGGTAATGGCGAAGCACTGGTTCGAGTTTCCGCCAGCTGAATGGACTTCGTCGCGATTGGATTGCATGTTTTGACCATGACGACTGCAGTATACTTGTAGCTGCTGGTCACTCTCTTGTATACCGAGGCTTAAGCTTAGTGAGGCGTAAACACATGAGCATTACCTTGCAAACACCGTCCTTTAACAAAAGAAGTAGCTTTTCCATTAATATACTTGCTAAGTTTCTACTGCACCTATCGAAGTTCCAGCTATCTCTTACCCAAGCCTTACCTAATCAAAGCCTATGATCCTCGTTAACGGGAAAAAACATCATGTCTTTCCTGGCGGGCCTGCAAATGAAGCAGAAAGGGCAAGTGTAGACAGACTCAACACCTCGACGGCTTAGCCACGCGTGAAATCTTGCGAATCAACGGCAGCCGACTATTTATCATGGTTTTTAAAGCAAGACTTGTGAAGCTACCGCTGTGTCTCAGCAAGACGTCAAAAGATATACTGCGAGTAGCATTCAAAGAGCTAGCAGAGGCCAAAGCTCCAAAATCTTTCTCATCTCCAACTCGCGCTTTTCTGTGGAAATAAAAATAACATCCAAGGCGCTCATCTGAGCTGCGCATACGGCTTTCCAGATACGAACTGCAAATAGTCATATCTGATGTCAACATCTTGTTTATCTGGTATTCGGAGCTGCTGTCTTCCGATCCAAATGTTCCGGTAAGCGTGTGGCTGCAGCATCCTAGCCTTTACCGAGAGATCAGAGGTAACGACGAATCAAGTGGCTTCCATTGCAAACAAGCCGGAACTGTGATCCAATCAGACCACGACTCATGACTTCGGATTTAAATTCAGTGCCGAAACTATGCCAACGTTGCTCGGATCTGCATCCTTGGTACTTTTCCCCGCATGAGAGGTGCGGCTTGTCTGCGGGCACATCCGAAACAGTATTTCCCCGCATTTCTCCACGCTTCACCCGGACCGCTGCTTCACGCACTGGCTCTATCTCCATCACCTTCGATTCCAGCTTGGACTGCAACAGCCATGGAAGACCTTCTACTTCCTGCTCCGGCCGACGGAAATGAACACCCTTTCGGATTTACGAAGACAGGGCGCCCTCGTCGTGTGTACAAGTGCCGGGACTGCTCCCGCATCTTCAAGCGGAGCGAGCATTGTGCGCGGCATGAACGAGTCCATACCCGGGAGCGTCCGTTTGCCTGTCGGTTTTGTAACAAGAGCTACGCCCGCAAAGACCTTGTTAGCCGACATGAGCGCTCTCTTCACCCCGAGGAGCACGCCGCCGCTGGGGCTTTCAAACCACGCAGGTCCTCTCACAGCGGCTCAACTACCTTACCCAAAAACAAAACTCGAACCCAGCCTTCGGAATCATCTCATGATAGTCCGGGTGGCAGTACGTCAACAGACGATATTCTCTCTCAAAATGGGCCGCCGACTCCGGAAGGCTCGGAAGACGCGCACACTCGAAGGAACTCGTATCCCCTCACACTGTCTCGTATGATGAGCCCATCATTCTTCAACGCAATGGAGTTCCCGTCGTGGGAGTTCGATCAAACACACGGCCTTGAGTCGAATGAGAAGGCCGGGGCCTCACTGCATCCTTCTCCCGCCACAACATTGTCTTTACCCGACGGGACATACAACCCTTTGGAACCAGAGATGAACATGACTGGAGACAGGAGAGCGTCCGGGAACATCTCCGCCATCCCTGAAGCACATGGAACGGAGAATTTGAGCTCCGCTCCACTCCTACTTCCCGCCGAACGAGAGCTGCTGCTCAATACTGAAATGGATGATTCATTTGGACATTTGGCAACTCAGACACTATCCGAAGGTGTCTCATTGGATGTCCTTCGGGATCTTTACTTCATACCACAGAGCCCATTGGCAATCCCGCAATTGCCAAGCTCCCACCAAACCAGTTCGCAGATACCAAGTCTTCCAATCCAAAGTACGCACCAGCAAAACGATCTTTTCCCCCAACCCCTTCCACAGGTTATGCGAGAGAAGGTGTCCAGCCCTCCAAAGTTGACTGCAGATGATGCCGTTTACGAACATATGTGCGGAGACATCCGCAGTCGAGTCCGGGAGGAGCCAGATGTGACGGCAATCCCCAGAGGCAAAGAGCTCGAGAGGCTGATTGAGACGTACATCTCCTGCTTCCATTGTCACTTCCCCATCATCCACATTGCATCTCTGGACCTGGCGACCGCACCCGGACCTCTCGTGCTGTCAATATGTGTCATCGGTGCTCTGTACAGGCTCGACCGCCGACGAGCAGTGCAACTTCACAATATCGCCAGCTCATCGCTCCACCGAGCGGTCTCGAACCACCCATCCAGCTTCTTCAATCCGGCTGCTGCACGGCCTTTATGGGTAGTCCAGAGCTGCCTTCTGCTATCCATGTATGCAGCATTCAGCGGGCAGCCAGCTGCTGTCATGTCAACAGTCGAGAAGATGGGCTTCTTCAAGATTGAATTCCAACTCAGGCGAACCGCACTGCAAAAGTCGGCTCGGGAAATGTCAAACCCTTGCTGGGACGAATGGACATTGCGAGAATCTGCAAAGCGCCTGCTCTGCGGCATCTTCATCATGAGTAACCTGTTCTCGGTCACGTACGGGACGACTCCGATGTTCTCCATCGAGCAAGACCTTTCCTTCGAGATTCCGAGCGAAGAGAAGCTGTGGGATGCGCGCACTGCCGAGCTTTGGGAAGATGCAAGAGCGTCAAGCAACGCACCAGCCGTGCAGATGACTCTGCGTGAAGCCATCGTTACAACCTTCTTCAACAGGCAGGAGGATGTCGGGAAGGGGCCTTCACAAGTATCCGGCTTTACGGCGCTGCTCATCACGCATGCGGCAAACGTCCACATGTGGAGCATTCTGCAGTTCGTCCAGTCGTTCACGCCACCTCTCGCGCACGAGATCCTCGCCGCAACCTTCTCCTCTCTGGTACGGTGGCACACTGCTCTTGGCCACGGCCGAGTCGAGGCGCCCGAGGCTGCGTACTACAATAATGCCGGAATCCCGCTGGTGTTCAACTGCTACGCACTCCTGCGGATCGCTTACGTGCGACTGTTTGGGAACAGCAGCATCTTCAACAAGATGATACTGTTGACGGACGACCTCGAGGAAATATCCGTCACTATGGCGTCGTACGTCTCGGCGCCTCAGCCGCGGAACCACTTCCTCACGAAATCAATCAGCAAAGCTTACGAAGGCTTCATCACGCCCGTGCGGCTTGGCCATCTTCTGATCAAGAAGACTGCAGCTCTGAGCTGGAGTGTCGAGCATGCGGCCGCAGCGTGGGACAGCGTGCTGTTTGTTTCGAAATGGGTGCACGCCGTGCAGATGGAGTCTGCCACGCAGCCGCCGGACGAGGAGGAAGACAAGATCCTGACGCAGCTGAAGGGCCTGCTGGATGAAATGGAGTACGACTACGACGGGTCAGGCTCGTTGGCAGCCGCAGTGACGCGTGCGTGGGCGGGTTTCTTGACTGACACTTGGGTATGGGGAGGTGAGTTTTGCTGCATTTGTGTCTCTTCCAACGCGCAGACATTGACCATCCTTCTCGGATCCAGTGACACCACGAATGGGGTACATCCTGATGCAACTTGCCATCGCCTACGAAAACTCCTACCGAGAAACACAACCATGACTGCCCACAGGAATCGCAAACATGTCTCATTCCCCCGCCGCCTCCGCCTTCACCCTACCCGCCTCCACATCCTCCAGAAATTCCAAAAACGCCTTCTGACACTCCTCCGCCTTTTCCGTATACTACCAAGAGTCAGTCAGCATCAACCCACCACCCTCCAACAAAGGGCAACCGAAACACAAACCCGCAAAAGGAAAAGAAAGAAAGAGAAAAAAAAAAAAAAAAACTCACAATCTCATGCCCCCTCCCCTCCACAACCACGACCCTCGCCCGGGGCACCCTCTCCGCCAACCACCTCGCCTCCCCAACCGACACCGCCGCGCTCCTCGCCGGCGCCAAAACCAACACGGGCACGCCCCCCCTCGCCACCTCCCCGTCGTCCACGACGCCCCTCGCATCCAGCCCCGCGAGGAACCCCGCATACCCCGCCAACCCCTCCGCGCTCTGCCCCCCAATCTCGTCCTTCCACCACTCGACATACCCCTCGTCTCCCTCCCCTCCGCCTCCCTCCCCCGCCGACCCCGGCGCCACAACCGTCCCGGGCAGCAACGCCAACCTCTCCGCCCAGCCACGCGCCCCGAACTCACGCAGCGCAGCCGGCCACGACTCCGCGCCGAACGCCAGCATCTCCTGCGCGCGGGGCGGCAGGTGCGTCGGCGTCGCGCAGAGGGTGACGGAGAGCAGGCGGGCGGGGTGGCGCGCGGCGAGGGCGAGGGCCAGCATGCCCGACGTCGACTCGCCGAGGAAGTGGACGGCGGGCAGGCCGAGCTGGTCGAGGGTGTCGACGATTTCGGCGAGGATGGTGGCGAGGGTGTAGGGGTAAGGCGGCGAGGGGACGCTGGAATGGCCGTGGCCCCGCAGGTCGCGGCGGATGATGCGGTGGTGTGGGGAGAGGGGCGGGATCCAGTGGTGCCAGAAGTTTGCGTGGCGGGCGAAGCCGGGTTGGATGAGGATGGTGGAGTGGGGTTTCCAGGGGTCCGTGAAGTCGGTGGCGATGTAGTGGGTTGTTTGGCCGTTGGGGTGGCGGATGAAGGTGCGGCCGTGGGAGTCGTGGAAGGGGGCCATGGTTGTGTTGTTTGGGGGTTGTGGTTTGGGTGGTGCAGTGTGTGCGTTTTTACGGCCGTTGAATTGATTTGTTGCTATTTACGTGTACTTCTGACGACTGCGCCCCGCATCTAGTACCCCACGCTACGTTCAGTTCCCCGCAGACATGGGTACATGGCTGGTATTGGCAGATGAATGGTGTTCAAGTTGGATGTTCATCTACTGTCACTTCAAACGAAAGTGGATTACACCATCCGACGCCCTACTCGGGCCCACCCAAAAACCGATACACACAACTCGCATCCCTCCCCCTCAACTCCTCAGCCCCCGCCGCTTCCTCATACACCCTCAACGCGGCCCTCCCCGTCTCGACCTTCGCCCCCAACCCCTCCGCCATCTGCACCGCCAGCCCAATATCCTTGGGCATCATCTCCATCCGAAACCCGCCCGAATAATCCCTACTGCTCGGCGCCTCCGGATCCACACCGGGCACGGGACAAACCTTCTCGAGCATAAACGACGCCCCGGTCGACGCCAAAATGACCCTCACCAACTCCGCCTTATCCACGCCCGCCCTGATGCCGAAATTCAGCGCCTCCGCCGACACGAGGTTAAACACGCCCGCACAATAGTTATTCGCCAGCTTCGCCGCCAGCCCATTCCCCAGCCCGCCCAGGTAGAACAGCTTCGCCGGATCCCCCAACATGCCGCCCGCGACGCCGTCCACGCGCGCGCGGAACGCCGCATCCGCCTCCGCGCCGAAGAGAAACGACAGCGTGCCCGCCTTCGCCCCCGGAACACCCCCCGACACGGGCGCGTCCACGTACGTCCCCCGCCCCGCCGCCGCCAGCGCGCCGCCGATCGCCCGCGCGGTGCCGACGTCGATCGTGCTGCACTCGAGCATCAGCCGCGACGCGTCTGCCGGCGCGCCGACGACGCCGGTGGCGGGGTCGAGGTAGACGGCGCGCACGTGCGGGGCGGCCGGCACGATGGAGATGAGCGTGCGGGCGTGCGTCGCGACGGCTTTGGCGGAGGATGCGATGTGGATGAGGCCGTGGGCGGAGTGGGCGGCGGCGAAGGCGTGGCTGGCGGCGGGGTTGGCGTCGTGGATGTAGAGGGGGGTGGAGGGGGGGAGTTTTTTGCGCAGGTTGGCGGCCATCGGGGTGCCCATGGCGCCGAGGCCTGGGGGAGCGTGGGTGGTTAGGGGGGTGGATGGGGTGGGGTGGTTTGGCTGAGGAGGTGGGTCGTACCGATGAAACCGAATGCGCCGTGTTCTGTTGCGGTGCTGGTTGTGCTCTCTGCCATGGTGGGAGGTTGAGTGAAGTGTGTTTGGTAGGAGGGTGCCTCGTTGGAAAGTTTTTTCTTCTCCAAATGTAGCTCGAGTTCTGCGGAGCTACTGCATACCATGCTTTACCCCGAAGTGACTGTGTTGCTGCAGACCGGTCTCAAAGAGGGGCATGGGGAAATAAACATACCCCGCATATTTCCGCATCGGGCAGGTGGTGGACCCCGAGATCGCGCCCCTCATTTTCGGGCGGCAGATGATGCAACTGCCGGCGCGAAGTGGGGGCGCGGGCGCGGGCGCGGGCCCATCGGCTCCATTGCATCGAACACTCGTCACCAGCGCCCGCGTACCACCGACAGCAAGATTGCAAGAAATGGCATCGCGGAGTCTGCCCCAGTCGGCGTCGGCGGTGCAGCTTCGGCTGCTGGACGGGGGCAGCTTCATGGCCGAAATGAGCAAGCTCCACCACGGCGCGGCAAACGACCGCTTCCGCATGTACAACTGGGCCTTCCACATCTACCACCCCGCCACCGATCGACATGTGCTGTGGGACCTGGGCATGGATGGCGTACTGCTCCCCTAATCCCCCCCCACCGCTACCGTGCTGACGCCGCGCAAAGGACCCGGCCAAGTACACGCCGTGGGTGCAGAAGTTCATGTTCGACGACGTGCATCCCGTTGGCCCGCGGGTGTCGATAGAAGAGCAGTTGCGCCGTCACGGGGTCGATGCGGAGCGCATAGATACGGTGCTGTTCAGGTGTGACTGACCCTCTCCCGCAGCTGTCACGTCGGGGCTGACGGCGCATCAGCCATGCCCACTGGGACCACTGCAGGCCCATCGCGAAGACTTTCCCCAATGCCACGGCATATTTTGGCCCCGACACAAAGGATTTCTGTTCTCCCGGCCACCTGCAAGATCCCTCGTTGCAGTGGGATGCCAGCTTCTTTGACCCCGTGAATGCCACGGAAAGATGGGAAGAGCTCGGAGGGCCGTGGAAGCCTTTCGGGCCCTTCGAGAAGGCAATGGACTTCTTCGGCGACGGCAGTTTTGTCATCATCCAGGCACCGGGCCACATGCCCGGGAACCTCTGCGCCGCGGCGTGCACACCAAGAGGAGATTGGGTTCTGCTTGGGAGTGACTGCTGCCATTCAAGGTGAGGCCTTCATACCAATCGGAGCAGACAGTTGAGCTAACCAGATGGGCCAGGCAACTTCTTGACGGGTCGTGCGAGTTTGCCGTCTTCGAAGTTGCCACCGGGCAGAAGACATGTCTCCAGGCGGACATCCCCGCAGCCAAGGAGACTGTACGACGGATCAGGGAGTTTGAGGAAATGGGAGCCCATGTAGCTCTAGCGCACGATGCCCAATGGATGAAGGAAGGTTCGGACGAGGTGCTCATGGCTCTCTTGGACGAGGACATGAAACGTGCCGCAGCAGAGAAGATACCCAACGACGAAAGACCATAGTCCTGTACCATAACAAAACATACGAGATGCATGCGCCCGGTGGGGTTGAGCTGCATTCTGGAGTGGGGTACGCACGCTGCGCCTACAAAACTTGGGACGCGATTGCATGCATCCGTGACCACCATCCTCCACCATCTCTCCACGCCACCCAAAATGCCAAAGCCCCTCTGCGTCGGCGTCATCGGCCCCGCCGGCTTCACCGGCTCGCACCTCTGCGTCGAGCTGCTCCGGCGCGGCCACCAAGTCGTCGGGCTCTCGCGCAGCCCCGACAAAATCGGCACGCATCCGCACTACACGCCCACAACCCTCGACGTCTCGACCCAAGACATCTCGGCCCTCGCCGCCGCCTTCCGCGGCCTCGACGTGCTCGTCAACGCCTACGGCCCGCACACGGCCGGCGCCGACGCCCTGCAATACAGTTGGGTCCCGCCCTCTCCACCCACCGCCAGCCAACCAACTCACACGCCAAAACAGTGCCCTTCCTCGAAGTCACGCGCAAAATCATCCTCGCCGTCCGCCTCGCCTCGACGCCGTACCTGGTGCAAATCGGCGGCACGGGCTCGCTCACCGTCCCCGGCCGGGCGCCCTTCCAGACCGCGGCCGAGACGCCCGACTTCTGGCTGGCGTACCGGCGCGGCATCGCCGACAGCGAGGCGCACACGGCGTACATGGAGGAGCGGCTCGGCCCCATCGGCGCGCGGCTGCGGGCGTACCGGGACGCGCGCATCGCGGCGCGCGAGGGGCGGGCGACGGCCGCGACGAGGGCGGTGGTGGACGGCGTCGAGGACGCCATCAGGGACGGCGATCAGGCCAAGGGCTTCGTGACCGGGGCGCGCACGAGCTTCATGTTCTTCGACGGCAATGCGGCGTTCGCGTGGACGTATGTGTCGCCGCCCGCGCTGTACAGGGCGGGGAGGCGCACGGGGGTGTACGAGGCGGGCGGCGAGTATTTGCCGTTGACCGGGGATCCGATGGATGGCGCCGCGTTGGAGGGCCGGCTGAGGGGCATCTCGGCGGCGGATCTGGCCGTCGCGGTCGCGGATGAGGTCGAGGGGCGGAGGATGGTGGGGAAGCACTGGACCGCCTGGGCGGAGCTGGACGGCGATGAGCCGGCGCCGAGTTATGTCACCTTGGCGGATCTGTGAGGGAGGCTGGGGGGTTGATTTACTCCAAACGCTTTCTTCCCCACTCTGCACCCCACCTGCTGTAATGGGCTAGCCAGCGCCCACTGTAACCCTTGACTCAGATGCCCGCGGTAAGCCCCACGGACAAAATGAGGACATGGCTTCGTGAGCGTTGGACGCTTCTCTCATGTCCATTCGAGCACGCACAACAGAACCATGGCTTTCGTTACGCTTCTACTTGTCCCCATAGTGACCATCGTGCTGTACCAGCTCGTGTTCCGCCGAGCACCCAGTCCTCCCAAAGGGCTTCGAGCCGTTCCTGGGCCCGGCGGGAAAGTGCCATTGATCGGACATGCTCACTTGCTGAAGCCAACAGGCTCCCAACGGCAGTTCATCGAATGGGCAAACCAGTACGGCGAGCTGTTCTCGTTGCAGCTGGGCTGGGAGAACTGGGTCTTCCTCAACAGCCCCGCTGCGGTGAAGGAGATCATGGACAAGCAATCCGCCTCCACTTCGGGCAGGCCACCAATGCCCGTCGGCGCCGACATCATCTCGGGAGACATGCGTTTCTTGCTCATGACGTACAGTCCCCGATGGCGGCGGCTGAGGGCCATCGTCCACAAGCTACTGACCCCGAAGGCCTCGGACACGTTCAAGCCGAGCCAGGAGTTTGAAGCCAAACAGCTGCTGCACGACATCCTGGAAGATCCGGAGAACACGTACGACCACTGCAGGCGCTACACTACCTCGGTCGTCATGACATCTACTTACGGGAGAAGAATACCTAAATTCGTGGGTTCGCCCGCCCCGTCCTTGCTTAACCACGTTGCTCACGTCCACAGGATTGCGAAGACACGAGAGAGATCTACGGCCTGATGAAAGACTTCACCGAAAACATGCCTCCGACAAACGGATTCCTCCCCGACCTCGTCCCCCCGCTCGCCAAGCTACCGACCTGGCTGCAATGGTGGAGGAAGCCCGCGCTCGCCATGCAGAAGCGGCAAACGGCCATCTGGACGAAGTACTGGCGCACGCTGCGGCAGCAAATGGAAACCGACACCGCCCCCGAATGCTTCGTCAAGCAGTTCATCGAAACCGACTACCGCACCCAAGACATCAGCGAGATCCAAGCGGCCTGGGTCGCCGGCAGTGCGTCCCTGCCCCCCTCCTCCCCCAAACACAGCCACCCGCTCCCCTTCTCCTCCCCTCACTAACGCCACTGCGCGCGCGCGCCGTCCACAGCCATGATCGAAGCCGGGTCCGAAACGACATCCAGCACGCTCAACACGGCGCTCAAATACCTCGCCGCGCACCCCTCCGCGCAAGCCCGCGCCGCCGCCGACCTGCGCGACGACACGCGCTCGCCCACCTTCGCCGACGAGCCCGCGCTGCCGTACATCCGAGCGATCGCCAAGGAAGTGCTGCGGCTGCGGCCCATCACTTCGTTCGGGACGCCGCACTACACGACGGCGGGCGTCACCTACGGCGGGTACTGGATCCCGCCCAACACGGTCGTCGCGATCAACCAGTACGCGCTCCACCACGACCCCGCGCGCTTCCCCGATCCCGATGCGTTTCGCCCCGAGAGGTATCTGGCGTTTCCCGAGCGCGCGGGCGTGTATGCGGCGAGGGCGGATGCGGAGGGGAGGGATCATTGGAGTTTTGGCGCGGGGAGGAGGATCTGCTCCGGCATGCATTTGGCGGAGAATAGTCTGTTTGTTACCCTTGCGAAGGTGCTGTGGGCGTTTGAGATTGTGCCCAGGGGCGAGCTGGATTTGTCGGATGCGGCGTTTGAGCCCGGCGTCAATACGGTGCCGAAGCGGTATGTGGTGGATTTTCGGCCGAGGAGCGCGGCGAGGGAGGAGGTGGTGAGGAGGGAGTGGGAGACGGCGGCGAGGGAGGGGTTCTGGTTGGGGGAGAGGAGGGTGGGCGTGGATGGGGTTGTGGTGGGGTAGGTGGGTAGGGGGCCTGATGTGGTGCATTTTTGATAGCAAATTGCTGGTTTAAGCTTCGTTTTGTCTCATGTGGATCCGTAATACAATTTCCATGTGACATTGTTCGGACACCAGATTGGCGCTTCGATCCATCATATAGAATGTCAGAATGGCACTTCAACGGGTGTTTGGAGCCTCTCTCGGCCAGTGATATAATTACAAGAGTACGCCTTTTGCGGCCCCAATTGATGTAAGAGACTAGGTATCCAAACCGGCTGGATAAGATTGAAGACAGCAAAATCAATAGCAAATTGCTCAACCTGAATAACGTACAGCATCCATACGCCGCTTCTCATCTCACCGCAGCCATGATCCTCACGTAGTCCGCTGCCGGGCCCACATCCACCTTGGCATCTGTTCTCTGCACGTCCGCCACAGGCGCCTTATCCCTGTAGTACTGGGTGAAGTCGTGTTGAAGGGCGTATATTCCCTGCAGCAAAATTGATCAGCACCTCCTACCGCAGCCGAAGGAGCTCCACTCACCTTTTGAAACTCGTCCGAGAACTCGGCGTCCACCGCGGTTCTCTTCAACGCCAGCAAAAACTCGTCCTCGTCACCAATCGTCTCTGGATCCTTCCACAACCTACGCAGGTTCTCGCACGAAATGGGATCGCTAAAGTCTCGCCACTTCTGCTGCCGAATATCGCTGTACTTGTCAAGGATGGTTTCATCCGCCTTCCCCTCATGGATCCCCACCAGACAGTCGTAGAGGCCGCCGACATCCACGATGCCGCCCATGAGCCCCATCCCACCACTACAAAAGTCAGTGCAGGGCCGAGCCCGCCCGTTCAGGACGACTTACAAAGGGTTCACGAGGTGAGCAGCGTCGGCAGCCAGCAGGAAGCGGCCGACCCTCATCTTCTCCGCCATGCGCTGATGGATGCGGTACGGGCTGATGCTCACGACGTTGTACTGGTCGGGCTTCGGGTTGCCCGGCAGCATCTTCTCGAACTTTGCCGGCTGGCGCGCGAGCAGCTCTTCGCGGCTCAAGCCGGACGCCTCGCCGTACGTGACGCGCCACATGCCGTCCTTGGAGATGCGGGCGGCCATGTAGTAGTCCTCCGGGTGGACGATGAAGTTCGAGTCCTCCCAGCCGAAGCGGTCGAAGTCGTAGTACGTCTGCAAGAAGTCAGCGCCATGTGCGGTTGAGAGGGAGAGGCGGAGGGGGGGCGAATCGGCTCACATTCGTCGCCACAATCTGCTCGTCCCACGTCCTGCCGGGGAAGTTCTTATCCCCAAACAAGCTGCGGCGGATCTGGCTGTTCGCCCCGTCGCACCCGACGACGTAGTCGGCCGCGATCCGTTCCTCCGTCTTCCCCGTCTCGCCCTCCACCTCGACATCCACCCACGCCCTCCCCTCGTCCTGGCCCAACCCAACAACCCTGCACCCGTACCTGACAGACGCGCACCCACACTCGCCCAGCTCCTCGTACAGAATCCGCCCCACCCGCTGCAGCGACAGGCAGATCATGCGGTCGGGGTGCCCGTCCTGCACGCCCCCGTCCAGCCCGGCGATGTACGTCCCGTCCGGCTTGCGCCAGCACACGGTGCGCGGCGCGAAGCCCTCGGCGCGCAGGCGGTCGGCGACGCCCGCGCGCCGCAGCTCGTAGATGGCGGGCGCCGCAAAGTGCGTCGCGCGCGGCGACGGGTCCAGGTCGTGGTTCTGCTCGAGCACGAGCACGGGGATGCTGGCGCGCGCGAGGAGCAGCGCGAGGAGCAGCCCCGAGGGCCCCGCGCCGACGATGATGGTTTGCGTGATGGGCATGGTTGGCGATTGAGGTTGCGGATTGACGATGGGTCTGGCGCGCTGGCTTGGGCAGGGGCAACGATTCGGTGTGATAATGCTATATACTGCTGTTCGGAGACGTTGGGATGCTCGCGCATGCCCCGATGCGGAAGGTATGGCCCGAATGCGGGGTTGCTGTGGGGTCGTCCAGTATGGGGATGGGGGACTGCACTATTCGTGGGAGATGGTCGTGCAACGCTGGCCGTCGCAGCCAGTTCATGGTTACCCCTCATTTTGCCGCAAGGTGGCTTTGGGGAGTCTGGCTCGTCGTACACTGCTGGACTGTCCGTTTTTGGTCCAAATATAATTGGTCCGCAGTTCGGCCGCAATAGGACAGCAACTCACTTCGTACAATCCACCCGGTGATGATGTCGACAATGTTGCCCGTGACGTTGGGAGCACCGCTTCCCGGACTCTACGCCTGGCTCGCTGGAACATTGGCCGCCCCATTCATCCTGTTCTTAGCGGCCTATTTCTACTACGTCCCAAACACCATCAAAGTAACCACCAACCCATCCACGCCCACATGTGCCCAACCTCTAACCTCCCACAGGATCCCCGCCGCCGCCACCTCCCCCCCGGCCCCAAAGGCCTGCCCTTCATCGGCAACATGCTCGACCTAGCCGAGTCCGACCTCGTCCGCCACAAAGTGCGCCGCTGGCACCAGACCTACGGCGCCATCTTCCACACCAAAATCGGGGGGACGGACTACATCTGGCTGTCGTCGCCCAAAGCGGTCAAAGACCTCATGGACAAGCGCTCCTCCATCTACTCCTCACGCCCCGCGCTCCCCCTCGCGCAAGACGTCGCGTCCGCCGGGCGCCGCCAGCTCTTCCTGCCGTACGGCGCCCGCTGGCGGCAGATCCGGCGCCACGGCCACGCGCTGCTCAGCGCGCCCGCCGCGCTCCGGCACCAGCCCATGCAGGACGCCGAGTCGCGCCAGCTGCTGGCCGAGCTGCTGCAAGACCCGCCCGGCTTCTACCACATCAACCGCCGCTACGCCGCCAGCGTCATCATGCGCTCGACCTACGGCCGCCGCGTCAAGCGCTGGGACGACGACCCGCTGCTCCGCGAGGTCTTCACCGTCATCGACAATCTGACCGAGATGACGGCGCCGGGCGCGCACGTTGTCGACAGCTTCCCCGCGCTGGCGGCGTGGCCGCAGTGGCTGTTGGGCGGGTGGCGCCGGTTCGGGGAGCGCGTGTTTGCGCACGATAGCGCCGTGTATCTGCGGCTGTGGGACGCGCTGAAGCGCGAGGTGGAGCAAGGCGAGGCGCCGGATTGCTTCTGCAAGGAGTTTTACCTGAATGATCCGGCGGAGAGCGGGATCGATGACTTGGCGGCCGCGTACACGTGCGGCGGCTTGGTCGAGGCCGGGTCCGAGACGACGGCGTCGACGCTGAACAACTTTGTCTTGTGCATGACGTTGTTTCCGGAAGCGAGGAGGAGGGCGCAGGAGGAGATTGATCGCGTTGTTGGGCCCGAGAGGTTGCCGGCGTGGGAGGATGAGCAGGCGTTGCCGTATACCCGCGCGCTGATCAAGGAGGTCCTGCGGTGGCGGCCTGTTAACAAGTTTGGGATGGTGCATGCGAGCTCCGAGGATGATTGGTATGAGGGGTTTTTTATACCGAAGGGGTCGGTTGTGGTGCTCAACTGGTGGTGAGTCTTCTCCCTTTGGAGTGTTTGTGGTCAACAGCTTACCATGTGTGTCAGGGCGATCCACATGGACCCGTCTATCCACAAGGATCCGGAGAACTTCGACCCAGCGAGATATCTCGGCAAGCCGCTGGGTGCTGCCGAGTATCTCAATGTCAGTGATCCGTATGAGAGGGATCACTTTACCTACGGAGCCGGAAGGAGGGTCTGTCAAGGTGTGCATTTGGCAGAGCGCTCCTTGTACATCAATATCGTGCGCACTCTGTGGGGCTTCAACATCACCAAGAAGATTGACTCGGAGGGTAAGGAGATTGAGCCTGATCAGGGCATGGTCAGAGGATTCTTGTCTGTTCCCAACCCCTTCCTTACAGACATCAAAGTACGTTCGGAGAAACACGCCGAAGTTATCAGGAAGTCATTCGAAGCAGCGGAGAGAGAGGGGTTGGTGTAGTAGCAGGCTCATGACTACCACAGTTGCATGTATATACACCAATCAGCTCCTTTCAGACCCCATTCCTGGCGGGAGGCACACTCTCATAAGCCTCCGCCCAGAAGCTCTCACCCATCTCTGCAATTACCCTCTGGCTCTCATTTGGATAGTCAATCTGTTTGCGGAAAAACAGGTCTCCAAGACTCAACTCGACTGTCTGGCCCGTCATGGCATCATCTCCCAAAAAAGTGTCGAATGCTTTCAACACAGTCGTCATGGGCGTGGTGTGCTCTTTGGGGAATCTGTCGAGCATATGCGGCGGGCAAAGATTGGTCGGGACGAAGGCGGGACAGATGCAGTTTACGGTGATGTTCTCCTTCAAGAAAACCGGACCGCAGGAACGGGTGAGTCCGACCAGACCATGCTTAGCTGCGCAGTACTGTGGATTTGAGTCCATGAAACTGACCGGGTCAACCTTTGAACAAGCATGTGTAACACCGGAGAGGTTTACTCACTAGAAGCCGGCAGCAGAAGATGTGATGACAATTTTCCCGCCTCGACCTGGATTCCTACGAGCATAGTGCTTGAAGAGCCAGACACCTTGGAAGACGGCCAGCAAATCAACCCCGACGGTCTTCAGGTTCAGCGGCTTCGGGATGCCGTCCTCATCCAAGCTCTCATCCGTCTCGTACAGACTCTGCCGGTCGTCGATTCCGGCGTTGGCTGCCAGGAAGTCGAGACGGCCCTCTCCCCACGTGAAGGCCTTCTGGAACAGAGCAGCCTGCTCCGAGTATACCGAAACGTCGGCTTTCTGGAACAGAGCGTCGTCGCCCAATTCGGAAGCGATGCGCTCTCCCTCCCTCGCGTTGACGTCGGCCATGACGACGCGATAGCCCTTGGTGAGTAGGTGCTTGCTCACCGCGAGCCCGATGCCGGATGCAGCGCCGGTGACAATGGCCACTGGTTTTGACATGATGTTGGAATGGTTGGTGGAAGTCGCGGATGCGGAATGTAGATTTCAGCTTGTTCAAGCTTCACAATTTGACTTCTTGTATGTTGCTCACAGTTCTTTATGACGGACGCTTGCCTTCTGGGGAGCGTTTACGATGTGGGGTAGTAGGGATGATCGACGGGATCGAATGGCCAGCTGTGCCCCACATTGTCCATGGGTATGACGCGCTGCGATATACTTACAGGCTAAGCTTGCATAATCAGAGCCTCGATTTATACGTACTGCGTAAATAAGCTCAATGTCCCGTGATATCTGGATCCTGTATAGACTCATCGAGCCCAGAATCCGTATCACTCTCCATCCCCCACTGTCAGCCTCGGCCTTGAGCGGGCCCAAAGCTACCTGCACCGTTATATCGATTGACGCGGCATACTGCTCTTCTCGAGACTAGGTGCCGGGCAAGCACCACCATTCAGAGTCGTCACACCCAACCCACCCATGAACGAATGGGGGCCAAAACTCCCGCACCGGCGACTCAACCCTGAAACAAGCAGGATCAACACGCTCCAAACAACACTAGCCATGCGCTGTCAGCCCACGCCCACGGCGAATGCCTGCAAGCAACGCGCAAGACAACAAACCGCCCCAGTACCTACCGCCACTTAAACCCCACCGCCCCTCACATCCCACGACGCCCACAAGCCCTCTACTCCCTCTCTCTCTCTCTCTCTCTCTCTGCCGCACATCACCAAACGCCAGCCCACCCACCATGCCTCCTCCCCCCAACGACGACGGCCTCCAACAACCCGCCTACCCCGCCACCCGCCGCCTGCACGGCCGCATCGCCCTCGTGACGGGCTCCTCCTCGGGCTTCGGCCGCGAGATCTGCAAGCAACTCGCGCTCGAAGGCGCCGCGGGCATCGTGTGCGCCGACCTGCAGCCATCATCCTCCTCCTCTGGGAGCGCATCCACGAGCGACGAAGACAACGTGCCGACGCACGAGCTGGTGCAGCGGGAGGGGTACGGCGCGAAAGCGCTGTTCGTCGGCGTCGACGTGAGCAAAGCGGCGGACGTCGAGGCCGCGGTCGCGGAGGCGGTAAGGGCGTTTGGGAGGGTCGATGTGTGAGTTGGATTTCGTCGTTTTCTGCCCGGGGTCGCAGTAGTGCTGATTTGAGGGTGGGGCAAGTGTCGTGAACAATGCGGGCATCTGCAGCGAGGCGGCGAGCCCGGCGCCCGTTGATGAGAGCAGCGAGGAGGACTTCGACCGCCACCTGCGGATCAACACCAAGGGCGCGTATCTGGGCTGCAAGTACGCCGTCCGGCAGATGAAGAGGCAGGAGCCGCACGCGTGCGGCGTCCGCGGGTGGATCGTGAATGTGGCGTCGTTGGGGGCGACGGTCGGGATACCCGGGTTGGGTGAGTGCTGCTGTGTGGGGACGGGACGGCACACGGGCGATGGCTGATGGGCCGACAGTTTGTTATAATGCCTCCAAGGGCGCCATTGTCTCTCTCACGAAGACGGTTGCGGTTGATGTCGGCCAGTTTGGGATTACTTGTAATGCCATCTGCCCGGGATGTGAGTCTCCCCTCTTGCTCTCTCTCTCCCTCGCCAGCCAATCAGAACCCCCGCACGCCGCAACTGCCCGGCGATGAAGGTGGTCAACTGGTGCAGGAATTGAACCGCTGACGGACACTAGCCTCTTACGGTAAAATGCTGGACGAAGCGCTTCAAGGCGCCTTTAGCACTATCGGGCATGATGCTATTGCGTCCATGTACCCCCTGAAACGCTTCGGGCGCCCCATAGACCAGGCTCGATCTGTTTGCTACCTGGCTTCCGACGATGCGGCGTGGGTCACCGGCACGACGTTGGCCGTGGATGGCGGTATGTCAGCTCAGTAATGAGTCTTGATCTGAAAGGGAGATGGGATGGCAATGGAGAGCCTACTAGTACCCGGAGTTTAAGATGCGAAGACACTCGTCTGAATCGCTTTGTCAGTGAATATACCATCAATGGAGACTCTCATCGCCCTTCTTCCGATTCGGACTCCTACACTTACTTGCTGCGTTCCATCTCGTCCCAAGCCCCTCGGAGAATCCGCCTCATCTCTGCAGACTTCCTACCATGCTCCGCCAGCCCCATCTCAGCAAACGTAGACGCCGCCTGATACAAACAATCCAACACGAAGGAACTAACCCCATCCGAACAATTTCCCTCAATCCCACTCTCCAACGCGAGGACAGCATCCGATATCTCAGGAACACGAGCAAGAGCAACACTTTACGCGGGCTGGTCGCCGGACGTCACACCGGAGCTTAACGGGGCGTATGTCATTCCGTGAGGGCGGATTGATACGGAAGGTCTGAGACCGGACATAGTCGAGGCTTTGAGTACCCTCATCGGCTGTCTAAACCCGGCTAGCCTTTCCATACGCGGCCTGCCGCCCTTGCTCGACGAGGCTGTATTCGAGGTCGATGGCATTGACGATGTCGGTCATGTCGTGCCGCAGGGACGGCGGGCGGGCGATGACAATTGGCGGCACGGCACACAAGTTCACTCAGATGCTGACGCCGGAGCAACGGTAGTGGCGCCTAACGTGGGACGCGGTCTCGAAATTGCGTACCTTTGATTTCGTAATCTCAGATGGCATTAGGTCTATCTCATAACACATCCCTACACACACCCTTCCCCCTCATAAAGACTCACAATCCCGTGTCACACAAGAAAGCAACACGCAATTGACACAAAGCGACTTCCGAAACCTATACGGATCGCGCCACAAACCCGTCACCCCGCTCTCCTCTCCACTGCCACCATCGCACATGCCACCACTCTTCGCAGCTTCCCTCGCACAGCGCCCAAGGAATAGAAATGTGTCGAGGTTTTCTACATCAGCAGAACGTCGCTTCCGCAACGCCCACCGAAGCAGCCGCGCCATGTCGGCGACGTAGGCAGCGCGGCCTGGCTCCTCACCTGCAGCGGTGTTCGTCCCATCAGGGTCGTAGAAGAACTCGGCGCTGAGTGCGGCGCGGGCATCGAGGAAGGCGTCGAGATTGGCGGATACGGCGTGGGCGGCGCAGGCTTCCAGGTGGGCTTGGAGGCGGGGGTGCTCGTACACGTGGAAGTTGGTGGCTAGGGCTGCTTCGACCCATTCGCCGAGGTTTGCGGTCAGGGCATCACTAGTGGTGGTACCGGAGGCGATACTACAAGGTTGTGAGGGGAGGCGCTGCCGGGTGGACGGGAGGAGATCCTCGGCGTTGGGAGAAAGTGGTCGTTTCTGGGCGTGTGAGGAACCGCCATCCTTCTTGTCAGGTAACGAATGCTGCTCAAACTCGGTCTCCGAGATCACCGATCTCTCAGTATCACACGGAACATTCACAGGTCCGGCAGCGGGAGGGCTGAGGAGCGAGGTGAGAGGTTCGCAGTCACCGGGCGGAGGCGTTGGACCAAGGTAGGGCGGAGGCGCACACGAAGGAGGGTCATCGGGCAAGGGAACAGGCTCAATGCCGAAGAGGCCCCAATCCACCTCGGCAGTCCGACTTTCCAGCACATCCTCGATGGCAAAAGGACTCGCAGGAGGTGGAGCCACAGAGTTGCGATCACACACCAGTTTCAGTCCCTGGCGGGCATAGTCGCTGGGCTTTATGTAGACCGAGAAGGAGTGGGCTTGTGAAAGAGAGCGCAGTCCACGAAGGAGGTCTGAGGTGGTACGAGAGGCAGGAGTGATCTTCTTTGCGGTGGACTTGGGCATGAGGACGTTACCAGGCCGGGCGAGGGTGAAGTTGGCACGAATTACACGGCCCGAGTCGAACAGTCGAGCATCTCCGACAGCCGAAAACATTCCAGGCGTGTGGATCTGCGATATCTCCAGCTCACTGAAAGACAGAGCGGACGAGGAGTGGGGCGGGATGACGAGAGCCAGCTCCCGCCGCCTCTCCCGGCCAGCCGTCTTGACGGTGACGGCTAGGATGAGCCAGGCCCAGACTCTTTGCTGCTCGTCCGTGGTCACCTTCAGCGTGAATCCAGCGTCCCGTTTGTGGCATGGCGTCAGCGAACCGAGCGTGCAGTTGCGGCCGTCGGCATCGGACCATTCGGCGAGAACGGTTTCGTTAACGTCCGGCTTGCTCGAGGCGTACATGGCGGGCTAAGGGCGCAGGTCAGCAGAGAATAGGTCAAGAGACGGAAATGAAACGAAGCCCTGCGCGTAATGTCGCGCAGTAACCCACCCGCCCAGGCTTTGTTCAAGAAGCAGCCTTGACTTCTGGAGCAGCAGCGTCGCGACGGTTCCAGGAAGCGATGCGTCTACTGGGCGCGTCTGGACCAGGCCGTCGGTGGAGCTGGAGAGGCAGTTCGCCCAAGGCAAACCGAGCCGTCGCCAGGGAACCACGAGGCAGTTCGTCAGCACCGCGTAGATGGATCAAGCTGTCGCTGGAAGCTGGGCGCCGGTGTGCAAGGGGAGGGTTGAGGCGGCGCGCCCGCAACGGCAAATGAACGGAGCCGTCGACGGAGCTGGAAAGGCAGTTCGCGCGAGGCAAACGGAGCCGTTGCCAGGACAGCCGTGAGGCAGTTCGCTTGCACGTTGTGGGTGAGCTAGGCGATCAACTGGACCCGCGGGACTAATGTCGGAAAGAAGGTGCGATGGATACGATGGTGTTGGTGGTGGTAGTGATGGTGGAGAGGTTGGTGGCGATGGTGGAGAGGTTGGTTGAGGAGGAACGTCGCGACCGGACGCGTCGACTCGGAAAGGCTGGAGCCATGACTCATCAGCAACTTACGTAATCACCCCACCGAGTCAGTCACCCCTCCCCCTCCATCGCTTAACACCTGACCCGCGACGAAAAATCAGAGCAACCTTTCTTTCCTTCCACGGCGGGTGGCAAACAGACTGAGCCCACCCGCAATTGCCTTACGGAAATAATACATTATGCTTACGTAGACAGTTAAATCTAACATCGGAATATAATTTAAAGCCTATAACTACGTCTAGACAATATATTAAATAATTCTAGAAGAGTAGATACTACTTCTAATCTAACTACTTACGATGGCGTCTATTCTACTACTTTAAATAATAGTAGCCTTAATTTCTTCTTATAGATTCGTATTTCTAAGCACGTTACTAAACGTCTTTACTATAGAACTAACGTTTCCCTTAGTAACTATAGTAATTAGCTAGATTATTCTTAGCGAAGCGAAGAAAGAAGCGCCGTCGCCGCTTAAGCGAAGGGCTAAAGATTCGTAGCGACGCGGTAGATATACTAACTATAGCGTAGCTAGAGATTACGTTTAAGATTAGAGCTATTAATAGAATCTTAAAAGCGCTTCTTACTTCTATTAGCTATATAAATAAAAGCTTAGTAAGATTCTCGCTCTTCTATTAGCTAAATCTATTTCTAGAGTAACGTAATCTCGCGTACTCGTATTAACGCGTTTACGTATCTTTTTAACTCTTCGATAAGTACCTCTCGGGCGAATATTAATAGTAGCGGCGGCGAGCGAATAATAATACTAGCAGCGAGCGAATACTAGCGCTAGTAGCGAGCGAATACTAGCATTAGCGACGACGACGAGCGAATAGTAGTACTAGCGGCGGCGGCGGCGAGCGAATAGTAGTACTAGCGGCGGCGGCGGCGAGCGAATACTAGCACTAGCGGCGGCGGCGAGGAATAGTAGTACCAACGACGGCGGCGGCGAGCGAACAGTAGCACCAGCGGCGAGCGAATACTAGTAGTAGTAATCACCGCCTACGCTTCGCTTCGCTAAGAGGGGTTCGTATGGATAACATTAGATATTAGTTCCAATCCATGCGCCTACATAAGGTTATACTTTACATAGGATAGAGGGAATTCTTACGTCCGGTGACTGAGATGCGCCCAGAAGGTAGAAGGTATATGTGATGGTTGTACCTCAGTTCTGTCACCTGAGACGCAGACAGGCCGGTCATTGAGAACATTCCGATCTGCGAAGGTAATTTGAGCCGACGTCTGTCACCGCACGTCTCTAAACTTACCTCGGACAGAATGTGGTCCCACGAGCCTGGTGCGTCTCTCTTCTTCAACTCCTCATACAGCCTCTTCCGCATCCGCTTCATCCGGCCACTCATCGTGTTCAAGTCATCTTGCCACTGATCCATAAGCCTTGCGTCTCCAAGAATACTTGCAACAATCCTAGCGCCATACGCCGGAGGGGTGGTGATCTCAGCGCGTTGCAAACGTGTCAGCTTCCCCATAACCTTCGACATGGCTTCTGCCGACCGCGTAACCACGTGCAGTGCTCCCACACGCTCTCCGTAGAGACCAAAGTTCTTTGAAAATGACTGTGCAACCGCAAACTCCATGCATTGACCGTCCGCAAAGTGTCTGATCGGCCATGCATCCTTCTCGAGGTTGCCTGACGCAAAGCCCTGGCTACTTTTGGTCAGTGAAATGTTTTCGGATCGCAGGACGAGCAGCTCACTATGCAAGGTCAAAGAAGGGGAACAATCCCTTCTCTTTGCAGATATTCGCGACCGTCTTCCACTGCTCTTCGGTCAAGTCAAGCCCGGTCGGGTTATGCGCACAGCCATGCAGAATGACAATGTCGCCCGAAGCTGCATCGCGGCGCAGCGTATCCACCATTCCATCAAAGTCCACCGACTGAGTATGCTTGGCGTAGTATGGGTATGCTCGACGCTCGATGTCGGGGTTCACATTCTGCCAGACTTCTGGGTGGTTGATCCAGCTCGGATCAGAAATCCAAACGCGCTTTGGAGCGAGAGCGTCGGAGAGAAACTTAGCACCAAGATGGTTGGCGCCTGTGCCTGAGATTGTTTGAACTGAAGCTATCCGAGCCGTTAGCTCGGGGTCAGGCCCGAAAACAAGTCTTTGTGCCCCGGCAACCAGTCCAGGATGACCCGAGAGTGGCAGGTGTTCGTGGTCTTTGATGGGATCCGCATGAATCAGTTCCTCTGCCTGCGAGAGTACGAGTCAGTATAACGACTGATCATTGAGCGAATGATTTGGGAGAAAGTACCTGTGCTACGCAGGGCAGAATCCATGGTCTTGCTTGCCCATCGCGGTAGAATCCAGGGCAAAGGTCAACCTTGCCGGGAGATTCGTCCGCAGTGAAGGCCGCGATAATAGAGAAGGCAGCGTCGGGCGGGGTAGCTTCAAGATTTTGGAAACGCGACATTGTTATGATACAATGGATGGGTTGAACCAGTTTGCAGCCTTCTATATATTCAAGCAGTAGCAGGTAGTCATTCGGCGATCGAACCACGATGCCGAGATCTACCGACCCGATGCTAGGCTGGATGGCACAGTTCAGTCATATACACCTCGGTGCGGCGTGTAAAACTCCTTCCAGTCTTCCAAACACTCTCTTTCATCTTGTGAATCTGCCGTTCGGCCGGCGAAGCGTGAAGATGCCGAAATACCGCATCATCTCCAAGACACTGAGAAAGGCGGGGAGGTGCTTAGCTAAAACACGGCATTATTTCTCGACACCGCGAAGTAAAGGTTAATGCGGCATGATTTCTCGACGCCGAGCAGCAATTTTTAAGGTGACTTTCGCCGAGCCGAATAGCAAACTCGATTGACAAAACCACAACCATCACTAAATGCAAACCCAATCCGATTGATGGCTTAATTTCTACAACAATCGTGTTCCTGTCTAGTCATTTCGCACGCACAAATCCCCCTTCGACCATTTACATTTTTAATAAGCCATCGATCACAACAATGGACACGATGAATCAATTCGACATTTTGAACCGATTCTCAACACTCGACACCAATACAGTGTCTGATGCCTTGGATTTCCTCGGCCTAAAAGGAGCTACATATCGCCTACGACCACTCTGGGACTGTCCGAAGATCGTTGGACGCGCCAGCACAGTGGAACTGGGCCGCAAGACCGACATTGCTCCCACGACCCATCTCCTCACCCCGGTCATTGATGGGGGAACGACGGACGATCACTGTATCCTCTGTAGATATTAGTATATAGCAAGCAATCTTACCACATATGCGAACCATCTTTATTCATCTATCCATTGACTTTATACAAACATTGAGAATAACGCCCATTTCTCACCACGTAAATCATTACGAGCGTGCGACTTGCAGCTCAGCCGTATACCAATCCTGAATGGCTCGAACATCGTAACTCAATGCTACACTATCAAAAACTTTCAGATGCTCCTTGCACAAAGCTCCGTTGTTTGATAGTCGGCCAACCCATTTGCCATGCTTTCTGGCTGCTGCCACGATCTTTTCGATGGCACCGACAAACTCAGGCTCGCTACCTTTTGCGGGAACATAGCCAAGGACTGACAAGGCAAGGTCATTTGGCCCGATGAAAATCATATCTTTATGGGCATTAGCAAACCGATTTTCCGGATTTGAGTGTCAAATACCTACCCACACCAGGTACAGCACAGATAGCATCAACATTCTCAACCCCCTCTCTCGATTCAACCTGAACACAGGTGATGAGTGTTTCGTTCGCCGTTTTGAGGTATGTCGGGATGTCGATGCCGTGAGTAATGGCCGGAAACGCTGAGCCTTGCCCCCGAAGTCCTTGTGGAGGGAATTTCGAATGAGAGACAACAGCCGTAGCGTCTTCTGCAGTGTGTATCTGAGGTACGACGATACCGCTTGTGATGATTTTAGTATATGACAAGAAAGCGGTCCGAAGACTTACTGTGCACCAGCATCCAAGGCTCTTTTGATCAAATCCGCATGAGTGCCCCTGAGACGAACAAGCGGCGACACTCCCAATGCAGCAATAGCAGCAGTCGAGCTGTGCATGGAATCGTCGCTGATATGGCCGTGCTCACAATCGATGATGATGCCCTTTGCAATGATTAGTGGGAAAGCACATGATTGAAGACGGGAAAATGCGAACATCGACGCCGGACTGAGCTATGATTTGGGCTGCGCGAAAGGATGGAAGCCCCATAAAAGTCATGACAGGCTTCGAACTCGATCGAAGAGCATTGAGCATGCGTAACCGCGGGTTGTTGATGGAAGTTTTCATGGCTGATATGTATGACATTCTTCGTTCAGCGCACAGTTACAGAGAGAGGACCACTGGAGGTATATGGCACGAAGAGGAACCCAGGAACTCATCTAGAAATAGTCGCACTGGATATGCGAGCAATCGAGACGTACTACCTCGGGAAAACAGGTCTAAGCTACGCGGAGCTCAAGGCCGACGGCGAAGCAGGGATCCAGCCGACGGCGAAACGAAAACCTGACCGACGGCGAAAGCAAAAGCCTAGCCGAGCATACAACTGTCATTCGATAACGGCCGTAGCATTCGTTTTCGCACGAACAAAAAAAGCCCAAGAGTATAAAGCCGCCGACCGAGAAACACATCATCAATTCCTATTTCACAAGCCCCATCTCCAAGAGCTTATTCCCAACCAGCAGAAAGTAGTAGTCCGCATACACCAGCCCAGTATCCGACCACCTCCTCAGCGCATGTTCAAAGTTATTAATCGTCGCATGCCCCACCACCGACTCCAGCTCCCCACCCTCGCCCTCACCCCGACCCAAACACCCCTCAACAACCGCCCCCACACACCGCAACGCCGCGCTCAGAAACCCCTCCGCCTCCTCCACCCCCCTCCCCCCCTCCTCCACCAACGTCTCATACACCACCAACAGCGCATACGCCGCCACCAGCGCCGCACTCGAATCCCTCGGCTCGCCCGCGCCCCTCTCCTCTTCAGCATCAAAATCCCACGGCGGCACCACGCCCTTCGTCCTGCCGACCCAATACCGACACGTCCGCAGCGCGGCGTCCAGGAACGCCGGCTCCCGCACCCGCCGGTACG
Source organism: Diplodia intermedia (assembly GCA_021495925.1). Classification (NCBI taxonomy): domain Eukaryota; kingdom Fungi; phylum Ascomycota; class Dothideomycetes; order Botryosphaeriales; family Botryosphaeriaceae; genus Diplodia; species Diplodia intermedia. Next base: position 97,416 of record JAKEKT010000032.1, on the reverse strand, counting down.
CCTGCGCGAAGCCGGCCATGGCCCACGCCTGGCCGCGCGCCCAGCACGAGGCGTCGCGGTACCCCTGGTGCGTGCGGGTCGCCTTGACGGCGGCGGTGGCCGGGTCGTGGACGACGAGGTGCGCGGTCGAGGCGTCGGGGCGGACGTGGGTGCGGAGGGTCGTGAGGGCGTGCGTGGTGGCGATGTGGGCGAGGGCGAGGTCGCCGGTGAGGGCGGCGGCGTGGTAGAGGAGGTCGAGGTCTGCGCGGTGTGTGGATGGGTGGTTAATTGGTGTCGGGGGGGAGGGTTGCGGGGGGAGGTTACGCACTCATCATGTTGTCGATGACGACGAGGAAGTCGGCGCGAGGGTCGCGGTACGCGTACGCTTTCGTCGCGCACGCGTCCCAGCTGCGGATCGCGCCGACGCGCGCGTCGAAGCGCGTCGCCAGGCTGCGGGCGCCGGCGATGATGGCGGCGCGGCAGGAGGGGTCGTTGTCGAGAGCCCACCCCACAGCCGCCCACGGCTGGATCATGAAGCCCAGGTCGTGCGTGTCGGTGCGCGAGGCTTGCTGCTTTGGGCCGCTGGCCCACCATTTGCTGGCATACTCCAGTGCGGTGGGGTGGATCGTGGGTCTTCCGTCGTGGTGTTGCGGGAATCTCGTCGGGTACTTGAGCTGTCGCTCGCGGAGGAGGTAGAGGCAGCCGGGGAAGAAGCCGCATGTCCAGAAACTGGCGTCCGAGTAGATGTACTTGGTTCCGCCTGGTTCTGTGTACTCGGGGAAGGACGAGGGCGGCTCGTCCTTTTGTCCGGGTTAGGTTTGAGGTTGATCGCCTTGGGTGCATGCTGAACTCACTTTGTTCAAGGCTTTGCTTGCTACCTTCCAGATCTTCGCAACGACCGAATCCGAATAGAGAGCATCGAGCTCGGATGTCAATCCATTCTTCCCATCCATGGCGAAGCCTTGTCGGTACTGATCAAACGAAATTGCTACTCTGATAAGGCACGAACGAAGCCTACCCCGGTACTTTAAGTGGCAACATAAGAACAAATCATCCAGGCTTTCCTGGTGAGCATTGTTGCCTTGCGGCTTTGCGGGACATTGGCCGGCGCTGCTCCGACGAGGGAACGGGCACCGGCCTCGGTCTCGGACACGTTCCGGGAATCATGTGCCCACGACACACTCCCCCGGACACGCTGCCCCGCTCTGTTGTGGAGACCCGAGTGATAAGCCCTTCTGAAGCTTACCTGCCCCAAGAAAAGTCTGAGACGCAGTCTCTCGACGAAGTTCAAAGTTCCAATGGCCCGGTCCGCAGATAAAGCAGACAGCTCCGTCATCCACCATGAGGCAGACCTGGAAGAGAATCCCAAGGTCCGGGCAGGCGCCGGGGGTGACGCAGAGGTTGAACAGTATGCCCAGGACACGGTGCATCTTCAGATCGACCCCGCCACGAACAAGCGGCTGCTCAGAAAAATAAACAAGCGCATCCTGGTCGTCATGCTCGGAGTAGGTTTCCAGACGATGGGCTCTCACGACGCTTTGCGCTGACCGAACTTGGCTAGACATATTTCTGCCAGGCCCTCGACAAAGGTACCCTTGGCTTCAGCTCGATCATGGGCATCACCGACGACGCCCATCTCCATGGCAACGACTTCAGCTGGCTCGGCACGATTCTTTACATGGGCGTGCTTGTAGGAGAGTATCCGACAAACTTCCTGCTTCAGAAGCTACCCGTGGCCAAGTATCTTGCTGCAAAGTACATCTCCGGCATCGTCATCCACGGAGATGGGCTGACTTGAAGCAGTGTGTTTCTGTGGGGCGCGGTGGTGACATGCTCCGCTGCAGCCACCAACTGGGGCGCTCTGATGGCTGTACGCTTCTTTCTCGGCGTCTTCGAGTCCTGCGTCCAGCCTGCCTTCATCATCATGTGAGTCCTTGCTGTAAGTCAGCAAGTAATCAGGCTGAAGACCGTGAAGAACAGCAATGTGGTATACTCGAGAGGAACAAGCGGTTCTTACCAGTCTTTGGTACTGCATGATGGGACTGCAACTCATGGTAAGTTCGCACCTCGTATCTGTTGCTTCTCCCGCCCACGGATCTCTAATTCACTCAGGTCGGCGGCCTGATCGCGTACGGAATCTCCCACCTCAAGGACGCAGCCGTCTACTCATGGCAGCTGCTCTTCATGGTTCTCGGCCTCGCAACCGTGCTATGGTCTGCCTTCATTGCATGGTACCTGCCCGACAGCCCGATGAAGGCAAAGTGCTACGACGAAGACGACAAACGCCTGATGTTCGCCCGCGTCCGGGCCAACCAGACCGGGATGCAGAACAAAACCTACAAAAGGCACCAAGTCGTCGAGGCCGCGACGGATCCGTTCGTCTGGTGCTGCGTGCTCCTGCAGACCACGAGCACATTGATCATCGGCGGTCTGGGCGTCTTCTCGAACCTCATTGTCAACGCTCTCGGCTTCTCGGTCCTGCAGACGCAGTTGCTGAACATCGCCCAGGGGGCTGTGACGATTGTTGTCATGGTCGGAGGGGCCATGTTGGCTAGCAAGACGAAGCAAACGCTGTTGGTCATGTTTGTAAGTTGCTGTCGATTTTGGAGCGAATCAAGGCTGACATTGATGATGAAGCTCTGGACTCTTCCCGCCATCGCCGGAACGGGGATTCTGATGGGGATAGCGCCGACGTCCATGAATGCTGGAGGCCTGCTGGTAGCCTTTTACTGCACGCAGTTCATTCTGGCCGAGGGGAATCTCATTTTCTCCCTTATATCGAGGAACGTTGCCGGACAGACGAAGAAGGGCGTGACGCTCTCCATGACGTTCATGTAAGCCGTCGATGCAGTGAGTTGAAGGCTGACTTTGGCTGACGGATCACCAGCGCCTGGGCCGCTGGAAACAGTAAGCAAGACCGGAGGCTTGTAGCAAGTTTTGTGATTCGCTGACCCTCTGTAGTGACGGCTCCACAGCTTTTCCAGACCAGTGACGCTCCTCGATACCGACACGGCTTCACTGCCCACCTATGTCTTTACGTGATTTTTATCGTAGAGATTGCCGTCACAAGGCTCATTTTGACTCGAAGAAATAGCATCCAAGCTGCTTCCACCTCCCGAACAGCTGAAGAGGTAGGTAGATTTTGTCTCAGACTGCAGAGTGGTCACGCTTACTCTGATTCCAGATGGCTTCCAACACCGGTAGCAATGCTGATCCTCAGCGGCTTGCCCTGCAAGACCTTACAGACAAAGAGGTAGAATCTCGTTTTCTCCATCACGCAGGCGTCAAATACTGAAAAGATGACCAGAACCCCGACTTCCGATACTCGATTTGAGCCGACTGCAGCCTGGTATTTGTTCGAGATTGAGAAATGTAGTTTCCTTGCTGCGCTCAATTCAACGGCCCTTGGTTGCTCAAGTCCTGTAGATTGGAGTATGTGCTGACTCGAAGTTCCTACGGAGAGTCAGAAGTGGCCATGATTCGATGCCTTCGAAGTGGATACGTACCTGTTGGAAAGAGTCGTCGAAGATGGTCCTGAAATCTTCAAACGCGGCGTACGAACTTTGAGCTGTTGGTGAGGCAAATGTGTGTGGGTTGTCCATCGCATTCAACGGGTCGAGTTGTCCGGCATTGAATCCACCTTGCTGGAAAGACAAGGGCAGAGGTGGAAAAGCCAGGCTGATCGAATCGGGTGATTGGTCGTTGTCAATGGGCTGAGGAGGGACACCGAGCAAATCTCCATTGTTCTGAGTCTGTGGTCTTTTGCCAGCGGCGGCATTCTGCGGTATTTCGCCGGAAGAAGGGACCGCACTACGACTCGCGCTCTCTTTCGGGTAGTCGTCTTCTTGTTGTGCCTCCGCCTGCTCTGAATAAGCTGGCTCGCGAATGTCCAGGACTGGATTCGAGACGTCGTGGCTTCCTGCCCGGAGGCTTGCGTGCGCCTTTTCCAGGCGGTCTGCAAAACGTGAGGCCAGGTTTCCCTGCGTATCGATGATTCCGGTGTAGTGTGCCCCACTCCAACGCGTCGATATCTCACGCAACAGTGATAAGGCATGGGAGACGTCCGCGGAAACCAGCTGGGTGTAATGTACAGAATGTGCTGTTCTGGTCAGTGTCCATGTCCGAACCACGACGGACTGCGTACCTAATAGAACCCGGCCGGCGATGAAGAGACAGAAAGAGAACTGTGGATTCGTGATGCCATCGCTGGCGCGCAGGAACTCTTTTGCGATCATGATGATTTCCTTTGCGGCTGTGAGGCAGGTACCAGCCGACGTCGATGATGGAAGGGTGGCTGAGTAGTGGTGCCATTGCTTGACCGGATACGCAATGGCTTGATGGAGTTGGATGACGGCCGCGTTGTGGGTGATGTGAGCCAACGTTAGGTTTGGGTCCATGTTCCCGTCCTCGTTCAGAGCGCAAGCGGTTCTCCATTTCGGGGGTAAGAACAGTCGCCATCTACTTCTCGTCAGTCTCAAGCCCGGGTCGCTCGTCACCCTCACCTACCTGACGAGTCGAAGGTCCAGCTCTTTAAATCTCATCAGCCAGACCTGGATGCCCTGGGAGCTCTTGAAATTGATGCCGTGCTGGAGAAAGAACTTGGTGACCAAGTTCAAGCTCTCCGTGGCTTCAATGCAGAAAGCGAATCCGCCAATGGATTCAACCTCGCTCTCGTTGGCAGAGACGCGCTCACTTGTCGGAGTGGGTTGCTGCTGAGATGGGGACATGTTCTCGCCGATGCCGAAGTATGGCGTGATTGTCGGAGTCCCGGCTTCCCAGATGCGCCCCTCGCAAGGGAGACGTCGGCGTACATCGTTTCTGGTCAGGCTGTTGTTCCAGCTATTTTCCGTGCCCTGGTCAGCCAGGGAGCTCACAGAGAGTGTCAAGACTTACCCCGTCCCGATGCTGCAAAATCGGTCCATCAAGAAGGCGTTCCAAAAGATGCGTCTACGTTCTTCGGACTCTATCCAACTGTTGACGTTACCGAGGAAGGACATGCGGTGAAAGAGGTACTCGGTGTTTTCCCTCGACGCGTCGTCGTCCTGGTCTTCCACGCTCAGTTGCAGTTGCTCGACGGATCTGGTGAGCGAATTCACGAGGCTCCATGCCATCGGGCCACGACCGCCTCCGATCTGGTCCATGAGCATTAACATGAATAGGCAAACCAAACATCCAAGGACTTCACTTACAATGTCGAATGCAACAATCACCAGAGCTTGCAGGTTTTGAACCGTGGCCGTCTCCATGCTTTGGAGGATAACGGTATGGCGGCATCTCGTGGAGAGGTCTTTCAAGTCGGTTCGTCCGTTGAAGTAGGCATCCGTGCTGAAACGGGCGCATACACTGACAATGGCGTGAAATATGGTTACCAGCCGGGGGTGCCTGCTCGGGTCCGCCATCTCTTCTCGGAAAGAACGCACGTGAAGCACGGGTATCCACGGATGGATGCGTGAGGCGTAGAGTTCGAACAGGCTTCTCAGCACCTCCGGCGGAGGCAGAAGTGGATCTGAAGCTGGGGGCAGTGACTCTGATGATGCATCAACTCGTGGCCGTTTTGCTGGACGATCGACAGGAACATCAGGATCAAGCTGATGTGCGCTGTTGGAGTGCGATGCTGCAGCAGTAGCGATAAGCTTCCTCTTGAGATGCTGGCTTTGGGAAGAAATTGCTGCGCCATCATTGGTTTCCTCCGGAGTTCCAACAGAGGTCCCGGATGTGGCGAATGCTCGGTCCAGAAACGGCCTCAAAAGCATCGACTGGCCCAGCAACATCTGCTCAAGCGTCGCTTACGCCTGTCAGCAATGAAAGAGTGCCATTGGTTGTTGCCGCATGCTTACAGACACGTTGGCTGAGAGATTCTATGGCACCGGTGCGGAAACCCGGACGTAGCTTGGACTCCTCGTAGACGCACTCCAGCCCTACAGTACCGTTACTAATCGGAGTTGATTGGAATATGGTGGAGAGCAAACCCGAGCTATCACACTGGGAGCATGGCTGCTGCCGGGTGCATTTCGCCTTGCGCCTTCTACAGCTTTGGCAGCTTGATCAAGTCAGCCGAGGCTCCAGGAGATGTTGTTCCCATTACGTACGCAGGCCCGGCATCTCTTCCCTCGGACGTGTTCTCCTCGTCTTGGGTTTGCCATGGACGCTTGTCGCCACCGGGCCGGGGTTTCGCGGCGTCAGAAGCTGCGTTTGGCATTTCGGCTTCGATTCATGCCTTCGGGGCACGTTGGGCTGATATTTGAGCCTCTCAGATGGCACAGGAGACAGCTAGTATCTCAAGCTCCAATTTTCAAGATATACAACTTGGATGGTTCCATCGCGCCGCTCACGGGAGAATTGGCGTGGCAGCTGCGGGGAACCCCGCCTCCAGAGTATGTTGTATGCAAGCCGGCTGCCCCTGCAGCTATTCCGGTGGGAGAGTGTCCTGCAAGATGAGCACCGATGATCCCGGCTGAGAGGCCAATCAGGCGAGGCCGAGCTCCTCGAGGCCGGTGGGCGGAGCTCGGGCTGTGTCACGGAGGACCCCCGTCGACGAGTTGCACCACCAATCGCGCGGCCTCGTCTGCGAAGATCTGCTGGGGGGAACGCGGAAAACAGCAGAGATCGGCTGGAGGAAGGGTGGAAGCAGGTAATCATACATGAATGTTTCCCGCACTGGACTTAACTGCAGCTGTTAAGCTAATTGACTTCGGGACTGATGCATCAGGCCCACAAAAGGTCACCCCAGCTCGGATGATCGCCGCTGGTGACATGACCCTCGAAATAACCATCAGACAGCTTCGCCTGAGACGTCCATTTGCCCTCCAGACCTCTCCGCTTGACATACTCGTAGTATGGCAGGTTCCAGACCGGGAGAGCACTCCTCACGCCGAACGAGTTTTTTGAAATGTTCGCCCAAGGTCCACCAACCAGCACCGCCTCGCACCGGTACCACGACGGGTCATACGGCACCGTCTGGTTGAGGTTGAAAGCGGCCGCATACTCGGCAGCTTTCAGAAGGCGGTTGTCTCCCAGGGAGAAGAGGTCAGCGCCCTGCGATTGAGCGACGCGCGCGCCCAACGCCGTCCAACCAATTCCCGACTGCGTGTGCCCTGTCCATCCGTCTCAGAAACGTCCACAACGGGGGTCGCCGTCCCGCGCACTCACCTTGATCCCTCCCGGCCTCGACCGACTGCCCCGTGCGCGGCTCATACATAGCCAGCACCCCGGCGCACGGGTTATTCACAAACTCATTGACCGCGTGATTCCACAACGCCACATCATCCAGGTAGACAGCAAAACTCAACATGGCCTTCACACTCACCATCCCGTAATTCGCCTGCCCGCCCGCCGCCGCGCTCTGCCGCGCAAACAGCCAGTACAACGCATTCGAAAACCCGCTGGCGCCGCGCCACGACGCGCCCCCCTCCACCCACCCGCCCTCCCACCGCATCAACTCCGCCGCATTGACAAACATGTCCCCCTCCAGCCCCACCAACAGCGCGCGGTCGACCCCAACAACCTCCTCCAGCCCATCCCCCCACGCATCCAGAATCGCCGCGCTCCGCGCCCAGTGCGCGCGCGACCGCGTGAGGCACCACATCAGCGCGTTCTGCCACGCCGCGCGCGCGTCCGCGGTGAAGGCGGTGTAGTTGTTCGCTGCGCCGCCGCGGGCGAGCACGGCGGAAGGGCCCGCCATCGTGTAGGTTGCTTGCGAGTAGGCGTCGCCCCGGAAGAGGGCGTAGGCGGAGGACTGCGGCTCGGCGCCGGCGGCGAGGCGGGCGCGGATGCGCGAGAGCGAGGCGTGCGTGTGCCAGAGGCCCGGGTGGACGAAGTCGCTCGGGCGGGTTTTGAGGAAGGGGGTTGGGTCGGTGGGGTGGGTGGCGAGGAGGGGGATGGGGCCGAGGGCGGTGGGGAGGTCGGGGACGAGGGCGAGGGTGGGGGGGAGGGGGAGGAGGAGGAGGAGCAGGGGGAGGAGGGGGGATCGCATGGGGACGGTGAGGTTTTTGGGTTGGAGAACGGTTTCGGGTAGAGGGGATATGGAACGGGAGTGCGGTTCGTTGGGTGCTGAGGAGGGGGGGGTTTTCAACGGCTTTTATTCGAGTGACGTTGGGTTTGGGTAGATTTTACACTACCAACATGCAGGGATTGAGATCTTCCAAGCTATACAAGGATTCTGAAGGGAGATCTATGCTACTTTGATGTCGTCCTCCTGGTGATCAGATGGCAGGGTTGCGGGTGGCTTCCGACACTTGTCCCGCGTCCCGGCCAGCTCCTCCGTCTCTGAAGCTCTCGGACTTCCAGCATTTGAGAGTTTCAAATCTCCCAAACGATGTGCTTTAACAGTATGGCAAAGTAGGATCCGAACAGCTTCCGGCAATGAAGTTTTGGTCGGCCTCAGGAAGGTCCTTCTCGAAAATCTGTGCTGAAGGATCGAGAAGGCGATCAATAATATGTACCACACCCTACGCTCCTCATGTTACTTACTTCATGATTAAAGAAGGCAGGAGACTTACGTTCGTTATCGGTATGTCAGCTTCAACTACTCGTGCAACCCCGTTCAAGATCAGAGAATCCGCCACAATTTGGGTGCTCACGTATAAGTAGCTCCCAGTCTGCATCTTTATTAGTATATTGAGTGTGACAGAGAATCCAAACTACCAAGGCTCACCTGGATTCTACTCAACGTGCTGTTGAAATCATTTTGTTCCAGGGCGGTATTCGGGACATAGTGATGGTTGAGGACATTGCCAATCCACCATTTTCCTTTTCTTGGCGGCACCGTGAGCTCAAAAGACATGCCAGCAAGCATAGATTTTCTTACGGTGTACTTGTATAGGTTTCGAAATATGTACCAGTGTTGTTGAACGCGTCATTGCTTGGGGCAAAAAAGGTGAAGTTCCAGGACGGGTACGTGTCAAATGCTCTGGAAAATCCTAATAGACATCTGTAAACATGATGCCCAGTGGGATGTGAGAGAATGAAACGGAGGTTGTTGCATACCAGCGGGGGCTTCAATCATTTCAGCCAGCTTGCTCAAGTCTGTGCGAGACTGGAGAAGGTCCGACACGGTGACAATGTTGTCCGGCCTGGTGGGAACATAGACACCTTCTGGCTCAACAACATAGCTCAATGGCGCTCTTGCGAAACATACAGATGCGAGAAAGAGCAGGAATACAAAGACGACTTCCGGAATGGGAGGCATGCTGGGAGACTCTGACGACAAAAAGATTCGCGTCCTTCAAGGAAAGGAACCACGGATCGTTGATTCGAGTACACAGCGATGCACGGTCAAGGTGTTCCGTTCTTCCTTTTCTTCCGCCACTAGAGGCGGGGAAGACTTGCCGAGCTTGTGGTTGTGGCCGTCGGGATAAGTGTCGGAGATCGGCCCGCTTCGGTTCTGTATCTCCTTCCGGCCTTCCTCCGCGAACAGGAAGCGGCACAGTCAAATTGTATGATGGAATAAATCCATCTACGAACAAAATAGTATATATCAACTTCTCAGACTTTGCGGGGCCTTCGCAGTCCGCCGTTCCAGCGGCAAACACGATGCAGCTACCGCTTCTTCCATTGATTGGTATATCTTTTGTTCCAATGGTCCTGGCAATATCAGCAAGGACACCCCAGATGGGATGGAACAGGTGAGCTCGCTCTTGGTGTGCCACATCGAGCATTCTTTCATCTGACCAGGGAATTGTCAAAGCTGGAACACGTTCAAGGATGACTTCAACCAGAGCACCATCGAGCAGACAGCAGACCTCCTGGTGTCTACCGGGCTACGCGATGCCGGGTACACCATCCTCACCCTGGACGACGGGTGGCAGGCCACGGAAAGATCCGCCGACGGACGCCAGCAGGCCAACCTGACCAAACTTCCCCGAGGCATCAAGGGCGTGGCCGACTACCTCCACGCCCACGGCCTGCAACTCGGAATCTACAGCGACGCCGGCATCCATGACTGTGGCTTCTCGCCAGGATCCTGGGGCTATGAAGAACTCGACGCCGCTACGTACGCTGAGTGGACGGTGGACTACCTCAAGTACGACAATTGTGGTGGCTTTGCGGCGAATGTCGAGAGCCCGCAGGTGCGGTTTGCTGTCATGCGCGATGCGTTGTTGAACAGTGGGCGCGATATCTTCTATTCGTTGTGCCAATGGGGTCATCAGTTTCCGTGGTTTTGGGCTGACCGTGAGTAATGTCCTCCTTCGTGAGAGACCATTTGATTGACGAATAGGCTGGCAGAGATTGGTCAGTCATATCGCATGTCTGGGGACATCACAGACGTATTTAGCGACACAGGCAAAGACTGCGCTGTGAGCATCCACCTCTCATTGTCACAAGCGTTAGGCTGATCAGACTCGGTGACAGTGCAAAACGGCGTATTGCCTCAATACTGGCTACGCCGGATGCAGTATCCTGACCATCATACGAAAGATGCGGGAGATCTCCGCGTTCCAGAAACCTGGTAGCTGGGCCGACATGGACATGCTTGAGATTGGCAATGGAAACATGACTCTCCACGAACAGCAGACTCATCAAAGCTTCTGGGCAGCGCTCAAGTCTCCGTTGATCATTGGAGCGGACCTGAGAGCGCTTTCCAATGAGAGTCTAGACGTCCTCAAGAACCCTGAGATCATTGCCATTTCCCAAGACAGCCTCGGGGAGGCCGTAGCTTACTTGGAAAACTTGAGCCAGGAAAAGGAAAGCCAGGTTTGGGCTGGTCCGCTGACGGATGATCGGATAGTCATTCTGGCTTTCAACGAGGGAAACTCAACCACGACCATCACCATTCCGCTCGATGAAGTCCCTGGCGTCGATGGATTTCAGGCGTTCGAGGTGAGAGATATATGGGCCAAGCGTGATATCCCAGACGTGCACGGGAATCTGACGGTGGAGCTGGAGATCCATGAGACCAAGGTATTCATATTGCAACCTTGATTACAATGTAGAGTAAGCGACGAGAACTCATGGCGGACTCGGCGTCAATTCGGACTTTGGGAAAGAAGAACAGCCTTCGTCATCAGTAGTCCCAGGTCTCGTCTGGTGGCTCCAGCGGGCCATCTGATTGAAGTGATGATGCAGGCAGCGGCAAGCAATACCAGAAACGCTTCCATAAGCCGGAGAGGTAGCGCAACAACGAAGAGCCTGTCTCTGGAAGAGAGTACCGTTCCCCCCACATTCTTTTTCGACGGAGACAAATGGACAAGATTGATCCATTGCGGCACTGCCGTTTGGAAAACTTGCTGGGACGCCTGCGCCAGGAGGCTGGAGTCACGAAAAGCTGTTGTTTGCTTATGTGGGAGAAGTTGGTTCAGTAACCAAAACCAAGGGCTAAAGTCCTTCAAGCCATTCGCGTCCGGTATTGCCCAACCATAATAGAAATTTCTGGCTAGCTCTTTGTTCAAGGCGGCTACGCTCATGCTGAATGGTAGCGTTTGATTTATATCGTTCGATATCGTGAGCGAAGAATCCGTGTAACTATTCGGGGCGAAACTTGTCACCGTTCGCTTTGTCAGAGAATAGATTGGGTCACAGATGATCCTTGAGAAGCTTTCTGCATCGCCGTTTTGGAACCCGGTGGGAGAAACGAGATCAAGATTCGGGAGGGGTTTTGCTCGCCAGTGGCGTTCGAACGTTCCACTCCTTCAATCTCCGAGCCTGGCCGTAGTCCTTGACCGAAATTGATCCAGTGAAACGTGAAGTTCTTGGCAAAACAGTTGTCTGTTCATACATCGAGCCAAAGCTTAGGATTGAGGGCACTGGAGTTGTAGGGACGGTGGGGATCTGAATACTCCCATTGGAAAGGCTCACAGGCCTGAAGTTCAGCCGCGAAGACTTCCATATCGGCATATATAGTTTTGCCACGCACTTGGACTGTACTTCCCCCAGGAGATAACAAGATTCACTTTGTGCAGGATGAATGGAAGTTCGACGATTACTATTGTACTACAGAAGTTTTAGGCAACAGCGTCGTGGGGGCGGTATAAGACTTTCACAATTGGCTGGGCTACGGTTATTATAGATTGGAAAGCATCTCTACGGGCGATTAAGTGTTCCGGTCACGAACCAATCACCTTTAGGCTTGGAATCCGATTCCTCGGGATGGGCGCATGCGATGAAGAGGCAACCCAGCTTAGGGTGTATTAAGATACTTGAAGATCTATGTAAAATATAACATGCCCCGCCCGCTTGCTTCCTGAGGCATCCGTCTAATGAGTGAAAGATACGAATATTTTTTGAGGCTTGCGATAGCAACGGCCCTATTACGCCACAACACCTGAGCTCCCAATACAATGAAGTTCAAGTCGCTTCCAAAAAAAGAGAAAAAAAAGGGCCAAGTGCGGTGTCCCGTGCCAGATCAAAGGCCCGGGCCCCCAGCGAGCGAGAAGATCTTAATTTTGCGAGCACCAGAGTCAGCCTTGCGGCGCGGCGCTGTAAGGCTGAGCCCAAGCAGCGGAATAAATTGCTCAGGGCAAGTCATCCGTGCTTGTCAACCGTATTGCCACCTGCATGCGATCGGGGCGGCTGACGTTGGCTACAGATGCCAACGCCGCCTGTTCGCCCGACGATCTCCGCAGATCCTGGGGCTTGAGAGCGATTAGTGTTCCAGTAACACACCGTCGAGCATGCGCGCCGAGACGGCGCTTTTTGCCAGGCAAAGCTGGCTGCTACCAGCGGCCGTGGCATTCGATGACGGACGCGTCTTCGGCGGTCCAACGAAATCGTGTTGAGGTGAAATCCAAATGGTCTGTAATTTGCAACAAGATCAAGGGGAAGAAGAGAGCTGCCACGCCGTTCACACCCACTCCTTGACTTCGTATCTGACATCCGACACGTCCAGGCTCCGCTTGTCGTCGGGCAACGGCGTCTTGCACTCCCAAGAGTAGTGCTTGAGATCGACCTCTTCGAAGATGGCGATCGACTCGCGCTTCTCGACGTCGCCCTTGTCGTCGTTGAGCGTCGACGTCTCGGAGAAGGGCAGGATGTTCTTGTCGTCCTTTTGGTACTTCGACAGCACCCAGCGCCTGTAGATGAAGTCGATGACGGGCACGGAAAGGCCGTGGATGACGATGGAGAAGAGGACGACGAAGAAAACGACTGGGGCCGCATTAGCGATTTGCATGACGGACACGGTTGGAGCGGCGGCGACTTACTGGGTGTCAGGGCGGAGATGAGGTTGGACTCTTCAACGTCGCCTTCGCCGAGGCTGGGGAAGTGTTTGCGTGTGCGCTCGGCGAGGTAGATGGCACCGATACCCACAGTGCCTATCGGCCCCATGTAGCCCAGCACCAGCGCCTCTCTGGGATTCGCACACTCGTTCGGAAGCATCTTGTAAGAGAGCATGGTGGCCGGGATGCGGCGGACCAGCAGAACCGCAGCGCCCAGTGCGAAGAGCCGGCCGTACGTGACGGCCGGGGCGCTGAACATGTCCCACGGAATGATGGAGCCGATATACAGGAACGCGCCGAGGTTGAGAAGGAAGCCGATGGTGGGGTTGACGGCATCGTGTTCCTCTTTGCATGCTTCCTGGTACAGGCCGTTCCAGTTGAGTGCGTTGCCGGCTGCGAAGCAAGCAAGGAGCTCTTCGGTGTCGATGGCGCCAGCGGTACCGATGATGAAGAGCTGGGACGCATCAGTAAGAGAGCGCGGATAGAGGTGGGAATCACGGCAAAACTCACTCCGATTGCTGTCGGGAACAGGAAAAGGCTTTCGATGTCAATCCAGCGCCTAGTCACCGTTAGAGCTTGCGTTGCAACAGAAGCCGAGTGTCGTACCTTCTCACTGCCACCTTGAGAGCCATGCAGCTGGCGTAGCCAACGATGGCGCCGTACACGATGCCCATCAGAATGGTGTAAAGGAGCGTCTCCAGAACCCAGGCCTTCAGGGCTTCTGGGATGGTGTCTGTCCGTTCGATCTCGGCATCTTGTTCTCCGGTTCCCTTGTCTGCATGACGGATCAGGAAGGTGGCCAACATGAGCGAGGGGAACGAGAAGCTGTCGTTGGCGCCAGCCTCGGAAGTCATCATGTCACGAAGGTGGCGGGGGATGTGCTCCTCGGCGAAGGCGCCCTTGGCAATGGCCTGCGACAGAATGGGGTCGGTGCATGCGAGGCACGCGCCGATGACGAGGCTGCTGAGCTGTGGGGGTTAGGGTTAGCGTGGCGTTTCTGCGATGGTGTTTTCGGGTCGCGTACCATTGTGAGATTGGGGATGATGGCGAAGATGCAGAGGGACGTCGCAATCCACATGATGGTCATGACGGGCAGCGTCCCGATCAGCTTCTCCTTCCACCGGAGAAGCTGGTACTTGGCCGGGAGCTGGAAGCCCACGATCACAAGCTGGACGCCGATGGCGACTCTGCAGACTCCCTGGGTCTCGGGTCAGCTCGGTGGTTCGTGGACGGCACGGTCGGAGACGTACGAGAGTCAACTCATTCAGCTCGTCGGGCTCGGCGGAGATCCACCGTGCGGGCTCTATGAACTTGGCAGCCCTGGGGCCGAGGACGACGCCCATGAGCATGGCGGGAAGGGCTTCGCCGAGGTACCATGACTTCTTGATCTTGCGCGAGATTATACCGAAAACAATTAAGAAGGCTCCGACAACCGAAAGAACAATGTTCAGCTCACTAAGCTCGATTTCAATCATGGCGCCGTGGGAGAAGTGAAGGGGAAGGACTGGACGGCAGCGAACACCACCGGGATCTCGGCCAGCGAGAAAAGGGTTTGGAGATTAAGGACAGTTCCTAATGAGGGAATGAGGGAGGTCAGGGAGGCGGAGGCGACTACATGCAGAGAAGCATCAGTTCGCAGCGGGTGGTATATAGCAGAGCCTCCCGGCGGCGCGCGAATGGTGTCATAAGGCCTTGCTACTTAAGGCGCCGGATCAGCGTCTCTCCTGCATTCGGAAACGCGCGCTACCGAGGGGTGCATCGCAGATGCTGATCAGCCGTATTAAATTTCGACGTGATTGGCAGACGCCCGTTTTAGAGGCGGTGCGATTGGCAGACCGCTATCTTAGCTCTGCTCGATTGGCGCACGACGGCTTTAGCTCTCGAGCTTCAGCCAAGCCTGAAACGAGGGTGGCTCTGTTTCGGCGTTTCGCCTCGTCATCCCCTATCCACCACCACCGCCGCCCTCCTCATCCAATCACTCTCCTGACTTTGCACCACAGCCAATAAATATTGCGACTCCCCGGTGGCCCAGGGGAAAACCGGCCACTCTGCCAACGCGAATAACGAGCCCGCGGCCACTCATGCTCAGCCGCGCCCATCCGCGCAAGGCCACCCGCCGCCCAGGAGGCCCCCCGCCAACGCATCATCTAGCGATCATCGCGATTCTTGGCGTGGTGTTGCAGCTTCCCAGCCGCGCCCAGACCCACACCCGGTTTCAGCGCACTCGACGTCTCGACGCATATGTCGCCAGCACCTCAATCTCTCGCAACTCTGATCAACAGGCACAGCCCCCATGACGCGGTCAAGCTTTTGGGGCTCCAAGCTTAGCTTCGTCATGTGTCTCCAACCTGCTCCGCCCGTGCGCCGACCCGATCAGCCCGAATCTGTCCGCGACGCGCTGCAGCCCTGAAACCGCGACCGCCATGCACAAAGTCTAAATTGGGATGTGCGATGGGCAGAGCACCGCCTCACGCACGCGAATCCGGATTAGCTGCAAGCGAAATAAGAGTAGCGAAGGGCTCCATGCGCCTCCAACGGTACTAAAACCCGTACCGTGAACCATTGACAAATCTCTGCAGATTGCACTAGTACACCCCATTCTTTCTTTTCCCCGGATCAATGCCTCCGCAGTGCCAGCTGCTGCACGTCCCATCGTGATACATCCTTCGTCCAGGGTCCAACCTCCCTCGACCGCCGCCAGCCTTACTCGAGCAACACGAAGACGCTCCCAACACCGCGACCCATCCCAGCCATCCCATCGCTGATGATGCAGACCGCCGGCCCAGCCTGGTCCAAAAAGAATCCCGTCCCACCGCCACGTAATCAGCCACGTTCCAGACGGCCTTTGCTTTTCCAGACTGCCCATCCACGCTCTTCCCTCCGTTGTTGTCGTCGTCGTTGTCTCACACACACCCACCTCTCCCTCCCCTCCTTCTACCGCGCGCGTAGGTCGGCAGGCAGGTGAGTAGGCAACCCATCCAGCAGGATCAATCACATGCCAAAAACAGACGGACACGGACACACTTCGGACCCACTCCCACCGTATCCACCGTACCCTGACGCGCGTCTTGTCTCTCGTCCACGTCAATGTCGACGAACAACAACGTCGCCGTACGTACGCAAGCAAAGCAAACAGAGCTGAATGGTCTTGGTTGGGGCGCCCGCGAACGAAACATGTGCACGGAGTGTGGGTCTTGTCTCTCTTGGCGCTGGTCCTGCGCGCACTGCGAAACAAGGTGCATTGGGCACGGTCTTGGCCGGCTTGGCTGTGGACTAACTACTGCGAAACATGCACTTTGAGAGGTCGACAGGTTGAAACAACATTTCAGACGACGAGGGGAGAAGGCCTTTGCGTTGCGGTGGGGTGTGGGGGAGGCCGGTGCGGTGCTTGGCAACGCAAGGTCTGGGTGATGCGAAACTGGGACCTGGTGGGTGGAGAGGGGAAGAAGATTCAGGATGTCTTTGGCATTTGCTGCACGAGGTGGAGGGTGTGGTTGGTGGGGACGCCGCGGGCGGCGCTGATAAGGAACGCCGTTGTCTGCATACGGGACTCGCATGTGCGTGCGGATGATGGGATGGAACTGCCCTCGTAGCAAGGGCATAGCATGCAGGGCGGGCGGAGAAGGGATCGGGTACTCTTTTCCATGCTTCGGCCGTGTGGCTGATATCGGAGTGCCTCTATCCGCTTTGGCTTTACCGAGGCATCAGGGACGGAGGCGTTGAAGTGGTTGGTAGGCCCGATGCTGAGAGATGGGGCCGAGTATATTGGCTTCGCTTGAGTGTGCCAGGAGCGTGTCTGGTAGATTTCAGCTGACGCAGTGCCACGATTCAATCCCCATCGATGAAGTTAAAGGCTGATATCAAATCACTGCACCAGCCCCCGCTCCGATAATCCGGCCTCCGCTGCTCCCCGCCGGCGAGGCACAGAGCGGAGGTCAATCCTGCTGCCCCTCATCTTCAAACCCCATTCCACGCTCACAGCAGCAGCTCGTCATGTGATTCCAAGTAGAGGGTGCTTGCCTTGCTCTTTTGAGATGTATATACGTAGACGCTGCTGTTGCATGCTTTAGCGGTCCAAAGTCCGCTGGTCCAATAGAATTCCTCCTCTTCAAAATAAACAGTCACTTGTAAATGTAGCTCGGTATGACCACAGACCCAGTAACGACAGCCTGCACCGACACAATGTAACCAAGTCATACGAAACCTTGCCTTCATGGACGTTCTGAATGTGTTCGGATTCACGGTAGTAAGCAACAACCAAATCCCAAGTCCCCGCCGTAAGATCTTCCCATAAGGAAACACCTTCAAACATAAGTCGTACAACTTCTTCTACCGTTCTGGGATAAACTTGTTGCCTTTCACGTACTCAACTCCGAAGCCTGGCCGGCGGATTTCTCGGAAGCCTTATTGCGCTCAGGTCTGTCACCTGGCAGTTCTTGGAGTGAGGTACCCTGAAGTTCTTGGAGGGATTCTTCCGGCTGAACATCTGCAAGAGTCACGACACTGCGGCGGTGCTTTCTCCGCAGCATAAAGGCCCCGATCAAAGCGGCGATAACGACACCGCCGACAGCAGCGCCAACACCAATGCCCGCTTTGGCGCCGGTGCTGAGACCAGATGATTCGGATACTGCGGCAGTAGTGACGGTAGCTCCGGTTGTAGTACTTGCAGATGAGAGCGAGGAAGAAGGCAACGATGTAGACGTGGATATTGATGCGGAGGCAGTGGAGGTAGCGGGCGGCCAAGTCGGATCCGTGGATGCTCGTCGCACAATGGGGCCGAAAGCGAAGGCTAAGTTTCCTGGGACGATTGGCATTGTGGTCGTGCCGGTTATGATTGTTGGCGAGTTCATTGAGTAGCTGCCTATGGCTAAGGTTGTGCTTTCTGCAAAGGTTGTGATGCAGCCCAACACCAAGTTCGTCCCGCGATCTGGCCGACAGTCCCAGCCGCTGTGATGGTAAGCTACGAAATGTGGATGGAAATGTACGTGATACACTCACCTGGGGCAGCAAGTGGCTATCGTGACATCGTCGGTGGTATAGCTACATGCATAGCTGTATGCGGATGGACAAAGGCCTGGCGAGTAGTAGCGGGTAGCTGCCCAATCGAAATCTGGTGGCAAGCACGTCGATCGGGATGTACCCGGAAACCCCAGATTGATTCCGGTCTTGCCTGATTCCCTTGCGAAAAACAAAGACGAGAAACACTGGGATGATGCGGGTGTGAAGGTCGTGGTCAATGCCCCTATATTGGGTTCCGCGCTGGATGACATGCTGGTTGCACTTTGTAAATGTGTACTTGAGACTGTGAAATGTACATGGAAGGAGGAAAGAGAGTAACGGGCAGCGCGGGGTGACCAAGCCTATTAAACAGGAACACCATTCACGCAATCGGAAAAGGCTACAGCTGTATCCCGGGTTGGATTGGTCCTGCAGAAGCAGGACAGTCTTCTACCAATCCCTTGCCTCTCTACACGCAACAACAATGTTGCACAGCAGTGCAGCCCTGGCTCCCAAAGCGCGGAATCCACAAATGATTGGTCCAGGGAATGTGGAATCCCTGGCGGATAGGGTTCAGTAACTCACCGGTAAGCACTAATACATGCTGTGCGACCTGAACGGACTTATCACCTTATGTTCGCCCGCCCTGTGACACCATGACGTCGCCCTTCAGCCGCAAGTTGGCTTTACTCTGCCCGGACAGTGATATCTCAGACGCGACGAGCGCTGGGTTTGTCATTCCGCCTCTCCGGACCACAAGTCTGCTCGCTCTACGACCAAAGTCATGTACCTTTATAGGTACCAACTTTAATTTAGTCCATTTCTACATCTACAGTCATCGCCTCTCACCGCCTTGATTATCAACAGTCTCTCTATACGGTGTCATTGAAGTCTCCTGGGGAGCGGCCTACAAGCGCTTACACCGCGACAAATGAATAAAATCAGATCGTCCAGGATCCCATCTAATATGCAGGGCCATCAATGCCAGTCTATCCTTTAGGACAAGAGACAGGCAGCACTTACTGTATCAGATGGCCCCACGGCATGAGATGCTCATACGAAACCAGTACCAGGTCAGACTCGCGTATTGAGCCACAGCTGAGTCATTGGATTTATTAATAATCCTTGCTGGCATCTGACCTACACCAGACCTCTTCAGACTGCCCTCTGAGCATTGTCGAGGACGCCAGAACCATACTACGTGGGCGGCTAAAACCCAAATTCGGACGTAGATGCAAGTCTCGAACCAGATACCAGATTCGACCACCGCTTCCGACCCTTGAATGCATACTACCCACGAATGCAAGTCCTGTAACACGCATTTGTGGGTCGGAGATGGTGACTACGTAAGTATGGTGCAAAATCTGCCAAATAGGTGCGGATGGATGCAACTCTTTTGCCATCCGCTGTACCTCGAATAATCGACTGGCCATGACGCTTGAAATCTCTCAGTCGGCCTGGATGCTCACACGGACCGCATTCTCCTCGGCCCAATGGACTGGTTCGCCCCATGCTGGTGACAGGGATTCCGTTGGTCCGACCTCAGTGATGCACGACGCCAACGCATTGCCGCTTCGAACAGCACGCTTGACATGTCCGACAGCGGCTGACGTCTGCTGTTCATTATGCGTACCAAGACAGTCGATGCCGACACGAGACTCACTGTTCTCGCGGATCGGTGAGGATGGCGAGATGAGTCGAGGCGAACCGAGGAGCGCCGGGAGAGTGGCCGAGTAAGCGAGCTGCCCCATTTCGACAACGTGCTCTCCGCGATGAAGCTCTTGCTGTGTGGTTGTAGGCCAGTGTAAAAGCCAATATTGAGAAAACCGGATTGGAGAGCGCTATAAGGGCCATGTAGGTATAGCATTGGCCCACCCCGAGTCACGAGCGCCAACGCTCCCTTCCACACAGAGCAGGTGGGGTGGCCTTGGTGTGGAGAAGGTCCATGAGCTCCGCAGTTCGCGGCACCCCGTCCGTTACTCCGTAGAGTTACATAGCCGGCGGAAGCCCCACCGGCTGGTCTCTACAGATAAACGGTCTGTGGACGCACATTCGTCCTCGTGAAACCGGTTTCAGGTCTCAACCGCCATGCCTCCACGCCCGGCCGACCAGGTGCGCCTCTCGCTGTTCGAGAAGGTCAAGCTGGTGCTGTTCTACGCCGTCGTCATCACCAAGACATGCCGGACCGCGCTGACCGCGCCCTTCACCGCGCCCGAGAAGCGGTCTCGCGTCTTCAAGCGGCACGTCGCGTATGCCATGGTCCGCCATTGCTTCACCCACTCCACTCCCCGCATCGAGCAGTACGTCTCGCCTCACCAACCCACCAACCCCGCTGACGCAAACAAAGGGCCATCACCACCGACACGGACGAGCTGTACTACGAATGGGCGCGCAAGACCAAGGTCGCTCCCGCGCGTGAAGCCCTCGCCGACGGCACCGAAGCATTCTGGATCGGGTCCAAGGACGCCAAAACCGTGCTCCTCTACTTCCACGGTGCGTCACCACCGCCCCCTCCCTCCCATCCCCCCCTCCACTGACCACCCCCCTCCCTTCCAGGCGGCGGCTTCAACCTCCCCGCGCTCCCCGCCCACATCCACTTCGCCGCCCGCCTCGTCGAGTCGCTCAACCCCTCCACCGCCGGCGGCTTCTCCATCCTATTCCTACAATACGACGTCGCCCCGTTCGGAACGTACCCGCGGCAGCTAGCGCAGGCCGCCGCCCTGTACCAGCACGCCGTCTCGACGCTGCGGATCCCGAACGTGCTGATCGGCGGCGACTCGGCGGGCGCCAACATCGCGGTCTCGCTGCTGAGCCACATACTGCACCCGCACCCGGACGCGAGCGTGCCACGAATCAACACCGACAACGACGACGGGGGGCAGCAGCAGCAGCAGCAGCAGCAGCAGCAGCAGAAGCAGAAGCGCATCAAGGGCGCGCTGCTCATCTCGCCGTGGACGGACCCGTTCGGCGGCGCGCACGCGTCGCTGCGCCGCAACGAGCCCAAGGACCTGCTCGCCCCGGCCTTCCTGCGGCGCTGGGCGGCGGCTTGGCTGGGCGGCCGGCCGCACGACGCGTACAACCGGCCGAACGCGGCGCCGGCGGGGTGGTGGGCCGGCGTGGACGGGGTGCTGGAGCGTTTTCTCGTTGTTGTCGGCGCGGACGATGTGTTGCTGGACGGCGCGCTGGAGTTTGCGAGGGGCTTTGGGGCGGGGTGGAGGGACGAGCGCGATGCGGCGGTCGCGGTGGTCGAGGACGAGGGGCACATCAGTGCCATTATGGATCCGGAGTTGGGGTTTGGGCCGGAGGAGGTGCGCATGTATGTCCGGATCCGAGACTGGCTGAGGGCGGTCGTGTGAGATGGAGGCCGGGGCAGATGTTGGTTGTGGACCAAGTAGGTTCAGCGGGCCGTTCGCAGGGACTGGAGGTGGTGGCGGCGACGGGACGACATGGTGGTGCTGTCGCCACTCTGGATTTGGTGGTCGGGGAACTGAGGCGGACGCGGTGGTATCGATAAAAGGCCCGGCCCGAGTCATTACTTAGAAATACAGTCCCGAAATGTGAAATACAGCGAGAGAGCTGGACCACGCACGGCCCGATGGACGAATTTCATGACTCTCGGACGATGGTGGGGCCCCGTTAAGCGACCCAGGCCAGACGCCACTCGATGGGATAGGGGGCCCAGACGGTGGGGCGCCAATGCTTGTGTTGGCTCGCCGCCGCACCTATATTGCATCCAATGCAGTGCGTGCGTAACTGCCACGAGGAGGATGTGCCCGAAATTTCTAGTCCCCGGCTCCCCATCCTTCGACTTCCTTATCGAGCGCCCTACATACACACGACCGTCGAGAGTATGCACGTGGCCGACAGCTAGCCTGCCGTCTTTTTTTATTCTTCGACTGCGACCACCGCATCGGCCTCCATGGACATGATAGATCTCTTCGGCCCTCCGCCGCCAGGAGTCGATCTCTCCGAGGACCAATCAGGCACAGTGCTTGCGCCCATCGTCATCGTGCTGGTCCTGGCCATTGTTGCCGTTGCTCTCCGCCTCACAACCAGGCATGTAGTCGAGGCGCAACGCATGGCTGCTGACGATGTGTTCATTATATTTTCATTGGCAAGTGCCCCGTAGAACTGATACCCTTGTACATACAAGCTAACTCGCCATAGTTGTTTGGTTTTGGGACCGCTGGCTGTGTCTTTGCTGGTACGTCGAAACCATGCTCAGTGGGAAAGAAGAAGACTAACGCCAACCAGCATTATCAGTTGGATGCGGGAAGCATGTTTGGGTCATCAGTCTCGACCAATTCAAGCATATACAACAGGTCACCTCTCCCCAGCTTTCGTTCATCACGTATTCTCATGCCGGCTTCAGGTTGTCTACGCCGCAGCCCAGGTCTACGCCGCCGCCGTGACTTGCACAAAGACGTCTATTGTCCTCTACTACAGGCGCATCTTTAACTTTACCACGACCTTTTACGTGTTGGAATCTCTCATCATCGGTTACTTCATCACCATCGTCACCGTCATGAACACTGGATGCCAGCCGACGAACTACATGTGGATGCAGTACGTCGATCCGGACGCAAAGGGCGAGTGCGTGGATCTGCTCAAATTCTACTACGCCAACGCCATTGCAGCAACCTTGATCGACATCTTCATTGTGGTAACGCCAATCTACCCCGTCTGGAAGCTCCAGATGCCGACAAACAAGAAGATTGCAGTGTCGGCCATCTTCCTCCTCGGTGGCGTGTACGCTCGCTCTCCCCCATCCAACTCTCCTTCCACTGATGCAATCAAACAGTGTCATCGGCGCAAGCATCGCCCGCATCGCCGTTCTCCTCAAAATGGCCACCACGAAAGACCAATCCTGGGGCACCTGCGCGGGTCTGTTCTGGACATGTCTGGAACCCTTGATCGGCGTCTTCAGCGCCTGCCTGCCCACCCTCGGGCCATTGGTACGGCACTGCAGCGGCAAGATATCCTCGCACCTGTCCCAGAGCTGCGAGAACGGCATGTCGACTGGCAATCATCAGTCTTCCTCTTCCTCGGCGCCTCCCCGAAGTTCAGCAAAGTCCAAGCCGGTGCAGCGGTCGGAGCCAATGGAGCCCGACGAGTACGAGTTGCGAAGTAACGAGGACTTGACTGCTCATAGGACGAATAGCATCCGCACGTCCGAGGACACTGATATGCATAGCGGTGTCTTCGTGACGCAGGAGCTGAGCCTTGCTGACCGCAAGTAGAGAGATACGAAAAAGTTTCACGTCGGAGGCGGGAATGGCTGGTTCCCGATCTTTTTTTTCTTGCGTTTTGAGCGACTTTTTCTCTTGATGTCGGATGCTTGCCGGACCGGCATGGGTCGGGCCATTAGCTGGCCATGGTGGCATGATTGACTACGGTATGAGTCATGACCATTTGTGCTCGCCATCGCCAGCCTATGTACGAAAAGCGTTAAATCCACACGTCCATGCAACTATATGCTTCAATCACCCATGCACAAAAGGAGCACGGACTCGAATGTACATCCGGACATCCGCCTCAACTGCTTGCGCAAGGGAAAAGTTGACTTGATACGTACTAGCTGGAAGGTCTGCCCTTTTTTTGTGTTTAGGCAGCCATTGTTGGCATGCCTTCCATCAAGTTCGAGGTGAAGCATGTGAACCTGCTGACAGAAAAATCGACCGCAACGACAGCCAGGCTTCGTGACCAGTAGGACACCCAAACTGCGTCAGTGTCGTATTGTGCATTTTCTCGTTTCCTGCCAACAGAACTCTGCACGGGAGATGCACGGTGAAGACATTTCATCGATTAAATGGGATATGTGAGAAGAATGCAAAATGTTCTGAACAACGGACGTTGAAGAAGCGCTAATCAACCAACAAACCACTCCTCACACGAGCCAATCAACAAACCGGCCCCAAACCGTCGTCGGTTTCTCCTTCTCATCTCCCCTCTCCCGCGGCGGGAGACGGCCAGACCAAAGATCGATATCCTTCGCCCTCACAAACTGCAGAAAACAACCGTCAGCATCGCGCACAACAGTCCCCACCCAACTTCCCCCACCACAACAACGCAAAGAAAGAGGAGAGAGAGAGAGAAGACATACCTTCGTCCGATGCCAAACCTTCCACACGACGATCGGCACGATAAAGATCGGGATGCCGACGTACGACGCGACGAAATCGGCGGCGGACCAGTTGCCCTTGAGGAAGACGGGGAAGCCGGCGACGAGGGTGATGATGACGGAGCCGACGAAGCCGTACCACGCGGCGTACGGCTGCCAGGGGGCGCGCCACGGCAGGCTCTCGCGCGGCACGCCCTGCACCTTCATGGCGCGGTGGAAGCGGATGTAGCAGAAGCACAGCGTCGCCCACGCGATCAGCCCCGCCACGGTGCTGAGGTTGAGCAGCCACGTGAAGGCCTGCGCCGCGCCGCCGGACCCGAGACCTGCGCCCGAAAGAAAATCCGTCAGTATCGCATTTCAAAGGCGTGGTGGGGGATGATGATGATGATGATGACGACGACTTACTCAGATACGCAAGCGGGCCGAACAGCCACGACACGACGACGGCGACCCACGGCACGCCGTTGCGGGTGGTCACGCCGAAGCACTGGGGCAGCTGGCGGTCCGTCGTCAAGGCGACGATCATGCGCGAGCCGACCCAGCAGTACGCGTTGCCGGCGGACCACGCCGACACGAGGATGCACGCGTTGACGATGGACGGCAGCACATCTATGCCGGCGTTCTTGATGGCGATGACCCAGGGCGCGCTGTTGGCGTTGCCGCTGCCCGAAACCAGGTCCGCCGCGCGCGGGTCGACCGTCAGCCCGATCAGGAAGGCGCCGAGGATGTAGAAGAAGCCGATGCGGTACGTGACGCGGCTCGTGGCCTTGGGGATGGCGCGGTGCGGGTCGACGGCCTCGGCGGCGCCGATGACGACCGTCTCGACGCCGATGAAGGAGAAGCTCGCGTTGACGAAGGCGGACAGGAAGCCCAGGAAGTGTCCCGTCGAGCCCGTGATGCCGTCGTAGTCGACCCACGGCCCCGGATTGCGCCAGTACCGGAAGCCGATGGCGTCGCCCGTGGGCGCGCCGCCCGCGGTGATGACGATGGAGACGAGCACGAGGCCGATGAAGCAGAGGACTTTGATGGCGCCGCCGATGACTTCGCTCTCGCCGTAGACGCGCACGCTGAGCAGGTTGGTGAGCAGGATGAGGAAGAGGGCGACGGTGATGACGACGGCGGGCGTGATGTCGGTCCAGTACGAGACGAGCACGGCGGCGGCGGAGCACTCGGACGCGATGGCGATGGTGTAGCAGTAGCCGTACGAGATGGCCAGGGAGAAGCCGACGGCGGGATCGACGAAGCGGGTCGCCCAGTGCGGGAAGGAGCCGGCGGTTGGGATCTGAGGGAGGGATCAGTTCGGGTTCTGTTCGTCTTCCCCGTGGGGAAAGCTGCACGCGGAGCCTACCAGCGTGGCCATTTCACCGATGCTCTGCATCACGCACCACAGCACCGAGCCGATGACCAGGTAGGCCAGCAGCAGGCCGGCCGGGCCGGCTTTGGCGTAGGCTGAGCCGGTTCCGATGAAGAGACCGGTGCCGATGCCGCTGGAGAGGCCGATCATGGTCACTTGGTAGTTGCGCAGCCGCCGCTGCGTGCCGCCGTGCCCGCCGACGTTGAGCTGCGGCTCCTGGATCGAGGCCTCCTTGGCCTGGTACTCCTCGTCCGGGTAAGGCGACTTCTCGACGTCCTTGACGGAACCGCCTCCATTGCTCGGGGGTGAGTCGATCTGGCCCATGGTTTTGGTTCTTGTTGCCGACAACTTTTAACCTGGTTGGAATCAGGGAGGGGGAGGGGGAGTTGGAGAGAGAGCAGCGCAGCAGTCTGCGGTTGCGATGGTTTTCTTTGACATGTTTTCGACTATAGTGACGAGACCGGCTCCATGGTCGGATCAGGTTAGAGGGTGAAATTTTCTGCCCCCAACGGTTACTGCAGACGGGCAAGCGCGCAGCACGACATATATCCGCGCCCCACTTGTCTGGACAGATGTGGCCAATGGGCCCGCCTGCCGAGCGGCTTCCCGCCCTACACGCTGCATGGCCGTGCGCTCCGATCCCGGAGAACGCTCTTGTGCCGGTTTGATCCAACCAAGGATTAGCACCCGAGCAGCGACTCGTCTTTGCCATTGTGCCATCGCCGGCTGAACAATCTCGCCTTTCTCTCGTTGATCTCCGTTGATGGGTGACTCATGGATGAGACACGTATCCACAAGAGCGTGGCATGATGGCAAGACACGATCAGGGCATCGATCCATTATTTTCCCGAGGGCTTCCGTCGCCATCTACAGCCTCTTCGAAGCATATCGACCTTGTTACAGAGAAGGGAAATGTAAGGATGTCTACGGTCTCAGATCATCACACCAACTGCCGCTCTGCTGCACCATCTGTGCGACGCGCCGCCTTCTCTTCCCCTTACAGACGTGTGGAACCGGTACGAACAAGCCATGGTCGTGCAAATATCCTCCGAGTGCCTTGTGTACCCGTCCCGCCCATCAAACCCTCGAAACTCTCTTTGTTGTTGATCTCCACCTGTGGCATCAGAGCAGCGCCCTCAGCACCGCCCTCCGACAATGTACATTTCCTTGCGCCCGACCCGACTGCACCCAGAGACAAAAGATTCCACGGTGAAGGAGATACTCGACTCCTCCTCCTCGCACAATCGCCGGGTGGCTGCGGCGTGCGGAGGATCTGATTGGCCACCGCTCTGCAGCCTGGTGGTGGATAACCATAACCATCCAACCCAGCCAGCCAACCCAACCCCAAAAAACCAAAAGCCATGCGTCCCAGCATCACACCCCCTCCCTCTCCCTCTCCTCCCTCACCCTCACCCTCCTCCTCTCCCCCGCCACCTTCCTCCTCAACGCCGCCACCTCCCTCCTCCCCTCCCCCACCCTCGCCCTCACCACGCCCACCGCCCCCCTCAACCGCGCCACGCCCCCCTCCTGCTCGCGGATCGCGGCCGCCAACACGCCCACGCTCTCGTCCGCGTACACCTCCAGCGGCAGCTCGAGCGACTTGCACGGCGGCATCTCCATCGACAGCGCCAGGTAGCGGCAGATGAGCCGCTTCGACTCGCGCGCCTGCGCCGTCGCGGCGCGCAGGTGCTGTTTCGCGACGGCGAGGGTGGAGACGGCGTGGGCGAGGCGTGAGGTCGTGGCGGTGAGGGTGCGTGTGAGGGTGGTTGTGTGGGTTGTTGCGGTGGCGAGGGATGTGAGGAGGGTGTGGAGGCGTGTGGGCGGCCCCGGTGGTGGTGGTGTGGGTGTTTGGGGGGGAGAGGTGTTGTGGTGGGCGTTGTGGTGGATGCGGCGGGTGCGGCGGGCGGCGGCGGCGGAGGCGGAGGCGGCACGTTGGCTTCGCTGGGGGGTTGGCGCGCGGGCGTTAGTTGTGGGAGGGGATAGGATGGAGAGAGAGAGAGAGAGAGAGAGAGAGAGAGAGCGTTGTAGAGTAACAACACTGCCCGCCGGGAGTGATGGTGGATGGAAGCAACATGCGGCATAACCCTGTCGAGATCTCTCACTCACCGTTTGCACGGGCATCCTGGGGTTTCATCCGCTTCTTTGTTTTGTCGTAGGTATCTCACCCTCGCGCCGATCAGCTGGGGGGAAAAAGCAAGCACGGAGATGACGCCGTTGATGATGCAGCAAGGGTAGACGGCGCTACAGGCTCCAGACGTGCGAGGCTTGGCGTGTAGGCGCTGGCGACATGGTGGTTCTGACGAGGAGAAAGAGTCGAAGCTTCGACTCGAGCGGGAGATACAGGCAGTCGGCGTGGCTGGCTGAGGGACCGACGGGGCGAAGAGATAATAACGAAAGCAAGCGTACTACCGATGGGGGCCGCGGGCACGGCACACGGAAACAAGGCTCAGTGATCAGACTCGAGGGTGTGCGGCAGCCAGTCAGCTGCTCCCCCTTGCTGCCCCCGCTAGCCCTGTTCGGCATGCAACCCTCGCCCGTCCCGTGTCTCAGGTTGGTCAGAAGACACGGCTGCCTCGGTGCCCGGTTGGCAGCCCAGCCCGCCTGCGCGAGACGGCTCGGCCCTCGACAGACGGCTGTGACTGCACCTGCGTGAGCGCGATGCGAGAAACCGGCCGGTCACTGGGAGGCTTATTGGCCGTTTCCTGCAGCTCGCCTCGCCCATGCATGTCAGCCGTCCCGCGCCGCCGGTAAAGGGGCTGGCAGGGTGTGTCGCGTGGAGCGCAGTCGAGAACACCACCATTCTCAGAGAGCCGTCAGCTGAGAGCTTGCGCGGTCGAGCTTTGGCGGGGAAGCCGTGCCGAGCGGAGCCATCGCGGTGGCGCCATCCCGCCTGCCGCCCGTGCAATGTGGGGGATTTTCCATCTGACAAAGGCAAGGGACCAACACTCGTGGATCGTTACCACGACGATAGGATTTTGGGTGCAGGTTCGAAACTTGTTTCCTCACTCACGTTGTGGGGCTGGCGGGCGTAGCGTCGGCCAGGCTCACGTAGATGGGGGGCCGATGGACCGGGGTGAGGAGCCCTCAAGTATCGCTTGTTCGACCATGAGCATCATACCTTTTTGCAAATACAGGCCCTCATCTGACCATGACATCAGTACCGGCGTATCGAGTGTTTGTTGCCGATCGACGCACTTACACCATGGGCCATACCCTCTGCAGCCCGATAAGGATGGCAAATTGTGCAAGTATTGCCGCGCCATTTCTCACTCCGCTCTATCCTCTCTACGTGCAAAACAGGCAGCCCATCGCAGATGACTATAGCCCCGTATCCATGCCAGCCAGTTACAAACATTGAATACGTGTACCTCTCATGCTATCCTTGGATCAACTGGGCTTCCTCCCCCAGACCACATACCAATCGCCGTAGACGTGGACTTTGGGGTCCTGGAGCTCCTTCTTGACCGGGCTCAGGAACACTTGCGTTCTCTCGCTGTCCCACCCGAGCACCCGCGTCAAGAGAGCCAACGAGTAAGAATCGATCCCCGCCATGGTGGCTGCGAAGTTGTATTTCCCAATCTTCTTTAGTTTTGCGTCCAGAGGCCATGCGCCAACGGGAACCTGGGTCAGGGATGATCAACAAAGGCCTAGCTTGGACACGACTTTACTCACCCGGTAAGATTCCGCTTCAACCTGCTCGAAACCGGCCTCACGAAGACGCTGCGAATGGCCCTTTGCGTTGTCCATGTTCTTGCCGAATTTGCGGGAAGCGTCCTGGAGGAGAGCGAGCAGCTGGGTCGCGTTGGGCGCGTGTTTTTCCAGGCTTCCGTCGTCGCTTTTGAGCTCGACGCCGAATTCCTGGAGCTCCAGGTAGCCGCCGCGCCTCAGGTTCTGCATGCGTTGGTCAAGCAGCTTATTCCAGTCTTGAATCGCACCCCCAAGGTCTCGGACGTGGATGTAGTCGAACGGGTCCTGTTCACGCAAATGAGCTTGTTGTTGAGGGAGTAGACTATGCTCTTACACTTGGGTTCCATGTCCATTCCGACTCGCAGTCTTCAACCTGGAAGTGCAGGTTCGGCGGAACCCACGAAGGTTGAATCGGGGAGAGGTCTGTGCCAATTACTTGGCAGTTTGGGAACTGGTCTGCAAAGTCGATGGCCCAGATGCCTGAGGGAAGCGTGTCAGCGTGCGTATTGGGTATATGCAGTGGAAAACTCACCTGTCCCTGTGCCAACATCGAGCACCCTTCGTGGACCACTGCCATCCGCCCTCGCTTTTTCGATGGGCGCCTTGAAGAGCTTTCCGTCCAGAAGCAGGCCTCGGATGTGGTGGAGTAAGTCCTGCCGGTCCTGGTCTTACTCATCGTTCGGCAGCACATAAGCTCCCTCGCGGTACGCATGGTATCTGCGCCCGTTCTCGTATTTGTAGTCCGTCACCTCCCTCAGCAGCGAAGTCGTGTAGCTGGACATGTCGGATGCGGAGTCGATCGCCGAGTCCAGATCCCAGTCAGTTGCGGTGCTTAAGTTCGTAGTGCATGCGTTGCAGGGCTCCTAGTCAAACCGGCTTGTCAATTCAAGCCTTTCAAAGTACTAGATTGCCTATATTATAGTGCTAGATTGACTTACTAAGGCTAAGGGTCCGCTTAGATTAAACTACTTATAATTTATCTAGATAATTAAGTTATAATTCTTAGTATAGTATTAAGTTTTAGAGCCTCGCCGCCGTTATAGATGTTATAATACTTAGTATAGTATTAAACTTAAGTTATATATTCTTATACTTCTCTATATATTCTTTATCTATATCTATTAAGAAACGTCTAAATTATATAACTCGCGTAGATACTTTATAAAAGACTAAATTAATATTCTTCTTTAATTATATTTATAGTATTAAACCTTCTACTACTACTACCGCCGCTATAGTATTAAATCTACCGTCGTCGCTTCTACTACCGCGCTTCTACTACTACTATTATCGCCGCCGCCGCCGTCTATTTAAGCTAAATAATTTTATACTTTATCTAGATCTTTATATAGAGCTTAGCCTTTAAGATATTAAGCTAAAGACTTATTTTATTAATAGTAAATACTTTATTAGTACGGCTAAATAGCCTCTTATAGTTATCTAATATATCTAGAGTTATATAAAGATCTAGTACGAGGCGTAAAAGTATAGAATACTCGCTTTTATTATTTATTTACTACTATATAAGTTCTTCTTTAAGTAGCTAAGTAATTAATAGTAATACGTAATAGCGCTTATACTTATTAATATTCGCTCTAGTCTATTTATAACGATAAAGATAGCGCTTAAAGAATAAGATATTAGATTTATCTAGTAACTTTAATTATACTATTAGTAGTAGAATAAGCGAATAAGCGTTATAAAACTTAATCTATATATTTAAGTAGTTATTCTTCGTCTAAAATTATTAGTAATATTAGCTACTAGCTATAGTATTAAGAATCTCTTATTTACTTCTAGTACTCTTCTAGAATCTTTCTTTAATATATATATATTTAAATATATAGATAGAAGCGGGCCCTCTTAAGAGACCTTATCTCTAATAGTTTTAGACTCTAGAGAGACGTTAAACTAAATAAAAAAAAAAAAAAAAAAAATCTCTTATTCGCGTAATTTACTTTAATATATCTATCTACTTCTCTTTAAGAAACGGCTACTTAAATAATAAATATAGAACTACTATAAGAGCGTAGACTAGTATTAAATTTATATAGCTATAATAGATATTTATCTTATAATAAGTAAGCTTAATACTAACGCGTAGACGATTATCTACTAAACGATTAATAATATTTAGACGTAGTTTATAACGCTCTAAATACTCTAAAATATAGTTTATAGTAGTAAGAATCTTTTAGAGATAACTATATAAGTTATTCTAACGTCTAAGACCTTCTATACGCTTAGTTATCTAGAGTAGAAAATTAAAAACCTTAATATATAGCTTAAATAGCTATTAATTCTTATCTATAAGAGCGTATTTCGCGAGCTTTAAATATTTAATTACTATAAGAGTTATTATATTCTTTAATAGTAGCGCTTACTTAAATATAAATAAAGTTACGTTTTATTAAATTTTAAGATTCTTAATAAAACTATAAATATAGATCTTATTATTATAAAGCTATTCTAGTATAAGCTATTATTTTACTTTAAATATCGCTTATCGCTAAGATAAGCCGTTAATTTATATAATAAGTATTTATAGACGTTTAGTAATAAATCGTTACTAGCGCTATTTATTAAAGACGCCGTTTATAGTCTTAATAATAGCGCTAATCTTACTTATAAAGTTAAAGAGAAGAAGTAGTACTTTTACTATAAAATTAAGAATATATCTAATATAGTAAATTTATCGCTTACGCGTAATAAAACTCTAGCTAGCTTAAAGTAGCGCGATTATAGCGTTATTAGTAGCCGCGCTATTATAGATAAAGAAGCTAAGTTATTCTCTTATAATATTATATTTCTTAAAGATCTACTTAAGAAGACTAATAATATTAAAGATATTATAAGGCCTAGTAAACTATTATAGTATAAGAGAAATTAATTAATAAACGTCTATAAAATTAATATAGTAAGTATAGATACTAAGAGTATTAAAGATTAATTCGTAACTCTACTAGTCGTTAAATAAGATATAAATATAAATCTTTACTATACGAAGAGACTTCTTTATTTTTTTCTTATATATTATAAATAAGTTAAATATTTACTTATAAATAGTTATTAAGAAATTAGAGAAGATATTACTAATAACTAAATAAAGTATTATAAATAACTACTTTAAATATCTACTTATTATTAAGAGAAAGCTAATATTATATAAAATTATAAATATAATAAAGCGCTATTGCTACGTCTCTACTACGCGAGAGATAATAAAGTTTATATAGTTTTACTATTATATCTACTCTAGTACTTTAGCTAGTCTAATATAATATTTATTATAAAGATAGCGAATCGCGTTAATAATAAAAGCTTAAACTTTAAAGATATATATATAGAGACTAGTCTATTAGTTATCTATAATAATAAAGATTAATAAGACTTATAGCTATCGCTATTAGAAGATTATCTATAGATCTTATAAATTTAGTAGAGTTTATCGCTTTAATTAACGTAGAAATAGCTATATTAGTAAATAAATAAAAATACGTAGCCTCTCTTACGCTCGATAAGTATTAGCTATAAGAATAAATTATAACGCTATAACTTATCTTCTAAACTATTAGATATCGTTAATATAAAGAAGAATATTATAAAAGAAAAATATAAAGACTCTTTAATAATAAGATTAATAATAATAGTAGTAGTAGTAGTAACGGCGATAGTAGTAGTAATAGTAGTAGATTTAAATAAGAAGTCGCGAAAAATATTTAATAATATAATCTTATAGTAAACGCGCTTATAAGTTCTTCTAGTAACGTTCTTATTATTTAATTACGTTAGTATAGTAAAAGAAGGTCTAGAAGAATCTTTATTTATATTAGCATAAGTTATATTAATAAAAGAGACGAAATAATTAGTAATTACGTTATATATTATACTATAAAGTAAACGTCTAGATAGAGATATTATATTAATAAATAAATTATAGATACGCGATAATTATTATAAAAAGATTATAAATTACGAAGCGTAAGCTTTATTCTTTTACTTACTTTTTATTATAGTAAAGAAGTTTTTTATCGTAATTAAAGAAGAATAAAGACTTAAAAATCTCTTTAGTTATTAATTATAAAATTAAGTAATATTAGAATAGTTATATATTCTCTAGTAAAACGTAATTACGATACTAATCTTTATAATTAGCGTAAAAACTATAACTACGTTTAACGCGACTAGTATTTTTTTTATCTTATTATAATAATATAATTTAGACTTTTAGTCGCTTAGATTAACGAAGATATATAATATAGTAAAATAATATTAATAGACGAAAGATATAAAAGATAAGAAGACTAAAAGTAAAGTTTATTAAAATAATTTTAGATTCGCGTAGTCTACGTAAAAGTTAGTCTTATATAGCTAGCGTTTATTTAAATAGATTTAGTAGTATATAACTTAGCGGCTTAAAAACTTAATACTATATATATTAGTCTTATAATACTAATTAATATTTATATATTAATCGTTCTAGCCGTAAAAATAAGTAGTTTAACGTACTTTAGCGTCGAAAATAAAATCTCTATTATATAATAAGGCCGTCTATCGTTCTAGAGATATATTTTATAACTAGATTAATTAAATAAATTAGATACTTTAAGAGATAAAATTAGTTTAGTAATTTAATCTTTAAATTAAATAAATAGAACGACTTTATAGTTTAAATTATAAGATTATTTAAAATTAGTTAATTTTTAAATTAATTAGAAGCTCTAATACGTTAGTTTACCCGCGCTTTAAAGCTATAATTTTTAGCTTAACGCTTATTTAAAGTACGTATAATAGTTTAGTTTAATAGATAATATAGTAATAGCTCGTATTCTTTAAATACTAACTATATTATAGTAGTATAATATTATTTATCTTTATATTTAATATTTTAAAGATCTTCTTTTTAGAAAGGTTTATTTTCTCGCTTTAGCTATTATACTACTCTAGACTATAGTATATAGCTTAATAGACTATACTAAGTTATACTATAAAGCGTATTTACTTAAAAGTAAACTTAATAAGATATAAAAGCTAGAAGATTTTTAGTATTAATATTTTATTAAATATAATTCTAGCGCTAATTATATTAGTAATAAGCTACTTTTACGATTAATTTTTTATTTAAGATAAATATATTATATAGCTTTATAAATTAAAATTATATTATAAGATACTTTACTTCTTTTCTTTAAATTATTCTATAAATCTTATCTAGTTAATCGCGCGGCTATAGATAGTATAGTTACTTTAGACGGCTTCTTAGTACCGTCTATCGTCTAACTAAAACGGCGGACGAAACCTTATAAATCTTTAAGATCGAACTTATTATAACCGTTTAAAGTAAATTACTAAAAGATATTAAGAATAGAAAGATTTTTATAATAAGAGTATTAGTTTAATAAAGAGATAAGATTCTTAAAGCTAGTAGTAGCTACTATATATAATAATAGATTATAAAATATAAGGCTTCTAGTTCTTAAAAGATATTAATAACTTATTAATTAATTTTAAGATTCTTATAATAAATTAACGAGAACTAAGGCTATAAACGTAAGGCTTAGTATCTATATAGTAGAGATATCGACTCTAGCTATAGCGTATTATTAGTTATACATTGTTAGTAAGGCATATTCTAGGCTAAATGCTTTTATAAGCCTACATCTAAGGTGTAGGGGTTGGTTGGTGCCAAGACGAGTGAGAGGCGCTGATGACGTAGGCGAAGAATGGCAAGGCTGAACACTTAAACAGCCAAAAGGCCGCGGTTGACAGATGAAATTCCTAGCACCTTCTTCGCTTCCAGGATCCACTTTCAACCACTGACGCCCCTGATTTCACCGCACAGGATCCAAGCGTTGTCGCAATGCCACCTACTCCACCGCCAGATGAAAGTGCGTCCAACGCACTTGTCCAGGTCAATGCACAATCTCCATTCCAAACGACTTTGGACCTCGCAAGTGCGGGACAACTGGCTTTCAAAATATCCTTCTCTTTGATGAGGAGCCTTTCTCACAACAGGATTGATACCGAAGCCTTTACCATCAGCCGGGTTGTCGTTGGACGCTCACTCATGTGGCATCAGAAAGGCCGAGAGCGCTTCGCGGACGCTTTATCGGAGGCGGAAAATGGCCTTGTCAACTCTGTGAATCGCTTCCTGAAATTCGGAATCAACGCGGCCTCTCTCCAATACGTCCTGCAATTGGAGGAAGGACAATGCTTCGCAGCATTGTGTGCTTCTCTCTGCGAGTGCTACACAATAGACTGGACCGCCAAGATCATTCTTCAACTGATCAAGAAAATCATCACGGAAAACAGCGGTGATCCACAACTTGGGCAGATGAGCACTCCATCCTTACAGGCCATAAGCACTCTGGTCGACAGGTACTGCGGGCTCTTTGCTACATCCCGTCTTGGCGTCATGATGGAAGAGTACATGACATACGATGGTCACGGCATGGTGACTGGACTGTGTCGTCCCAGGAGCAATTCCAGCAAGATTCCAAAAACCCGTGGTATTTCCAGCCCAGAACACATCGCGGATGCGCTGTACGAGGTTATCCAGCTGTCGAGAGGCAAATCCCTGAAAGTGCAGTTTGTGGGCGGCGCGGACGCAGTCGCGATTGCTGCGATAGGGGTTTGGCTGGTCGACTTACCCACTGCCTTCTACACTGCGGAAGCCCAAGCCCCAAAATGGGTTGCATCGACTCATGACCGTTCTCAACCGGCTCGAGTGGTTGTTCTCTTTTCGGAAGAGGCAACCGACCGTAGGTCACTGGTTCAGGGCCGAACCGTTCGGCTTCCAACCATCACCGACGTCCTCAGCCGAGGCAAAACACTCAACCCAGCATACAAGGTATCGGGAAAACTCCATTGGCACACCGCTCTCTCAGTAGCCTTCGGAAGCAGCTTCAAAAAGCTGATCGATATGGAGTCAAACTTCGGGCCCGCCCTTGGAAGCGCCGCACGTGTTTTCCAGGCTTTCGTAGACGGAGACGATAATGTACCCGCCGACTGGCGCACTGCATGCCAAACCTACTACGAGAACAGCTTTGGGATCGACTACGTGCACTTTGCTTTCGATTGGTTTCAAGAGCTGGCAACTCCAAAGATGAAAGAAGAAGCACTGGCTTGCGCACGCTTGGAGTCTTACAGCGAAGCAGAAAGCAAGTTCGAACACTCGATGATTATCATTGCAGATATTTGCAACTGCAAGTATTGTTGCTTTAATGGAACACCTACGGCAAAACGCACTGCTGCCACAGCCACCAACCACGCCGAGCCAATCGGGAACTATTGTCTTGTGGCGCTATGCAGCACCATCATCAGACTCGTCCGGGTCCTGTCTGGTATCGACATGCTTGGCAGAAAGATGCGCCTGAACAGGTCTGGGCTTGAGTGTTTCTACAACCAGCAGCACACCCGATTGGTAGTACAGCGGAAAGGAGCTCGGAACATTGAGAAGGAAGAGTTGTTCGTATACCGCATTGTCGAGCACATAAAGGTCGACAAGGATGCACCCGAGTATTCGCCACTCGCCGTTGCCAACACACTCTTCTCCGGCAACCAAATGAACAAGAACATTCAAGCGAGCACATCTGCTTTCGCCGCTCAAGGTATATGCTGCTTCTTCAATATCCTGCAGCAGAAAGAGCCTCGTGAGGGCTCTGTGGTGTCGAGGGTTTGCGTTGTGCCCGGAACCATCGAGTACCGTGGGCAGACGTATGCTGGACTCGGTGACTTGGGATCCCACCAATACCAGGATGCCACTCCACACAGAAACCCTAAACGGCCCGAATACTGTGTGCCGGAAAAGATCAGGAACCACACACAAATTTGCTGCAGCACCGATCCATAACTTGCTGTAGACGAGGAACTCGTGGACCAGAGGAGTCCCTGGCTGAATTTTGGGTTCGAGCTGCTTGGCCCGGAGGACCGCATCATATCTTTCCTGGGGCCGGCGAGAATTGTCGAAAACGTAAGCCGCGGGATGGGCATAGTGTCCTGCCGCCATTCTGAGCTATGCAACAGCAACGAGGCGCTTGCGAGCGCAATAACGGAAGCGATGCCCCGTTATTCTCCAGAGCAACCCTGGGTAGAGCTCATATACGGAAACTCGACGATATTCGTCTTCCGAGGAGATACACCAACAGCATTCACCGTTGCACAGGGTTGTTGGCAGCCCTTGTTCCTCACGGAACGAAGCTGTCTGACCTGTGCCATCAGAACCGGGGTCAGGTATTCATGGCCAAATTTCGCTATTGTTTGCTCCCCAGAATCCTACACACAGGTATATATGCACATAAGCCCATCAAACCGATCAGGTGAACTGACTGTACGTAGAGAACGCCTTCGATGTCAAGGCTGTTGACGGGAACCACTGCCGAGTAGGCCACAACGGATAACATGGCAAGGCATTCATACTGCAGTGAGAAATTTTTGGAAAGTCACGTATTTCACTGGCTTTGATTTCAGGCGGGAATGGAGGGTTTTCTTACCATCTACTGGTTATTCCCACGCTTTTGCATTATAAGAACACATGCACAATTGTACATCTCATCAAGCAGCACAGCGTTGGTGGTTTAGTGGTAAAATTCATCGTTGCCAAGAAGTTGATGCCTCACAGAGCCTGTCCCCAAAGACGACTCCACAGGGCCTTCAGCACTAGTTTCGATGAGCCCCGGGTTCGATTCCCGGCCGACGCATCTTATTTTGCTGGCCAAAGAGTCTTCGTTTTGCTGTGGAGATGATGGAGGTCAAGAGACGGGCAAATTTTTTCGGATGGCTGAGGGGCCCGTGCAACCCGAGTTTTAGCGAAGACAAGCCGCTGTCCATACAACATTTTTCTTCACGGTCTTTTAGAAAGAACAACTATAAGACAAACATTCTAGCTTATAGGTTTATTAGATGCTGCTGTTGCATGGAGTGCTTAAAGGTTATATAGAAAGAATTCCTTACGGGCCAACTTAGTCTCTTAATGAACATATTAGTATTAGCGGTAGTGGAGGGGCACTATATGTTTGCGTCTATAAAGAAGTGAGTCAGACAAGACAGAGTTCGGAAAGAAAGGATCGACTATTGTTAAGCATTAGGGAATGCTGTTCTATTATGACTATCTAGGCTTTCTTTGCACCTTCAGGGTCGTGCGCCACAACCTCAATCTCCACACGCATATCGTCTTCCCCCAAGCGGGTGACTCCGACGCAAGTCCACAAAGGCTGGTGATGGGGCATGTACTTCTTCATGTTCCGCACCATGGCGGCCAGAGCCTCGTCGTTGATGGGCACATGGTAAGAGTTGATGCGGTAGACTTGCGACCAGCCTTCACCGCCCGCGTCCTTCAGACACAGCTCGACGTTGGCAAAGGCGAGGTCGATCTGAGCATTGATTTCTTTCTCAAACACGCCGGTCTTGTGGTTCCATCCGCCTGGAGACGGCACAATCGTCCATCAGTCGACGGAAATCAGAAGACGCTGGAAGAGGTTTGGACTTGCCTTGGCCTGAGCATTCGATTCTGTCTCCGACACGGACGGCTTGGTTGTAAGAGAACTTCTCTCTGTTGGTCGTCCCGACGCCCTCATAGGCATAGTACTTCAAGTGAGACATGGTCGGTGGATATGGGCCGTGGGAAGGATTCGATGAATGGTTTGCTGTGGTAGAAAAGAGATGGAGAGTAGAAGCGCTGCATCGAGGGCGGTCTGCCTTTTGTACGACTCTGGCAATTGATAATTTATGAACGCTGAATACGTCATTGATCCAAGCTAAGCTGTAGATGATGGAGAAATTCTCTGGCAAACTCATGCGGAGGCGGAATTCAAATTCCGCCCCAAAAACCGCACCTCATGCATACCCCGCTGCCCTTTCATCTGCAACGTTCAATTATCACAAATGCCAACCTGACACCGTTCTGCATCAACTCCATCGCGTCAATACAGTTTCGATCTGGTCGAATGCCTGGTTGTGCATTTTGCCATCATCTTGAAACATTGGACTTAGCGGGAGCTTTCGATAAATCAGCGAATATTCCATGACCACGCCGACCCCGCTGGATGTCGGTGATGCGGGTGCCGTCGCCGCCGAGCAAAGGTACGACTCTGTCTCCATAACTGCTCATAGCATTGATGCTGAATGACAACAGTGCAATGTGTAAAAACCATCGTGTTCTCAATGTCTGAATCACTAGTTGACATGCAACTATTTTACTTCAAAAAGCTCTAGAAGGGGCACTCTATCTGTACAACGCCATATGGGGTATAGCTTAGGTGGGGGCTACATGTGCAAGCAGCCATTGACCCGACTCAAGCATCACAGGCGTGTAGTCACAAAAAAAAAAAAAACGACCGTCACTTAAACCGAGAACGAGTAGCAATCAGAATCCAAGCCGACATAAATCATCTAGAAAGAGACCAACCCAGACAACCCAAACGCCACAAAACACAAGGGGGAGGGGAGGGGAAAAGAAAGAACAACGCCCTTGCCAGCCAACCCAACCCAGCCGAACCTCGAAACCCAAAGACGAAAACAGGACCAAACGGCAGCCAGCCTACTTATCCAAAAACCCAGCCATACCTCGAAACCCAAAGACGAAAAACAAGACCAACCGGCAGACCGACCACTTAACCAAAAACCCAGCCGCACCTCTTGAACCCAAAGACGACGGAAAAAACCGGACCAAACAACAGACCACCTACCTATTCAAAAACCCCGCCTCCTTCCAAGCATCCACGTACCTCCTCGCCAACTCATCGCTCACAGGCCCCACCCCCCTCATCGCCGCCGAGTGCTCCCTACTCCTCTCCGTCCCCAACAACACACCCCCACACGACATGCGCACGAAATCCGCCTCGAGGAAATCCACCAGCTTCGCCGCAGGATTCTCCCACGCAGCCGCGGGCCCGGCGCCGGGCGGCGGCAGCGCGCGCACGCGGGCGATCCAGTCCGCGAACGGCACGACGCGTTCCGGCGGGACGCCGAGCGCGGGCGCGAGAACGTCCAGCATGGCGGGCCAGGGCTGCCGCACGGGGTTGTCGATGTGGTACACGGGATGAGGCGCGGGGGTGAGGGCGAGCTCGGCGCAGGCGGCGGCGGCGTGGTCGACGGGCGTCCAGCTGAGCGGGCCGGTGAGGGACGGCAGGGCGCGCAGCGTTTGGCTGGACTTGAGGATGAAGGGGAGGTGCTCCATGCTGTTCCAGTAGGCGGCGGGGGAGGAGGATGAGCCGGCGATTTGGCCGGGCCGCACGGTCATGGTGTTGAAGCGTGTGGGGTGGGCGTGGAGCGTCGCGTCGAGCATGCGCTCGCACACGAATTTGGCGTCGCCGTAGCCGTTGGGGAGGACGCATTCGATCGTCGTGCGCGTTTCGGGGATGTTGGCGTCGCCTGTGTGTAGCGGGTGGTGGCCGACGGTGGCGATGGAGGAGATGAGCTGGAAGGTGATCTTGGCTGTGGGGGTGCGGTGTGCGGATGCGGCGGCGGCGAGGTCGAGGAGGTTGCGCATCACTTGGAACTGCGGTTCGAATGTCTTCAGCGGCCGCTTGGCGTCCATGGGCCACGCGTTGTGGACGATGTGCGTGACGGTGGGGAGGAGGGCGGCGTAGGCGTCGCGGGAGAGGCCGAGCTGCGGCTTGGACGTGTCGGTTTCGAGGACCGTGAGCTTGGACAGGGCGTCCTCACCCAGCTCGATGCCTTTGGACGACATGGACTGGCGCTGGCGCTGCAGGGGATCGCGGCCGCTGCGGCGGTTGATGCAGATGACGGCCCCGACGGTCGGCAGGGCTGCGTAGTGGGCGACCATGTGGGCCCCGAGGCTCCCCGTCGCCCCTGTGATCAACACAGTGCTGCTAGCAGGATCTACGGCGTTGTCAGAGGATGCGGGGAGAGAGAAGTCTGCTGTGTATTGGCGGACGTACTGGTCTGTGGCGGCGCGGCGCGCGTCGTGGTCGAGCGCCGGCGACGGCTTGGGCGCCGCGGCCGCAATCGGGAGACGCTCCAGCTGCTGCCCGGAAGCCGTGGCGATGATGAGCCGCTCGCACCGGATCTCGGGCGCGTGCCCGTCGCTCCAATCGACGTGCCCGTAGCCCACGCTGTGGAGATCCTGCTCCCACCGCTCCGGCGACGCGATTGCGCGCGTGCGGCCGTCGTCGAACAGCCACCAGCCCTCGAACACGCCGAAGATCATGTCGCACCAGTACATCGGCTGCGTAAGCTCGCAGAGCATCAGCAGGCCGTCGGGCCGGAGCATCTGCCGGATCTTCTCCGTGGATGCCGGGAGACTGCGCGTGGCGTGGACGGCGTTGCTGGCAATGACGACGTGCTGAGAGTGGATGAGGTCCTCCGCCGGCGCCTTCTCGATGTCGTGGGTGCGGAACTTCATGAACGGATACTTCTTGAACTGCTTGCGTGCCCCGGCCAAGAACGAGGGCGCGAGATCGGTAAAGGTGTACTCGACCGGCACGCCCAGGCTGGCCAGCACCGGCAGCAGGTTCCTCGTCGTCGCGCCCGTGCCGGCCCCCATCTCCAGGATCCTGAACGGCCCCTGGCCCGCCTGCCGCGGCACCTTCGACAGCAGCCGGGAGAGGAAGTCGCCCATTTGCTTGTAGAGATACTTGTTGAGAGGGAAGTCGGCGTACACGCCCGACACGAGCTCCCTGCCCCGCTCCGTGCCGAAGATGAGGTTGATGCCGTCCTTCTTGCCCGTCAGGATGTCGGCCAGGTGCGAGCCGGTCCAGTGCGCCAGCTCGTTGCAGCAGGCGTGTTCGGGATGGTTCTTGATGAGCTCCTGCAGAAGAACGTCGCTGGACTTTGCGGGCACCGATGTGTGGGTGCGC
This sequence comes from Diplodia intermedia, assembly GCA_021495925.1. Taxonomy (NCBI): domain Eukaryota; kingdom Fungi; phylum Ascomycota; class Dothideomycetes; order Botryosphaeriales; family Botryosphaeriaceae; genus Diplodia; species Diplodia intermedia. Next base: position 55,308 of record JAKEKT010000032.1, on the reverse strand, counting down.
GTGATGACGCCGTCGTCCAGGTCGACGACGCGCGTGGCCTCCAGGATCGAGTACAGATACGTGGCGAACCTGGCCTGGGCGGGAGCGTGCGGAACGTGCTCCAGCTTCTCGCCCGGCTTCGCCGTCGCCAGGTCGCATCCCAGCAATCTGAACGCCTCGACGGTGAGGGCCACGCAAAGCTGGTCCTGCTTGGGGATAATGGTGTTGAGGTAGCCCAGCGCACCCTGCTCCTCGACCAGCTTGTCGGTGAGAAGCTTCGACTCTCCCCACGCCTCGAGAATCACGGACTGCTTGAGCTCCAGTTCGGCGGACAACGGCTTGGACGGGATCTGCTTGGCGGCACCCGCAGCCGGGAGGGATGCGGGGCGGCTGCCATCGCGCTCGAGCGCGATCAGGCCGCGGCAATGCTCGGTCCACCTGTCGTCGTGTGTGACGGAGAAGATCTGGAACTCCTTCCAGCCCTTGGCGTAAATTTGCTTGTCGCCGCACGGGCGCAGCGACAGCTGCACCTCGACGCCGTCGTCGTCCTCGGGGATGACCAGCGCCTGCAGGATGTCGACGTCGCGCAGGCGGTAGCCGCTGACGGGCTTGTCGCTGGCCGACTGCTCGGCCTGCACGAGGCCCTCGATGGCCATGCAGATGAAGCCGGCGCCCGGGTAGACGACGGTGCCCTGCAGCTGGTGGTCCTGGATCCACGGCATGGTCGACGGCTTGACGACGTGGCGCCACGACGGGTTGATGCGGTTGGTGCCGGTGATGGGGCTGCCCAGCAGGTCGTGGGGCGCTTCCGACAGCATGCGGTGGGCTCTGTTCATCCTGGGCTCGTACCAATGGCGGCCCGCGTGGTTCCACGCGTACTTGGGCAGGTCGGTGAGCACGCGGCCGCGCGGGGTGAGGTTGACGTTGGCCATGTCCAGCGGGTATCCGATGTGCACGAGGTCGCAGGCCAGCGCCTGGGCCGTCTCGACGGCGTTCTTCTTGCGCATCAGGCAGCTGGCGTAGCCGAGCTTGGTGCCCTGGAAGGCGTCGGTCGTCTGGATGTCCTGGATGGGGCCCCCCAGCGCGGCGTGGGCGCCGATCTCGATGACCATGTCGATGTCGGCGGGCTCGCCGGGGCCGGCGAAGCACATGTTGGTGAAGGCCTCGACGAAGAGGACGGGGCTGGTGAGACTCTGCACCCAGTGCTCCGCCGCGCCGATCTCGTCGACGGACGTCATGCGTTCGCCGGTGGTGGGCGACGAGTAGATGACGCCGTCCTTCATGCTCGGCTCGGGGGTGATGTGCTCCTGCAGCCACTTGCGGTACGGCTCGGCGATGGGCTCCATGTGGTGCGAGTGGTAGCCCGTCGGCACCTTCAGCTGGCGGGCGAAGATGTTGTCGGCCTTCAGCAGCGCCTCGATCTCCTCGATGCCCTCGATGTCGCCCGAGACTGTGACGCTCTGCGGGCTGTTCTTGCACGCCACCACGACCTTGCCGGACGTGACGCGGGCGATGTACTTCTCGGCGGCGTCGACGCCCAGGCCCACGGCAATCATGCCGCCGCGGCCCAGGGTCGAGTACTTGGCCACGTCGGCGGCCAGCGTGCCGCGGGCATACACGACGCCCATGGCGTTGCGCAGGCTCAGCACGCCGGCGGCGTAGGCGCTCGCGATCTCGCCGCTGGAGTGGCTCGTCACGGCGCTGGGCCGCACGCCCCACGACTCCAGCAGGCGCACCAGGGCCACCTGCACGGCGACGCACACGGGCTGGCCCAGCGTGGCCTCGTTGACGCGCGTCGTCTGCTCGTCGCGGTGCAGCTCCTCGACCAGGCTGTAGTCGGCGCCGAACTCCTTCAGGTAGCCGTCGGCCTCGACGAGCGTGTCGCGGAACACGGGGTAGGCGGTGATGAGCTCGCGGCCCATGGCCCACCACTGCGCGCCCTGGCCGGTGAAGACGAAGCCGAGGCGCGGGCTGCGCGTGGCCCGGCGCGGAGTCATACGGTTGCCGTCAATGGCCCGCAGCACCTCGGACACGGACGAGGCCGTCGTGGTGGCGGTCCAGGAGAAGGTGGTGCGGCGCTGGCCGAGCGTGTAGGCCAGGTCGTGGAGGAAGGCGGCCTCGTTGTCGATGTCGGCGGCGAGCAGGTAGTCGCGCAGGTTGAGCACCATCTGGGTGCAGCTGCTCTCGTCCTTGGCGCTGAGCACCAGCACCTTGGACTCGATCGTGGTGGCGTCGGTGGCGGGCGGGGCGTGGTGCTCGAGGATGACGTGCGAGTTGGCGCCGCCGTAGCCGAAGTTGTTGACCGAGGCGCGGCGGACGGCGTGCGCCTCGGGCCACGGCTCGGCTTGGAGGGGGACCTGGGGGAATGGGTCAGCGGGGGCGTTGGGGGCTCAGGGGCGGAGTCTTGCCTTGAGGTTCCACTCGTCCAGCTTCAGCCGGGGGTTGAGCGTCTTGAGATTGGCCAGCGGCGGGATCTTGCCCTTCTCCAGCGCCTTGACGACCTTGATGATGCTGGCCAGGCCCGAGGCGCACTCGGTGTGGCCGATGTTGGGCTTGATGGAGCCAATGGCCAGCGGCTGGTCGCGCGGCCGCGAGTTCTCGAAGGCGGCGGCGATGGCGCCCACCTCGAGCGGATCACCCGTGGGCGTGCCCGTGCCGTGCGCCTCGAAGTAGGCCGTGTCCTTCATGTCGAGCCCGGCCTTTGCGTACACGCGCTTGATCAGCTCGATCTGCGCGTCCTGGCTGGGCGTGGTGATGGTCTCGGTCTTGCCGTCCTGGTTGAGGGCGCTCTCGCGGATGATGGACTGAATGGGGTCGCCATCGCGCAGGGCATCGTCGAGCCGCTTGAGCACGACCGTGGCCACACCCTCGCCACGGCCGTAGCCGTTGGCGCGGCTGTCGAAGGTGAAGCTGCGGCCGTCCTTGGAGATCAGCTGCACCGACGACATGGTGATGAACATGTCCGGGTTGAGGATGAGGTTGCCGCCCGAGACGACCGACATGCTAGACTCGAAGTTGCGCAGGTCGTTGCACGCCTGGTGCAGCGCCGTCATGGTGGTCGAGCAGCCCGTGTCGATGGACATGGATGCGCCGCGCAGGTCGAAGTAATGCGACAGCCGGTTGGACGCCATGGCCGAGCCCACGCCGATCAGGAACGAGCGCGGCAGCGTCGTCACGTCGCGGAGGCCTGCGTCATGGTAGTCTTTGAAGAAGGAGCCCGCGTAGACGGACGTGCTGGAGCCGTTGACATCCTGCAGGCTCAGCCCGGCGTTCTCGAAGGCCTCGTACGTCGACTCCAGCATGAGCCGGAACTGCGGATCCAGACACTGCGCCGCTGTCAGCCACGCCCTCGTGCTCCTGCCAGCGCACTTACTGCTGCCGTCTCGGACGGGAGGCCGAAGAAGGCGGCGTCGAACACGCCAATGTCCTCCTCCAGGAAACAGGCGCCCTTGACGTTGGTCTGCCACGAGTCAGCACACGGCCGGTCGGGCAGAGGGGCGCGCAAACCGTGTTCAGGTGGTCGGGCCTGGGGTGGTAGTGTCCATCGATGTTGAATCTGTCGGACGGGATCTCGCTCCAGCCCGTCTTGCCCTCTTCGCAGAGCTGCCACAGCTTCTCGGGGTCTGTGGCGCCGCCGGCAAACCTGCAGCTCATGCCAATGATGGCGATCGGGATACTCGGCTGTTCTGTCATGGCTAAGTTGAGTAGAGGCGTGTGGAATGTTCCCCTGCACTGGGGGCGGGCAGCACGCCCCGACGAGATATATGAGGCTCATCGAGCGCTGGGAGTTGTAGTGAGGCCGCATGCCCGACCCGGCAACTGCCGGCGCCCCGGAGTCCGAGAAGTAACTCCGAGCCCAGCTGCCACCGAGATAGTCCGCTCCGGAGTATTCCAACGAACCACGTTGCCGATGCTGTGTTTATTACTTTGGGTGCGGAGGTGCTCTCTCCTCAGGCAAGCGGCAGTTCAACACGCTATACGCTCTTTCCTTAAAACCACGTCGAAGCGTCATTAAGGCCACTGTATCAACTCTTGCTCCCTACTTTCAACCATGGCCGGCCGACTCCCCATCTCACCCAACACCGAGACTGTTCTCCTCTTCGGGTCGCAGGCCCTATCTTTCGATCAGCCAGCCTTCCGAAAGCTCAGCTCGACCGTACTCGGCTCCGAGGCCCATTCATGGGCCTTGCGCACCATCGAGGAGCTCCCCGAACAATGGGAAGTCATCAGCCAGGCCTTGCCCAGCCTTAGCGCTGCTCGTGGTGCCGCTCACTTGCCCGAGCTGGGCAACTGGCTTCGCGCCGGGTCCCTGGGCGTCTCCCACCTGCCCAACATCCTGCTGAGCCCCCTTGTTGTGATAACACAACTGACGCAGTACACCACCTATGCCAGCCTTCGCGAGCCCGAGGCATTGCCGGCCTCGGAAGCCGTGGGCTTCTGCATTGGTCTCCTCAGTGCCACGGTCATCTCCTCCAGCGCCACGAAGAGGGAGTTCGAGAAGAACGCGGCAGTGGCTGTGCGGCTGGCAATGCTCATCGGCGCTGCTGTAGATGCCCAAGACGCCCAGGACGAGAGCGGCGAGTCCACCACGCTCACGGCGGCGGCGAAATCCCCCAAGGCTAGGGAGGGGGTGGCGGACGTTATGCTGCAGTTTCCAGACGTAAGTTAGGTGCCATTGGGCGTGCGCATGGCAAAGGCTAACGGCAATAGGCCTACGTCTCGGTAGCCTACGACGAGAACTGCACGTCAATTACCACACCTCGCAAATCGGCTTCGGCTTTGGAGCAGGCGCTCAAGGCCGCAGGCTGCATTGTTGCAAACATCGGCTTGTGCGGCCGCTTCCACAGCCAGAAGCACGCTCCCTCTGTCCAGCAAATCCGGGACTTCTGCGACTCGAACTCGGATTTCTCCCTGCCCGACGCGGCCTCCCTCCGAACTCCTCTGCGGTCCAACTCAGGGGGAGACTTTGTGGAGAGCGGCAGTCTGCATGGGATCGCTCTCAACGCCATTCTGGTTGACAGGGCTGAATGGCACAAGACGTTCGCCCAGGTCAAGTCGGCGCGACTGGCAGACAAGGAGGCCAAGGTTGTCTGCTTTGGGCCTGAGCGATGCGTCCCCCCCTCGCTGCTCCGCGGACTCGGCCCGCAGGTGCTGTACTTCGAGGACCTCAGCCTCCTCCCGCGCTCCCCGGACGAGATTGCCGTGATAGGCATGTCCATCAACGTCGCCGGCGCCGACGACGCGGGCGAGTTCTGGCAGCTGCTCGCCGAGGGCAAATCTCAGCACAAGCCGGTGCCGCGCGACCGCTTCGGCTTCGACACCGTCTTCCGCGAGAACGACAAGAACAAGACCTGGTACGGCAACTTCGTCAACCACCACGACGCCTTCGACCACAAGTTCTTCAAGAAGACCCCGAGGGAGTCGGCATCCATGGACCCGCAGCAGAGGCTCTTCATGCAGGTTGCCTACCAGGCCGTGGAGCAGTCCGGCTACTTTGAGTCGGCCACCGCCGACCCGCAAGTCGGCTGCTATGTTGGCGTCTGCGGAACCGACTACGACCAAAACGTAGCCTGCCACCCCGCGGGCGCTTTCTCGGCAACAGGAAACCTGCGGGGCTTCATCGCGGGCAAGGTCAGCCACTACTTCGGCTGGACCGGTCCTGGCTTGACTGTGGACACGGCCTGCTCTGGATCCGCCGTGGCCGTACACCAGGCCTGCCGCGCTATCCTCAGCGGCGAGTGCACTGCTGCCCTTGCTGGCGGGACCAACCTCATGTCGCAGCCCCTGATCTACCAGAACCTGGCAGGCGCGTCGTTCTTGAGCCCAACCGGCCAGTGCAAGCCGTTCGATGCCCTGGCCGACGGGTATTGCCGAGGAGAAGCTGTCGCCGCCGTCTTCCTGAAGAAGATGTCGGCCGCCATCGCCGACGGGGACCAGATCCTGGGCGTCCTCTCCAGCACCGCCGTGTACCAGAACCAGAACTGCACGCCCATCGTCGTTCCTAATGCATCTTCGCTGTCGGACCTCTTCAGCACCGTTCTGCACCGCTCCGGGCTTGAGTCCAACCAGGTCTCGGTGGTTGAGGCACATGGCACCGGCACGCCGGTGGGAGATCCTGCCGAGTACGAGAGCGTCCGCCGCGTGTTCGGCGGGCCGTCGCGCACGAAGCCTCTGCAGCTGGGATCCGTCAAGGGCCTGGTTGGCCATACCGAAGGCACGTCGGGTACTGTCTCGCTGGTGAAGATCCTGCTCATGATGCAGGAGGGACGCATTCCGCCTCAGCCCAGCTTCTCCAAGATCAACCCCGCAATCAAGGCGACCCCGGCAGACAACATGCAGATTTCCACTTCTCTGCAGCCGTGGGACGTGGACTTCAAGGCCGCCCTCATCAACAACTACGGCGCTTCCGGGTCCAACGCGTCCATGCTTGTCACGCAGGCGCCGAAGCTGGGAAAGCCGTCTGGATCCGCCCCGGCAGGGATCAAGTACCCCTTCTGGCTGTGCGGGCTTGACGACAGGAGCATCCGCGCCTACGCCACGAGGTTCCGGCGATTCTTGAAGACGACGGATGCCTCGATTGCCGACCTCTCGTTCAACGTGGCACGCCAATCGAACCGGTCGTTGGAGCGGGCGCTCATCTTCACCGCCGGATCCGCCGACGAGCTGGACCAGAAGCTGGCGGCGCTGGAGGGTGGAGATTCCGCCGCGTCTCCCGTCGCGCTGCCTTCCTCCAGGCCCGTCATCCTCTCTTTCGGCGGCCAGATCTCTACTTCCATCGGCCTTGACCGCCAGGTGTACGACAACGTCGCGATCCTGCGCGGATACCTGGACAGGTGCGATGCCACGGCCCGGAGCCTCGGCGTCGGCAGCATCTACCCTTTCGTGTTCCAGAAAGAGCCCATCGAAGATATCGTCTGCCTGCAGACCGCGCTCTTCGCTCTGCAGTACTCGACAGCCAAGAGCTGGATCGACTGCGGCGTCAAGCCGGCCGCGGTCGTGGGTCACAGTTTCGGCGAGCTCTCCGCCCTGTGCATCTCTGGCGTTCTCAGCCTGCGGGACGCAATGAAGGCTGTCACCAGCCGCGCCACGGCCATCAGAGACGCCTGGGGGCCGGAGAAGGGGTCGATGTTGGTGGTGGAGGCTGGTGCTGACGAGGTCAACGAGGTCATCGCCGCATCCGGTACCCCCGCAACGATTGCGTGCTACAACAGTCCCACCAGCCACACTGTTGCTGGATCCGTGAAGGACATTGACACCGTTGCCGAGTCTCTCGGCGCCAAGTTCCCGGCCCTGCGGTTCAAGAGATTGAACGTTACCAATGCGTTCCACTCGACCCTTGTCGAGGCTTTCAGGCCAGAGCTGTGCAAGGCCGGTGAAGGTCTGACTTTCAACGCGCCGACCATCGCGCTGGAGAGAGCCACCGAGAAGAGAACAGAGGGTGGCTTCTCGGCCGACTTCTTCGCCGACCATTTGCGGAACCCGGTCTACTTCAGCCACGCAGTACACCGCCTTGCCGAGCAGCACCCCAATGCTATTTGGCTTGAGGCAGGCTCGAACGCGACAGTCACCCTCATGGCATCCAAGGCCCTGGGAGCGCCCGACTCGCATCACTTCCAAGCAGTCAACATCTCGGGTGCGCAGGGCCTTCAGAAGCTCGTCGACACGACCACGAGCCTGTGGAAAGCCGGTCTCCGGGTGTCGTTCTTGGGGCACTCCAGGGGCCAGACCTACGCCTACTCCCCTCTCCTGCTCCCTCCGTACCAGTTCGACAAGCAGAAGCACTGGCTGGAGCTCAAGGAGCCGCCCAAGCTGACCGCCGCATCGGCGCAGCAGCAGCAGGACGCGACGCTCTGGACGTTCGCCGGCTACCAGGACGGCGAGCGCCGCCACGCGCGCTTCCGCATCAACACGGCGGACCCGGCGTACGAGGCGATCGTCGCGGGCCACACCATCGCCGGCACCGCGCCCATCTGCCCCGCGACGGTGCAGATCGACGTCGCCATCGAGGCCCTCGGCAGCCTGCACGCGCCGTCGTCGCAGCTGCCGCGCGTCCGCAACGTGGTCAACCTCGTGCCCGTCTGCGTCGACCCCGCCAGGAGCGTCTGGCTGGACCTGGAGGCGCTCGACGCCGGCCGGCGGACGTGGTCCTGGAAGATGACCAGCACGGGCGCCGCGGCCGGCGCTGCCCCCACCACGCACGTCACGGGAGAGCTGGTGCTGCGCGGCGACGACGAGCAGGATGAGGCGGTGCGGCGGCGGGCGGGGCTCGTCAGCCACGAGCGCTGCCTGCAGCTGCTGCGCAGCGACGACGCCGACGAGGCGATCCAGGGCAGCCGCAGCATCTACCGCGTCTTCTCCGAGATCGTCGGCTACGGCGAGCAGTACTTCGGGCTGCAGAAGCTGGTCGGCAAGGGCCACGAGTCGGCGGGCCGCGTGGTCAAGAAGCACTCGGGCCGGGCGGGCGCGCTCGACGCCTTCCTCGCCGACGTCTTCTGCCAGGTCGGCGGCATCTGGGTCAACTGCATGACCGACCGCGACCCGGCCGAGATGTACATCGCCAACGGCATCGGCGAGTGGGTGCGCTTCGCCGACGCCGCGCCGCAGGCCGAGGAGTGGCACGTCTTCGCCCAGCACGCGCGCGCCGCCGACGGCAACTCGTTCCTCACCGACGTCTTCGTCTTCGATGCCGCCACCGGCGCCCTGGCCGAGGCGGTCCTGGGAATCAACTACGCCAAGGTGTCGTTGGCGTCGATGAGGAAGCTGCTGACCCGGCTCACGGCGTCGAGTGCTGCCAGCGCGGTTGCTGTCGTCGAACCGCACCCCGTTGCGTCCCAGCCACTGGCGGCGGTGACGGCAAAGAAAGTCAGGCGCTCCTCGGCGGAAACGGTCAAGAAGCTCAAGGAGATCCTGGCGGAGATATCGGGTCTCGAGGTGGAGGAGATCATGGATGACGTCGAGCTGGCGGATGTCGGCGTCGACTCGCTGATGGGCATGGAGATGGCGCGCGAGATCGAGATCGGCTTCAAGTGCACGCTCCCGCAGGAGGACCTCGTGCACGTCACCGACTTCCCCAGCCTGCTGAAGTGCTTGAACTCGGCGCTCGATGCCGACGGGACCGAGTCCTCTGACGGGGGCGAGTCCTCGGACGGCGCCGAGTTGGAGAGCCCCGCCCACGACAGCGGCTACGGAACGCCGGCGCCCGAAGACGCCAAGGCTGCGCGCCCGCTGCCTCCGCTGCCCGCCGCCATCGTGGCCAAGGCCGCCGACGTCCTGGTGCGCGACCCAGCTGCCAACGCCGCCCCGCAGACGCCCGACGACAGCGCCCAAGATGCCCCGGTGCGCAAGTCGACCGACTACCGCTTCCGCGTCAGCCCGTCCGATGTGTACGCGTCCATGAAGCGCGTCGGCATCCAGCATGGGCCCATCTTCCAGAACATCAAGGCCGTGCGCGCCCGCGAATCGGGCTCGCTGGCCACGCTCGAGGTCGTCGACACGGCCTCCACGATGCCGTACCAGCACGAGCACGAGCACGTCATCCACCCGACGACTCTGGACAGCGTCTTCCAGGCCGTCTACGCCGCCCTGCCCGACGCCGGCGCCAACATGGCCTCGGCCCAGGTGCCGCGCACCATCAAGAACCTGTGGATCGCCGGCGACATCAGCAGCGTCCCCGGCACCAAGTACCGTGCCATCTCGGATGTGCGTGACCTCGACAAGCAGGGTTTCAAGGCCGACGTCAAGGTCGTCAACGACGGCGCCGACGACGACGATGTCGTCATCAAGATCGACGACTTCTTCTTCCAGTCCATCGGCGGCGCCCTCGGCGGCGGCGACCCCTGCGAGAACGACAAGTTCCTGACCCCCAAGTGGGTGCCCGACCTGGCGCTCACCCCGCCCGCGCTGCTGCAGCAGCAGCTGGCCCAGGAGCCCGCCGACGGGGAGCCGCTGGACCGCAGCAGGCGGCAGCTGGCCGAGCTCGTGGGCCTGGTCGCGCACAAGAGCCCGCGCGCCCGCATCCTCGAGATCGGCGCGGGAGACGGCGCGGCCACACGCCACGCGCTGCACGCCCTCGGCGCCTCCGCCGACGACCCGCTGGCGCAGGTCTACGACTTCACCGACGCGTCCGACGAAGGCTTCGCCGCGGCCGCCGACGAGTTCCAGGCGTGGCAGTCGCTCGTCTCGTTCAAGACGCTCGACATCGAGCAGGCCCCGGCGCCGCAGGGCTTCGAGGAGGGCTCGTACGACCTGGTGCTCGCCGGGCAGGCGCTGCACCGCACGCCCTCGCTCGCCGCAACCCTGGCGAACGTGCGGGCGCTGCTGAAGCCCGGCGGCAAGCTGCTGCTCGTGGAGCCGACAGGCGATGCGGACCAGGGCACGTGGGACGCCGAGCTCAAGAGCGGCGGCTTCACCGGCGTGGACCTGCAGGTGCCCGGCAGCGAGTACACCGTCATGCTGTCCTCGGCTGACGGGCCGGCCCGCAGCTACCACCCCGAGGTCGTGATCGCCACGCCCGCGGAAGCCCTACCGCAGGGCTGGGTCGACCGGCTGGCGGGCGCGGTGGGCGCCCTCACCGGCGCCGCGCCGGCGGTTCAGCCCTACGACAACCTCGACTGCGAAGGCAAGGTGGTCGTCTTCGTCGGCGACCTCTCCGGCTCCGTGCTCACGCGCCCCGACGACGCCCAGTTCGAGGCCATCCGCGCGCTCTGCACCGCCTCCCGCGGCGTGCTCTGGGTCACGCGCGGCGGCGCCGTCGACAGCAACGACCCGTTCGCCAGCCTGGCCTACGGCTTCGCCCGCGTGCTGCGGCTCGAGTACGTCGGCAAGCGCATCGGCACGCTGGACCTCGACCCGCGCCGTGACGACATCTGGTCCGCCCCGGCCGCCGACGCCATCGCCAGCGTCTTTTCAGAGCTCTTCGCCGACCCGTCCGCCCCGCCCAGCGACCCGCGCGACTACGAGTTCGCCGAGCGCGACGGCCAGATCCGCATCCTCCGCTACTTCAAGGACCACGACCGCAACCGCACCTGGTTCCCCGGCCCGGCCGACGCCGCCGCCACCACCCCGCAGCCCTTCCACAACCTGCGCCTCACCGTCGACAACCCGGGCCAGCTCGACTCGCTCGTCTTCGCGCGCTCGCCGCCCTCGGGCCGCCTCGCCGAGGACGAGGTCGAGATCGCGCCGCGCGCGTTCGGCATCTCGCCGCGCGACGTGGGCGTGGCGACGGGCGCGCTGCAGCAGGACCGCCGCACCGGCTTCGAGTGCGCCGGCGTGGTGACGCGCGCGGGCCCGCGCAGCGGCTTCGCGCCGGGCGACCGCGTGGCCGCGCTGCTGTCGGGCGGCGACGGCATCGCGGGCGCGGTGCGCGCAAAGCACACGTCCGCGGTGCGCATCCCCGACGACATGGGCTTCGAGATGGCGGCCGCGCTGCCCGTCGCCTTCGCCACGGCCTGGGTCGCGCTGGCGGATGCGGCACGCCTGGAGGCGGGCGAGCGCGTGCTGGTGCACGATGCAGCCAGCGCCGTCGGCCAGGCGGCGGCGTCGCTGGCCGCGAACGTCTTCGGCGCTGAGGTCTTCGTCACCGTCGCCGGGCCGGAGCAGACGGCCTTTGTGCGCCAGGTGCTCGGCCTGCCGCGCGAGCGCATCTTCTCGGGCGCCGACGCCTCGTTCGCGCCCGCCGTCGTGGCCGCGACGCAGGGCCGCGGCGTCGACGTGGTGGTCAACACGCTGGAGGGCTCGCTGCTGCAGGAGAGCCTGGGCTGCGTGGCCGAGCTGGGCCGCTTCGTCGAGCTGGGCAGCCGCGACCTCGAGCAGAGCAGCCGGCTGGACATGGGCGCGCTGCGCCGCGGCGTGTCCTTCTCGGTCGTCGACCTGGCCGCGCTGGCCGAGCGCAAGGGACCGCAGGTGAACAGGGCCCTGACCGCCGTCGTCGACCTCATCAAGGCCAGGCGCATCCGCGGCGTGCCCGTCTCCAGGCACGACATCTCGGACGTCGTGCAGGCTTTCCGCACCGCGTCGTCCGGCAAGTCCCAAGGCAAGGTCGTGCTGTCGGTCAAGGAGGACAGCTTGGTTCCGGTAAGCGCGAGCATCCACCCATCTAGCAAACGTGAGTCTAACATCGTGACAGGCTCTTCCCCAGGCGCCGGTTGCGAAGCTCCGCGCCGACGGATCATACGTCGTCGTCGGCGGCTTCGGTGGCATCGGCCAGAGCATCTGCTACTGGCTGGCCGAGCACGGAGCCCGCAACATCGTCGTCCTGTCCCGCAGTGCGAGCGCGGCAGACAAGGCAGGGCCGCTCCTGGCCGAGCTTGAGAGGATGGGCGTCAAGGTGAAGCCCGTCAGCTGCGACATTGCCGACGAGGCGGACGTCAAGCGTGCGGCCGCGGCCTGCTCGGACATGCCGCCGGTTCGCGGCGTGATCCAGGGTGCCATGGTCCTGCGGGTAAGTCATCATCACGTTTGCCTGCGAACACGCCTTCGGACTAACCGATCTCCAGGATTCCATCCTCGAGCAAATGTCGCTCGCCGACTACACGGCCGGCCTGCGGCCCAAGGTGCAGGGCACTTGGAACCTGCACACGGCCTTCTCCTCGGCCCCGCTCGACTTCTTCGTAATCCTCTCGTCCGTCGCCGGCGTCATCGGCATCGCGTCGCAGTGCAACTACGGCGCGGGCGGCGCCTTCCAGGACGCCCTCGCCAAGTGGCGGACGTCGCAGGGCCTGCCCGCCGTCTCCATCGACATCGGCGCCGTCAAGAACGTCGGCTACGTGGCCGAGCACGACGAAACCAACGTCTACCTCAAGAAGCAGGGCCACATGATCCTCAGCGAGGGCGACGTGCTCAAGGCGATCGAGTGCGCCGTCACCGACCCCTACGCCACGCAGCTCGTCTTCGGCATCAACACGTCGCCCGCCAGCGCCTTCTGGGACGAGGGCGGCCCCGCCGCGCGCGACCTGCGCTTCTGGCCGGCCAAGTTCCGCGGCGGCGACGACGACGCGGGCGCGGACGGCGCGGGCGGGCAGGCGGACAACCTGGCGGGCCGCATCGCGCGCGCCAAGACGGTCGACGAGGCGGCGGCCGCGGTGGCGGTCGACATCACGGCCAAGCTCATGGACATCTTCATGATGCCCGAGGACGAGGTCGCGCCCAACAAGCCCATGGCCGAGTTCGGCGTCGACTCGCTGACCGCCGTCGAGCTGCGCAACACGCTCGCGCTCAAGGCCGCCGCCGAGATCTCCATCTTCGACATCATGCAGAGCCCGTCGCTCACCGCGCTGGCAAAGACGATTGCGGTCAAGAGTGCGCATATTAACCCGGCGCTGGCTGCGGCTTCGGCGTAGATTTGGTAGTGTTTCTGGGAGATGGGTTGGGTTTTGGTTTTCTTTGATTTTTTTTTGGTCGTACGTTGTGGTCTATACTTTGTAGAGAGAGCCACCTGGAATGCTTGGAACGGTTATACGGATTTTTGTATTTATTGAATTGAATTAGTTTAACACTGTTGAACCTCGGATGGAAACATGTGAACGCGACCGCAGCCAGCCTCCTCCTATATGCGCCTATGCAGAGGCTGACAATCATATGCTTGATGTGGGATTGATCATGCTGTTCTGGAATGGCTCTCGCTACGCTTGCAGCGGTGAGCTTCAGCCAACCAGAACCCCCGCACGCCGCAAGTACCCGGCGATACCTGGGTCAAGTATCGGAGTGCCATGCGTCTCCGTCGTGGAACAATTCTGTTTGGCCCTTTCTTGAAACGCTCATACTATGATGCGCTCTTGCCATGGGCTCTAGAATTGCCCCCACAGCCTTTTGATGTCGGCATGGCTGGCGTTGCAACAGCCACCGACAAAAAACGACTGATAGCACCGTTTGTCGTACGACTCCCCGACCGCTCGAGCGAGCTGCACTTCCCAAGGTTCCTATTGTGCAAGTGAACAGAGTGTCGTGGGATGCGTGGTAGCCACAGCGAATTCATGCTTGCAACTACCTTCAGTTGCGTCTCGGCCGCCATGTGATCCGGCTTTTCCCATTGCTTGGTGGTGGTATTGTAGACCTCTCCGTTGGTACCATCCGGATATCAAACCAGGCTGGAGATGCTGTGTAGCGGAGTCGTGGTCTGCAGCTTTCCGACGGCATCCTCAAACTTCCGGATCAGACCAGGGAGTTGGCAATATCAGTGATGGCTGCATACCGTGGGGCATCGGCATGAACTGTACGAAGATGCACAAACATCGCTTCTACCACTTGGTCGATGGTGCTACCGTCGGGACGGTCCTCGCCCTCGCTCGGAAAGACGCACGAGATCCAAAGGCGAGGGCCAGCCTCTTAAGTCGCAGCTCCAAGTGCCTGTACTGCCCCTTCTCACGGCCCGTATCTCATCCAATTCTGGGGACGGTCTCGAGCGCGATGTACTGCACGCGGTCTCTCAGTCTCACTACCGCTGCGAACAAACGCAAGCGTTCGCGATGCCACTGGTGCAGACTCTCCTCCGTGTCGTGCTCTGCATTGTATTTGCTGCTGTGCTCTTGGCCGGGGACTATGGTCGCACCGTACGTACCGCCCAAGACTGAGCGCCATCTTGGCTGCTCCGTGACTGTTCGCCTGCTCCGCAGTTTCGACGGCTCTAGCCAGGTAGGAAGGGATGGCATTTCTCGGGATGCCGTTGAGAAAGTCGGCTGTCTTGGTTATTGCGAACCCTTTAACGGAGACTTGGTGGGTTGCTGTAAGGAGAACGTCCGCGCCTGCTTCTACGAAATCACGCTGGCAAGCAATATGGGTGTCCTGGTTGTCGATGAGGAAATGTGACGACCAGAGAGGCTGCGAATGGTTGAATTTCACGCCATACCTGTCTTCCAAGGATGTTCCGAGTCCGCCGCCGAGGATCTGGACTGTCGCCATTGTACGAAGGGGTTGTGGCGCAGTGGTTCGCCCCGTTCTCCTCTTCTTAGTTGAATCGAGTGACGTCCTCTAACTTTTTAAAGAACATTCTAAGATCGCAAGGTGGAGGGGCATAAATCAAACCACGTTACCGAAATTATATTGTTCGTTGCAGCTGTTCTCTTAGCCGCTACAGCGGTAGGCATTCAGTGTGACTAGAACTTGCCATCTAGTAGTGAATGATACTGCTTAAGTATTGTGACAGAAATAAATTGCATGAACAAAGCTGAAGCACACGCGGTATGGGTTTCTTAAACCGGCTGGACTGAAAATTAAATATCCCGGTGATACTGTATATAAAGACTCTATTCACTCGTACTATTCCGAGCTTACATAGCTGTGGCCATACCGTATAGCTTCTTATTAATTGATTTTAATAATTCAAGCTCTCTTGAATCTTAAATCACGAGTTAATAGATGGCGGTTTAATTTACTTGAACTACGTATTCCATACGGATTAGTTCTAAAATATCGATGACGGAGTCATTATTGATCTGAAAGTGATAAAGTCTACTACATGTTATCCTGCGAGCATACCTACTGCTATTAGGGTGGAAGCAAGGTGGTGAACGGTCTGTTAGACAACTAATGGGATTGGAATATCTTCGTCTGGTCGTCAGTCACTAATGCCTGTATGTGGCTGCATCTTATTTTTCAATGCGCGAGTGGGATTCTTTTCGCCAATTTTAAGGTAGGTTGAGGAGTTCGCACTTTCAAATTCTGCTCCAACTGATGCACCACCTTAGGTCGTTCTCGCAAGCGGTAAGATTAACATAGAGGAGAACTCGAACCTGTGGCAGTCTCTTGGGATTACTCCAACAACTTCGGTATCGTAACTAAGATTGACATGATGACCTTCGGCTCTATAGAGAGGGGCGGTAGTGTTCTTGGCCTTAAGCGTCGAGCTTTAATGTCTATGCTTCTTTTTGGTTGTTACTACCTGGGAGGATGCCATGAAGAATTCTTTGTTCCACTCGGTAGCCGAGTAGCTGATTAAACATGTTGCGAAGTATTCACGAAGCATCGGCAAGGACAACGAGTGGATATACTTGAACTTCACTTCTTAGACAGGCAAGCATCCTTAACTTTTATTAAACTACAGTAATTCCCTCAATTCTATTGGAGGCACATGTGCAGGATCAACCATCATATAAAAACTTCCCAAGTAGGCCAACGTCCTGTGCAGTCCCGCAACCCGTCTTCACCTCCACCGATACCGATCCCGCGAATTTCGCCGGAGGCACAAGGCATACCAGGGTTTGGCTGTTCCAGAAGGTAGTTGTCAGGGAGACATTCTCTCCGAAAACAACTTCGGTGGTCCGGTCGAAGTTGTCGCCCAGGCAAACCACCTCAACTCCACCCTGCACTGGGCTTGTTTCTGGAACGATCTTGTAAATACGCGGCAGTCTTTTCTTCACGACGTTCCGTTCCTTTGGCCTTTCATGTGGTAGGGAAGAAGATTCCAGCGAAGCGTGGGGTGGAGTAGGTGTTTGGATTTTCGATCCTGTCTCTCTTTTCTTTCGTTTTGGAGGCTTGGAATCTACGTTGGACGAAACTTTCCGTTTGACGGAGCAATTTCCTTTCTCGGTAATTGCCGTGCGATGGAAGTAAGGTTGATCGCTCAAATCTGGTGAACCGGCGCGCAGCAGTGATGTTGTTGACTGATCAAATGAGACAGGGGTAGAAGAGCAAAGCGTCGAGCTCTGAACTGTTTTGTGATCATCCGTAATCATGATAGGACCGGTCATGTGCTGGGCAACAACCTGGTCGTTGTGGTCCGTGATGGTGAAAATCACACTAGTTGAGCAGGCTCAGCAGGAGTTCGGAGAGAAAAGAGCCAGTCCACGTACCAGAAACCGATCTTCTCTCCATGATGACGACAGTAGCATGCTATGCGCATGGGAAGCTCGACTTGCATGGTGCCAGGCCGCCAGCCGAAGGCAGTCCCGGGCTCTTCAAAACTGTCGTGCCGGGGCAACCTCCACTCCTTGTACTCGGTGTCGTTGAATATTATCACCCGCTCATCCTCGGCCTGAGGCCACATCTGATTATCACCTTCGACCCTGATTTTCCGAGATGAGCGCCGGCGCTCGCGAAGCTTACAGACCTGGCATATGCGGACTTCGCCGCCAGTATCCGTCGGGTGTTCCTCCCTCTGCAGCCCAGACCTCATGCCGCGGACTGCAGCTCTCCTGCAAGCTCGGAGTCTGAATTCCTCGTTTTGCATGGCGCTAGCTCTGACCAGCGATGTGTGAAGCTCCAGCGTATCGGCGGACTTACATCTGTCCCGCTCTTGGGCCAGAAGCTTTGCTTTGCCGATGGTGTAGTATGGCAGATGCAATCTCGTGATTCCGGCGGGCAACGGCTCCAGTGTCAGTCGAAGCTTGATCTGTGTCTCGACTCTGGACTTCTTGGTGCTATACTGAAGATGCAACGCGGGCTCCACGGCCTTGTCCCAGAGCGTATAGCGACGTGGCTGGATATGGCGCGGCTTCCAAACTTGGACATCGGAGACGGGTGAAGGGAGAAGTCCCGGCGAGCTTGCCATCCTGTCCATCGATTCTGGACTGCTGATGTCGGGCGGGTTGACACCAGCGTGGCTTTCGTCATCCAAGGCCTACATCGGTCAGCTCTCACGTCGTCGTTTTCCAGATGTCCCGGACTCACAAGTTCGCCACACACGCCGGTCTCCGTCATTGGCGGAATGAGGAAGTCGTCCAACGAGCACGCCAGTAGTTGCCCATCGGCTTCTGTATGATGCCAAATTCTCATATGTTCGCGCTGTTCATCCATGAGTGACTGTTCCCCGCTCTCTTGAGGGAATTCTGAGGGCCAAGTATCGGCCGCTTCTGCGTCTTGCTGCATAACGAAGTGGGGAGAAAAGTCCATTTCTGACGTAGTAGAGCGGGTTAAATCTGCCTCTGGAACTGCAAAAACTCTTTGGCCAGAAATCTGTGTGCAGCTGCCATGTACCCAAATCATCGTGAGCCGCTCTTGGCCTGCAGCAGGGAGCAGGCACCGGCAAAGGAAAACTCCATCTGACCTATCAAAGCGTGTGATTTTGAGGGCCTGCCAAAGAACCTCCTTAGGAGATTCCCAGGATGTGCTGGGCGAACGATTCCCGATGTGGGCACGACAGACCCCAAGTTCTGACGTGTGCGGAGGACTGGTTACTCCGAGGGAGTAACAGGCAGAGTTTGTCCGGGGCGGAGTATCATCACAGCTCATCCGTTCAATAAATAGCGGGAAGCGTCTTGGCTGATAGTCCCATCGCTGCAGATTCCCCAACATGCGCGTCCTACTCACCGGTGGCAACGGCTTCATCGCCGCGCACTGTCTGGAAGTGCTCTTGCAGCGCGGGTCAGTTCCCGCAAGCCCCCCCAACACGCAGCTGTGATGCTAACGCTCTGTCCATCAGCCACTCAGTTGTGACGACAGTGCGCAGCCAAGAGAAAGCGTCCAAGATCGCAGAAGCCTATTTCTCGCACGGCAGTGACAAGCTCTCCTTCATCATCGTGCCCGACATAGCCATTGCGGGAGCGTTCGATACGGCGGTGCAGTCAGATCCGCCGCTGGACGCCGTCATCCACACGGCGAGCCCGCTGAACTTGGGCGTCAGCGACGTGCAGAAGGAAGTGCTGGATCCGGCCATCATCGGAACGACAGGCCTCCTCTCGTCGGTCGCGCGGTTCGCGCCGGGGGTGAAGCGCGTGATAGTGCTCTCGTCCTTCGCGGCCATGGTCGACCTGTCCAAGGGCGACTGGCCGTCGCACACGTACACGGCCAAAGACTGGAACCCCACCACGCTCGAGGAGTCGCTCACAGACGCAGTGGCCGCATACCGGGGCAGCAAGACGTTCGCGGAGCGCGCGGCGTGGGAGTTCATGGAGCGTGAAAAGCCGGCCTTCACGCTGACCACGCTGAACCCGCCCTTCGTCTTCGGCCCCGTGGTGAACTACCTGTCGTCGCTGGATGCGCTCAACAACTCGAACAAACGCTTTGTTGGCTATCTGCACGGAATGCTGCTGCCCACCACGTTCTACGCGTGGGTCGATGTCAGAGATCTGGCCTTGGCCCACGTGAACGCCGTGGAGGACCCAGCCACGGCGGGCGAGAGGATTTTCCTCACGTCCTCGGAGCAGTTCTGTAGTAAAGACATCTTGGAAATCATCGACCAGGAGTTCCCCGAGTTCCGGCACCGGCTGCCCGCCCGAGCGGAATGGGACAGCGTCGGGTACCCGCAAGGCGGCGTTTACAAGGTGGACTCCGCGAGAGCGCGCGAGATTCTGGGGCGCGACTTCACGCCGCTCAGGGAGTGTGTCGTCGACACGGTCAATCTGCTCAAAAAATTCGACTTGTAGCTATGTACCTATCCATTAAATTATCTCATTCGCCGTCCTGTCCTTTGCGCCCTTGCCCTGTGCCGAGACCCAAACCAGTGACGTGTGCATGCATATGCGACCATGTCGGCCTACTTCGCATTCCACTTGACACCCGTCCGCTCGGTGATAGAGAGCTGCGTTCTATTGGCGCAGGTGCCACCGATACCTATCGGTGATAGAGAGCTTGCGTTCGATTGGCGCACTTATGTATCCATGACTCGAGCTCGGAGTTTCTGATTCCGCTGCGAAACTCCGACGTGCCAACCTCACAGCCTGCCAACCTCGACCACTCCGCCATCTGCGCCAGCGCCCGCATGGCTGAGGGCGACCACGGTTTCAATCAGGTCGCACAGCTCCTCGGACATGATCCTCGGCGGCATTTCGTGTCCCTCCGGGTGCTCCAGAACGAAGGCCGTCTCCTTGGCGCAAAGGCCGACCAAGTCGTGCGATTGCAGCCGCCACTTGTCCTTGGCTCCGATGACGTGCACCGTCGGGATCTTGATGCGGACCTCGTCCACCGACGGGTGGTACATCTGGTAGAAGGCCCCCGCCTGGCGCGCCTTGAAGCCCTCCGTCACAGTGGCACTGGCCGCGCTGTCTCCGGGAGTTGGCCCGGACCGGAGATGCTCGGGGACGTGTGTGGAAGTGGTCGGCCTCGTGACGACGGATCCGAACGGCACTCTCAGGTCGATTCCGTGCTCGGTCGACTCGGAGAAGGGCAGGGCGGAGCCCATGAGGATGGCGAACTTGAACGGCGGAGCTTCCCCCGCCAATTCCTGCCGCAGCATTATGGACGCTGCGAGCGCGGCCCCTTGGCTGAAGCCCATCACGCCGTCGAATGGGCCCGCTCTCTTCGCGTATCGGAGGATCGTGTCCTGCGCCTTTTGGACGTTGGATGTTGTCGGCGTGTCGTACCAGCATCGGTATGGCCCCGGGTAGATGTCTGAAATACCTGCCGCGACGTCGCAATCCTGCGTGGCTGGCAGAAATAGGAATTCGTACGTGGGAGGTAGGATTGAGCGGAAGTACGCTACCGAAGACTTCAGCTATGGCTCGCCCGCGGCCGTCTGGGATGACTTACCTGTCTGTGCGGCAAAAATGTTCGAGTTGACACCCATGCCGTGCAGGCAGAGGATCCGGACCGTCATCTTGGAAGACGCTCGCTGGAAGTTGCGAGAAACGGACATGGTGGACGGCGAGTGGGAGAGCTTAAATAAGAGACAGATTATTAATTTACCGTTCGATACGACCAACCAGCCTCCTTTCGCTGCAAAGTCCCGAAGTCCGACGGCACGATAAATATCTCCTCGACGCCTTCACCCTCGCCTCGCTCTCCCCATCGCTTCGCACACTCGGACAACAATGGAGTCTCTCCGGGTACTCGGCCTCTTTGGCATCGTGTTCGTTGCTTACGTCGTGGGCCTCGTTGTCTACCGGCTGTATTTCCATCCTCTTGCGAGGTTTCCCGGCCCCAAGCTCACGGCCGCGACGCACCTCGTGGAAATCTACTACAACATGTTCCACGGGGAAGGCGGCCAGTTTGTCTGGGAGTATCAGAAATGGCACGAGAAATATGGTGCATCTCATCAGTTTCGATGTTTTTTCATGACTCGATGGCTAACGCTCGAGGCACACAGGGCCCATCCTCCGCATCAACCCCGACGAGATTCACATCCAGGACTCGTCATACCACGAATACTTCTACTCGCCATCGCGCCCGGTTGACAAGCCGTATTACCTCCGAGACCGCTTCTCTAACCCATCTTCTGCCAACTCTTCGCCCGAGCACGCTTTCCACCGCATGCGCCGGGGAGCGCTTAATCCTTCATTTTCGAAACGAAAGGTTGCCGAGTACGGCCCGCAGTTGCAAATGCTCTTGGACAAGATTCTCGCAAGGCTGGAGAGTGAGTACAAAGGCACCGGCAGAGTGCTCAACATGACCAAGATGTGGGGCTGCTTGGCTTCCGATGTCATCGTTGGCTTTGCTTTTGACCGCCCGTCGGACTTCCTCGACAACCCAGACTTCCACTCGGAGCTCAATAGATGCTTCGGGGACATGTCTGAGGCTGTTCACCTGCTCACCTACATTCCCTACTTCGCAAGGATCACCCAGAAACTCCCTGTAGGACTCGTCAAGGTGCTGAGCCCGCAAGTTGCGTCCATCGTGGCCTTCACAGCCGTAAGTAACCCGCGCCCCGGGCGCCCAACCCGTCGATGCTGACACACCTGCAGGACCTGAAGTCCAACATCCAAGCCGTCATGGCGGCCGAGCAGCGCGGCGAGAAAACCGGCGACGGCGTCTTCCCCTCGCTCCTCCGCTCGGACCTGCCGCCGCTCGAGAAGAGCCTGAGCCGGCTGCTCGACGAAGGCGTCAGCATCCTGGGCGCGGGCGGCGAGTCGACGGGGCGCACCATCAGCCTCACGGCCTTCCACATCCTGTCCAACCCGCGCATCCTCGACACGCTGACGCGCGAGCTGCACACACGCATCCCGGACGCGTCGCGGATGCCGGGCTGGATCGAGCTGGAGCAGTTCGAGTACCTGGCGGCGTGCATCGAGGAGGGGCTGCGGCTGTCGTACGGGCCGAGCTCGCGCATGCCGCGCGCGTGGCCGGGCGGCGCGCTGCAGTACGGCGACTGGACGATCCCGCCCGGCACCTTCGTCAGCATGGACAACTACGCCATCGCGCACGACGAGAGCATCTTCCCCGACTCGTACAAGTTTGTCCCTGAGCGCTGGCTCGGCGCGCCCCGCGCCCCCGACGGCAAGCTGCTCACCCGCTACATGGTCAGCTTCGGCAGGGGCACCCGCAGCTGCACCGGCATGCAGCTCGGCTACGCCGAGGTCTACGTCGCCCTCGCCAACTTCTTCCGCAGCCCCCTCGCCAAGTCGGCCAGGCTGTACGATACCATCGAGGAGCGCGACGTGAAGATGTCGAGGGACATGTTTGCCCCCAAGGCGAGGAAGGGCTCCAAGGGCATCCAGATTGTGATTGACTGAGCGGCGCGCCGGAGGAGGATTGCGCTTCTGCTGCGTGGTTTCACAGGTGAACAGGCGAGCCGCAGCGGTGGCATGGGAGTCTGCGAAAAATTCAACTTTTTGAGGTGGACGCGACTGGGGGTTGTTTGATGTCTTATTTGACAATGCAGCAGGCAGTCCCTGATGTGATTTTTTGCAGACAGTTTCAATGATTTAACGACACCTTTCCGAACCGTCTACGCGCCGTCCAAATGCTTCCGCAGCCACTCCACTTGCATCGCCATCAACGGCTCAAATTCTTCTCCGCTGAGGACGTTCAGGTGCCCCTTGCCCGCGGCTACATGGCTGACCTTTGGCTCCGGGAAGGTGTCGAAAAGGGCGTTTTGCTCCTCGGGAGGGGAAATCTTGTCAAGTTCAGGGACGATCATCAACGTGGCCGTCCCGCTCAGGTACTTGGTGATACGGTGCGGCTGCCACCTGAGAAGGTTGTAGTATGTCTGCGACAGTCAGATCGCACCCTCGGAGGCCCACCAGAAGCGCCTTACCTGCAGCGTAGTTCTGTTCTCGTAGTTCGGCGCACCGTGCTCTTTGGCGCTCGTCATGAAAGCGAGCTCCTCGGGGCCAGTCTCGAACCCCAGGCCTGCGGGGTTGCGGCCTTCAGCGTTGAGCAGCGGAATGTACGTAGGCTCGTTGCCTCCGATGGTCTGGGACCTCCGGTCCTGCATGCTCTTTGCCAGAACGGCCGGGAGCCTGTCCGGGGGAGGCTCGAAGTTGAGCATGGGGCACAGCGCCACGCAGACCTTGGGACGTTTGTCCAGCGCCGCTGCGCACAAGGCAACCGTGGCCGAGACCGACATGCCCCAGAACGCGAGCCGGTCCGCGTCAACGGACGGCTGCGAGCAGAGAAACGAAAGCGCATCCGAGTAGTCGGAGACTTGGTCCAGCGGGTCGATGTTATTGCGTGGCAGTCCGTCGCTGTCGCCGAGGGTGCGCGGGTCGTAGACCAGGGCGTTTATTCCGGCCTTTTGGAACGCTTCCGCCACGTCGGGCACGAACATCTCTTTGACGCAGTTGAACTGCCAGTGCCATGTCAGTCCACAACCGCTGATGGGAGCATGCGGCCAACCTTACGCCTGGGGTGATGACAACGGCGGGGCTCCGGGTAGGCGTCGGGTAGAGCCAGCCCCGCAACACCAGCCCGTCCACCGTCCTGAACTCGATATTCTCACGATGCACCATGTCGACAGTAGCTGCTTCCGATCGTTCCCCGGCCCAGAAGACGCGCGGGCACCGTTTTATAGAATTACGCCTTAGCTAATCGTATCAAAGGGGGTGGCCCGTTGCGGCACCAAGCACAGCACAGCAGTAGTTGCGGACATCTATTGCGGGCTTCATATACTCCGCGTGCAAGGAATAGCATCTAGGTCGGAACGTGAAATACTCCATTCGATCGCCGATCAGCAGCAACTCGGACCTTTCGCGACGTGCCAACCGGACATGATTCAGCACAAGGCCTGCGCGATTGGAGACAGCCAATCACCGGCGTCAGCGGTCCGGACATGCCGCTATCGTCCTCCACCACTGCCGACATCGCCTCGACGCGGAGTTGGATTACCATGCTGTCTCACTACAATCTCGATTCAGTCGACTTCTCGGTCTCTCTCAAAGTCCTTGATATGAAACACCAGCGAGAGACCAAAACGACCATGGTGTATATAACACAGATCCTCGACGACCATGCCACGCCCAACATCCACTTCCTTATTCATTTTTCACCACCCACGCACCCTCCTCGACCATGACCATCAACGATAGCAAGGCCGAGAAGCCTCTGCGCGCAACGAGAGGCAAGGATGACGCGGCAAAGGCCAAGAAGCCTCCGCAGCACGACCCCATAGCGGTGGTCGGAATGGGATGCCGTCTGCCAGGCGAGAGTAGTTCGCCGCACGCGCTGTGGAAGTTCCTCGAGAGGGGAGGCATCGCAAAGAACGAGCCGCCGGCGTCGCGCTTCAGCCTCAAGACCCATTACGATGGCTCCGGGAAGCCGTGCACCATGGGCTCGCCGGGTGGTATGTTCCTCGAGAACGTGGACCCGGAGAACTTCGACGCCGCCTTCTTCTCCATCTCCTCGACAGAAGCCATTGCCATGGACCCGCAGCAGCGGCAGCTGCTCGAGGTCGTCTACGAGTGTCTCGAGAACGCCGGCATTTCCCTGGAATCGTTGTCCGGCGCGGCCGTGGCTTGCTTGGTGGGATCATACGCGGGTGGTACGTTCTGCAACCTGGGAAGAAGCGCTGCGTGAATGGACATTGATTGCCATCAGATTACGAGACGATGCAGTCGCGAGACCCGGAAGACAGAGCGCCCAGTGTCACCGTCGGCATTGGAAAGGCAATGCTGAGTAACCGCATCAGCCATTTCCTCAACATCAAGGTATCATCTCGGCCTGCGCCAGGCGAACCGACCGCGACCGCTGACAGACAGACAGGGGCCCAGCATGACGATCGATACAGCCTGCTCGGGCGGTCTGGTGTCGCTAGACGTGGCATGCAGGTACCTGCAGTCGAGAGAGGTCGACGGCGCCATTATTGCGGCGGCAAACCTCTACCTGAACCCCGAGCATTGCATGGACCGTAAGAATACCATGGCGGCCTTCCCGAACTAGCGCTGACGTGATGTAGGTGGAGCGATGAAGGCGGCGGCATCGATAAGCGGTAAATGCCACACCTTTGACGTCAAAGCCGACGGCTACATCAAGGGCGAAGCCGTGAATGCGGTGATGCTGAAGCGGTTGGACGACGCAATCCGGGACGGGGATCCGATCCGCGCCGTGATCCGCGGCACCGCAACCAACAGCGACGGCTACACGCCCGGAATCGCCAGTCCCAGCTCCGAGGCGCAGGCGGCAGCGGTGCGGGCTGCCTACGCCAACGCCGGCATCTCCGACCTGAGTGAGACTGCGTACGTCGAGTGCCATGGCACAGGCACTCAGGCTGGAGACCCCACCGAGGTGTCGGGCGTGTCCTCGGTCTTCGCGAATGGGCGCAGTGAGCCCCTGATCATCGGCTCGGTATGGCTTCGACGGCAGCAGAAAACAAGGCATCAATAATGCTGACGGGAGGCAGATCAAAAGCAACGTCGGACACTCCGAGCCCGCCGCCGGCTTGTCCGGCTTGATCAAGGCGATCCTCGCGCTAGAGCACGACACCATTCCGGGGAACCCGACCTTCGTCGATCCCAACCCCGCCAGTCAGTCAACACCCCTCTTGCCAATTGCTCTCCCTGCCCCCTCGCTGACCTTCACCAAAAGTCAACTTCGACAAGCTGCAAGTCCGCGCCTCGCGGACTGCACTCCCCTGGCCCAAGAAGCTGTTCAAGCGCGCGAGTGTCAACTCGTTCGGCTACGGCGGCTCCAACGCCCACGTTGTTCTCGATGAGGCGCGGAAATGGTCGGCTCTGCCGCAGGTCTCTTCGTACCAGACAGCGGGCCAACTCGACGATTTCTTCGGCAGTGAAGAGAAGCAGGCTGCCAACCACCCGCCCCGCCTCCTGGTCTTCTCTGCCAACGATGAGTCGTCGCTCCGCAGCAACGCCTCTGCCCTGTCCAAGCACCTGATGAATCCCGAGGTGAGCGTGAAGCTGGACGACCTCGCCTACACCCTCTCGGAGCGGAGGACGAGGCATTTCAACCGAGGATTCCTGCTCTCGAGGTCACCGTCCAGCATCGATGACAGCACCTTGACGGTCGGGAAGCGATGGGCCGAAGCGCCGCGCATAGGATTCGTCTTCACCGGCCAGGGTGCGCAGTGGTCGCAGATGGGCAAGGCTCTGGTAGACCAGTTCCCGCGTGCCAAGCTGATGATCCAGCGCCTCGACAAGGCTCTGCGGACGGTGCCGAACCCGCCCAAGTGGTCTTTGCTCAGTTGGTCACCTCTGCTACTTCCGAGCGCGCATCCCATTTGCTAACGATCCCAGCCGAGCTCGTGGAGGCCCGCAACCCGCAGGTTCTGCGGCAGCCCGAGTTCTCCCAGCCCCTCGTCACCGCCCTGCAGTTGGCTCTGGTCGACGTCCTCAGGAGCTTCGGCGTCAACCCGCAGGCCGTGGTCGGCCATTCGTCTGGAGAGATTGCCGCCGCCTGCACCGCCGGCTACCTGACCGAGGAGAACGCCATCAAGGCCGCCTTCTACAGGGGCCAGGCCGCCGTCCAAGCCGAGAGCCAAGGCACCGAGTCCGATGTCAGCATGCTTGCTGTGGGCCTGGGACCGAACGACGTCGCCGGATACCTCGCAGGCTTTGAGGACCAGGCGCAGATTGCGTGCTTCAACAGCCCTAACAGCGTCACCATCTCGGGAGCCGTTCCGGCGCTCAACCAAGTAAAGGATCTGTTGGTTCAGGACGGCCACTTTGCTCGGATGCTGCAAGTCAACCTTGCATACCACTCGAGATACATGGACGGCATCGGCAAGGTGTATGAGGATATGCTCGAGCGCGACTTCGAGTGCAACCCCATCCCCGAAGCCGGGCCGAAGATGTTCTCGTCGGTTCTTGGCTACGAGATGGACCAGGCGGCCAGTGTAGGGTACTGGAAAGCCAACATGGTCTCTCCCGTGCTCTTCGACAAGGCCCTCGAGCAGATGATTACCGGAGATGGGGCAGCCGACTTCCTCATTGAGATCGGACCGAGTAAAGCATTGGCTGGACCTGTGTCGCAGATCAAGAGCGCCGTGCCCGGCGGAGCCAATGTCGAGTACTGCGGAGCGCTCAGCCGTGGAGCGGACGCCATCGATTCCCTCTTTGACGCTGCTGGCCGCCTCTTCGTCGCCGGTGCCAATGTCGACCTCATGGCCGTTAACCGTCTCACGTCGACCAAGCCATCCATCATCATCGACCTGCCCAACTACTCGTGGAACCATTCCATCAAGTACTGGTACGAGAACGAATCCAGCAAGGACTGGCGCTACCGCATGTTCCCACACCACGATCTCGTGGGAACGAAGATTCTGGGTACATCATGGCATTCGCCGTCCTGGAAAAAGTCCCTTTCGCTTGCAGATCTGCCCTGGTTGAAGGACCACACGGTGAGTAGGAATCGCACTCGTCTGCGCACACAACAACTGACGTAATCACAGATCGGTGGAGAGATCCTCTTCCCCGCGGCCGGCTTCATGGCCATGGCCATCGAGGGCGTCCACCAAGTCTCGCTCGCTCTTGCCGAGATCGATGATGTCCCGGCGCCAACGAACCCTTGTTACAGGGTGCGGGACAGCACGTTCCCCAAAGCGCTTGTCCTTGACGAGACCAAGCCAACGAAGCTGCTTCTCAGCCTGGCGAGGCGCCCTGGGAAGAACGACCCTTGGTACGAGTACAAGGTCTCATCTCTCTCGGGCACTACCTGGGTTGAGCACTGCCGTGGCTTGGTCCGGGTAGAGGAAAACAGGACCAAGAGTGAGTCCCCCCACCCCTTTAGCATGAGACAGAGACAAGACTGATTGAACCCCCCAAAAGACGCATCCACGGAGGATTTGCAACCGCTGAAGCACGTCGCACCTGGCCAGCTGTGGTACAAGGCGCTGGACTTTGCCGGCTTCCAATTTGGGCCCTCATTCCAGAAGCATCTGGAGGTCGAGTCCATCTCTGGACAACGCCGAAACCGGTCCATTGTGGACCTCACCACCCCACCCAGCGCGTGGACCCAGTCGAGCTATCCGATGCATCCTGCGAGCATCGACGGATGTCTGCAGACCGTCGTGCCAGCCGTATGGCAAGGCAACAGGAGTGCTGTAGACACCGCCTTGATTCCCGCCATCATCGACGAGATTCTCGTCTGTCCGCCAAAGACATCGTCCCCCGAGACGGGCATCTCTCTGGCATCGTCCAAGTACACTGGTCTGGGCCGCCTGGATGACAACAAGAACTACATGGCCGACGCCAGAGTGTACCACCCGACCACGGGTGAAATGCTGTTCCAACTCAAGGGCCTGCGTTTCCACAAGTTGGACAACAATTCCAACACGGAAGAAGGGCACAAGTTCGCACGGCTCGAATGGAAGCCGGACCTCACCTACCTCAACCACAACGACCCCATGTTCCAAAAGTTCACCACTTCCGAGTTCATGGATCACGTCGCGTTCAAGATGCCCAATCTGAACATCGCCGAAATCAACCTGCTGTCTGGAAACGAGTCCAGCCTGTGGATCGATGCCGGTAGCGGCGGCCGGAGCACCGCCAGCAAGTTCACCTACTTCTCGAGCGACGCAAAGGCCCTGGTGACGGTCCAGGATAAGTATTCGAGCATCCCGTCGACTGACTTCCAGCTTTTTGATACGGCCAAACCGGTGAAGCTAGGCGCTGATCTGGCAATCTTACAGACGGCAAGTCGGGCTCGAATAAGAGTGCTCGGACGGTAATCAGCTAATGCGTTAAACAGGGCGTCGCGACGAAGGAGCTTATTGAGTACACGCTTTCGCTCCTCCACGCCGACGGATACATCTACCTCATCGAGCGGGACATCACCGACCAGACGCAAACAAAGGAACTCCTCCAAACCTTTGGCTTCGGACCTTCCCACCCGCTTCCCGAGACCAACGCTTATCTGATTGCCACAGCCCCGTTGAAGTGGCGCCTGGACCGGAATATCAACATGGTCCGCTTCCGCCCGAGAAGCCAGATACATGATCAGATGACGCAAGAGCTCGAAAGGCTGGGCTGGACAGCGACCGACTTCCCTATTACTGCGACATCCCAGATCAGCGGCCCGGTCATCGTCGTTGACGAGCTCGAGACTCCACTTCTGGCCGACATCGACGGCGAGCAGTGGGGGGCGCTGAAGACACTCCTGGACTCGGGGTCGCCCATCCTTTGGGTGACCGAGGGCTCCCAGATGGATGTCACCAGGCCCACGAATGCCATGATCCATGGTCTGGCAAGGTCTGTGAGAGGCGAGGATCCCAGCGTCAACTTTGCGACGCTCGACCTTGAACCGGGCACCACTGGCCCGCGCGTCTTCAACACGCTTCAGCCGAGCTTGTTCAAGCTGCAGCAGGAAAAGCCAATGACTGGAGCCCCCCCTGACTTTGAGTATGCAGTGCGTGATGGCTTCGTCTACGTCAGCAGAATCTTCCCGAACGACGTGGTCAACGACGTCGTCAACGAGGAATCCCACGGCCGCGAGCTCCAAGACGTGAGTCTGCATGGCCACCCCGGCACCGTGAGACTCAGGGCAGAACGCGTCGGAGCCCTCGATGCGCTGTCCTACTACGAGGTGACCGAGAAAGAGGAGGAGGTGCCGGAAGGGTACGTCGAGGTCGAGATCCACGCCGCCGGCGTCAACTTCAAGGACCTGGCCATCATCATGGGCACCGTGCCCGAGAACGAGTGGGTGCTCGGCCACGAGGGCGCCGGCGTGGTCCGCCGCTCGTCCTCGCCGTCCTACAAGCCCGGCGACCGCGTCATCGCCTTCTGCAAGCGCACGTTCGGCAACCGCGTCATCACCGAGGCGGGCCGCCTGCACAGCATGCCGGACTGGATGACTTTCGAAGAGGCTGCGTCCATCCCAAGTGTGTACCTCGTCTCGGTGTACTCCCTGTTCGACCTCGCCGACGTCCAGCCCGGCCAGCGGGTGCTCGTCCACTCGGCCGCCGGCGGTGTCGGCATCGCGTGCATCCAGCTCTGCCAGCACATTGGCGCCGAGCTGTTCGTGACGGTCGGCAACGACGAGAAGCGCAAGTTCTTGCGGGACGAGTACGGCATCCCCGACTCCCACATCTTCCACTCCCGGACGACCCGCTTTGCGGCCGAGCTCATGGAGGCGACCAACGACGAAGGCGTCGACGTCGTCATCAACACTCTCACCGGGGAGCTGCTGGAAGAGTCGTGGCGCTGCATCCGCGAAGGCGGAACGTTCGTCGAGCTGGGCAAGAAGGACATCGTCGACCGCAACTATCTGCCGATGGAGCCGTTCGCCAGGAACGTGTCGTACCACGCCTTTGACATGGGCCATCGCCGCGTCCCTGCGGACTTTGTCGACCGGTAAGAATCATGATCCCGACCAGCCCGAGCATGCACTGACAAGAGAGACAGACTGTTCAACAAGCTGATGCCGCTCGTGGAAGAGCGCATCGTCAAGCCCATCACCCCCATGAGCGTCTTCCCGTTCGAGGACATCCCCGCCGCACTGCACTACATGAGAGGCGGCAAGCATGTCGGCAAGCTCGTGATCTCCAACAACTCGAGCCCCGATGTCACGGTCAAGGTGAGCGGACCCGGTCTCTCCGTGCTCTCAGCTGCTGACAGAATCCCAGATGCGCCCGAAGCCCCGCGTGCTGCAGCTGCGCGGCGACGCGTCGTACCTCCTCGTGGGCGGCCTCAAGGGGCTGTGCGGAAGTCTTGCCGTGCAGCTTGCCCGCAGAGGCGCCAAGCACCTGGTCATCCTCGCCCGCAGCGGCTACGCCGACGCCGCGTCCCAAGCAGCCATCGCCCACATCGAGTCCGAAGGGTGCCAGGTTCAGCTCATGGTCGGCGACGTGTCCAAGCTCGAAGACGTCCGCCGGGTCTTCGCAGAAGCCACACCGAAGATTGCGGGCGTCATCCAGGGCGCCATGGTTCTTCGCGTAAGTCTACGCCATCTCCCCAGAGCAGGAAGCGGTGCTGACACCAAGCCAGGACAAGATCTTCACCTCCATGACCATCGACGAGTACCACCAGGCCGTCGACTGCAAGGTCAAGGGCACGTGGAACCTGCACAACGTCGCGCTCGAGGCGGGGCAGGAGCTCGACTTCTTCTCCATGCTGTCCAGCATCTCGGGCGTCGTCGGCCAGCGCGGCCAGGCCAACTACGCCGCCGCCAACGCGTTCCTGGACGCCTTCGCCGCGTACCGCCGCGGTCTCGGGCTGCGCGCCAACTCGATCGACCTCGGCGCGGTCGAGGAGGTCGGCTACATCAGCCGCAACACGGAGCTGCTGCAGAACTTCGACGCGCACACCTGGTTCCCCATCAACGAGAGCCTCTTCCTGCGCATCGTCGAGCAGTCCATCCTGCAGCAGGTCCGCCCCGACTACCCCGCCAGCGACTGCCAGCTCATCACCGGCCTCGCCGTCCCGCTGGGCGCCGAGTCCGCCCTGCTCGCCGACGGCCGCTTCTGCACCCTGCGCATCGGCGGCGCCGGCCAGGACGCCGGCGCCGCAAACGGCAAGGACAAGGAGATGGCAACGTTCCTGCTGCTCGCCCGCAGCGGCTCCGACCCCGCCGCCGCCCTGGCTGCCGCCGTCGACATCGTCAACAAGCAGTTCCAGAAGGTCCTGCGCCTGCCCGTGCCCGTCGAGCCCGCCAAGGCCCTCAGCAGCTACGGCCTCGACTCGCTCGTCGCCGTCGAGCTGCGCAACTGGATCCGCAGGGAGCTCTCGGCCGACTTGACCACGCTCGATATCACCAACGCGAAGAGTTTGTTGGCGTTGTGCGAGAAGATTGTTCGCAAGGTTGAAGCGAAGGAGAGCTCGTGATGAATGAATGTTTTCTGGGTGGAAGGCTTGGCGTTTGAGGCGAGGTGTTTTGGAGTTAATGGCTATATGTCTTTACGAGCGAGAGAGATCATGATAGACGAATGTTTCCTAGACGGCTCGGCGTTTCAGGTAGGCTCGGCGCTTTAGGCTCGGCGTTCTGGAGGTAGCTATGTGTGTTTTCAATGCATCTGTTTGGGTAATGAAGTTATTGTCGCAAGTGATGTCTCGTGATGCAACTGAGCAGTGACTTGCTACTGCGGGATTCAAATGGGAAGACACGCAGATGTGGCCCCATCAGGAATACACGACTCCGCTTGTCAAAGTTGCGTTTCGAGTGTAGCATACTGTTGAAGATGGAGCCGCACATAGTAGATCACCCAGAATAGTAAGACCCAATCGGGCTTAGTCCCGTCTCTGCTGGAAATAGTCTCTGCCAGCTGGGTAGCCTCTTCGCGGGTCAATCCATCAAGGTTGCAGCACATACGTATCCAACTTGCGGACAAAAACCTGGATATGCAATGACGCTGTCCTCAGCAGCAACCATCCGCCGACGGGAGGGCACACAAGCAGGATTCGAAAACAAGGTCCTGCCTCGGATATTCCGCGACGGAGCTCAGGCCACAGGATCGTCCCTGGCGTCTTTCACGATCATGCAATTGTTGACTCGTATGTCGCATCAGCCATGACGCGGGATGCATGTTTTCCTCGATTGCGAGGCGAAATAGAAGCAGGTCGAGATCGCGCTGCAAGGCATGACAAGAATGGACGATCGGCGCCAGGGTGGAGGGATGTAATTGGCCTCTTTAGTAACTCCGAAGTCCGTATCTGCAGCCTGGGTCGGTCCGTTCCCAGCCCACGACTCGGTCCTCAAGGCAAACCCAAAGGGCAGAAAACGCACAGCATGCCACGCAGAAACGACATCACACGCTGTCCCAGCAGCCGACAAGCCGAATGCGCCCTCTCGCCACGCTTGCCAGACAGCGAATCTCTTTGATCAGACCCGTCTTCTCGCCTCCGCCGCAACACCGCTTCGTGGCCTCCAAGATGGCGCCCTCCAACAGAGCCGCGTGGCTGACTGCGAAGCAGGCCCGGCCTCTGCAGGTCAAAGATGCGCCATACACGCCCCCGGGACCCAACGAGATCGTCGTCAAGGCGGGCGCAATTGCCGTCAATCCGGTGGATGCCATGAAGCAGGCCATGGGCGACATGATGATGGGCTGGATCAAGTACCCCTTCGTGCTGGGCGACGACCTTGCCGGCGAGGTGGTCGAGGTCGGCCACGGCGTCACCCGCTTCAAGCCCGGCGACCGCGTGCTCGGCCACGCCGTCAGCATCGACAAGCGCAGCAACCGCTCCTGCGAGGGCGCCTTCCAGGAGTACGTCGTGCTGCGGACCAACCTGGTGTCGCCCATCCCGGACGACCTGTCCTACGAGAAGGCCTGCGTGCTGCCGCTCTGCATGTCGACCGCCGCCTGCGGCCTGTTCATGAAGGACTTCCTCGCCCTCGAGCTCCCGACGCCCAAGACGCCAAGGAACTCGACCGGCCAGACGCTGCTCGTCTGGGGCGGCTCGACCAGCCTCGGCAGCAACGCCATCCAGCTCGCCGTGGCCGCCGGCTACAACGTCATCACCACCGCCTCGCCCAAGAACTTCGACTACGTCACCCAGCTGGGCGCCAGCAGGGTCTTCGACTACCGCAGCTCGACCGCCGTCGCCGACATCACCGCCGCCATGAAGGGCACCAAGAACGTCGGCGCGATAGCCATCGGCGAGGGCTCCATGGAGGCTTGCATCGAGATCATCGGCGCGGCGCCCGGCCGCAAGTTCATCTCGCAGGCCAGCGTGCCCATGCCCTCAGACATCCCTCCCCAGGGCATGGCGCTGGTCTCCTTCATCGCCTCGTTCCTGTGGTTCAACGTCTCGACCTTCGTCAAGTGCAAGACCGGCGGCATCGGCGCAAAGTTCATCTGGGGAGACGACCTCATGGCGAACGACGTGGGCAGCGCCATCTACGAGCGCTTCCTGCCCGAGGCCTTGGCTGCTGGCAAGTACGTCACCGCACCCGAGCCGTACGTGGTTGGAAAGGGGTTGGATCACATCCAAGAGGCTTTGGATATTGTAAAGAAGGGCGTGTCCGCGAGGAAGGTTGTCGTGACTTTATAGTTTGTTCTGCTTATGTTGTTCTCCTCCGCTTAATTTTCTGTACAAGCGAACTGTTAGTTATGTTGAGATTCCGGTAGCAATTGGGTTTCGTTTGGTCGAGTAATAACACCACACCTACATAGAGGATAGCTTTTAAAATTACGCATGCATTTCCATTATCTCCAACATTTAAAATCTACATTGTGCTTGAGATACGCAGAATTGATAGTCACTACCAAAGGCTACGTCATCAGGCGTCGTTGGTGATCCGATCAAATTGTAGCTGACCGCGGCCTTGCTGCTGCGGCAGAGTTCGCTTGAGATACTCCGAAGCCGTTCAGAAAGTCCGAGGAGAGCTTAAGCAGTTTCTCGGAAATAAAATGATTATGGGCCAATGGGGACACCGACATATGACAAAGCTCCATATATATACGAGAGCTCGACAAACGTTGATTATCTCAATCCTCAACCCAAAAAGACAAGATACCCAGACCGGCGTTCTGCTTCTGATCCGCAATCATGGCTGCTCCCGCTCCTCTCGCCAGCCACCCCCCGGCCGCCCCCGCCGCAGCCGAAGCCTCGGCCACAGCATCGATCGACCCCGCCACCCTCGCCCGCTGGGGACCCAGATGGACCACTCGAGACGTCACCGCCGGCATCCGCCAATACTCCGTTGAGAACGGCTGGCTCGAGGGCACCGTGTGGCAATGGTCGCAGGCGCCCACGGACCAGCAAGACGTCGTCTTCCACACCTGCCTCGACACCATGGCGGCGCTGCTGCTCCGCACCAAGTGCATGCTCGAGCACCTGGACCCGCTCTCGCCGCCCGACTCGAGCGCGGTCGCGGCCGAGATCAAGAACGTCCAGCACACCATGGGCCTCCTGATGCACCAGTTCACCCTCATCCGCCCGCTCGAGACGCTCGTCATGGCGTGGAACGTCGGGCTCGGCCTCGAGGAGCACTTCGAGCTGTTCGTCAAGTTCGGCGACATGGTCAAGGAGCGCCTGACCGGCCCCGGCCTGGCCGAGGCGGCGGAGCGCCTGGACGCCCTGAACAAGCTGTTCGACGAGACCATCTGCGTTTTCAAGGGCCCGCACGAGGAGCGCGAGCAGAGGGCTGCCGAGATCGCTGCCGCCAGGGCCAAGTGGATTGCCGAGAACCAGCCTGCCCAGCAGGCTGCTCAGTAGTGCTCTTACACATATGATGCACTCCCTAAGGCCCATTCGGATTTTTGTCGATCTAAGAATCAACGGTTTCTTTCTTGTCTGCTGCGAGGTTCGAGCTATTGTCGGGATTACTAGTAAAACACCTCTTTCATTCATCTCCCAAATATCTGAGCCGGTGTATGTTGAAATGCTGCTATACTTTACTATGCAAGGGTAAAACGCAAGTGCTAACGCTCGCCCCTATCCCTGTCCATGACGACGGGACGTGAGATACGCTATGCAATGGATAATGCTTGAGTATTTTTAGCCGTTATACATGTTGTTTCCCCATCGTTTGGGTTTTCGTCGAAGTCAAAATGATGTCTGAAACACATAATCCTCTCTGCACATGCGCTGAGGGAATCGGTCGGCAAGCAAAGAGTGACTTTTATGTATCAAAACAGTCTGACTTCTTCCCAACACTATATCCAACCGCCCAAAATTTTTCACCCGTCTTTTGATTGTCAATGGTAGAAAGCTGTTGCAGCTCACACCGTTGCATTCATGCAGCTTTCCCGTTCTTCTGCCTGATATCATTCCACCCCATGAGATACGAGCAGAAGAAACCGGCCAAGGCGGTAGCAGTTGCAAGGTAGAACGTGTTGCCGACAGCCTGGCTGTACGCCTTGAGCAGGTTCGGCAGCTCTTCAGCTGACACAATCTTCCTCATGGCGGTTGAACCAGCTGCAATGATGGCGCCGGAATCGAGCGTTGGAGCGTGTTCCCGCAGCGCCGTCTTCAGGCTGTTGGTGAAGATGGTCTGCGCGACTACCGTCATCAAGGCCGCGCCGAAGTCCTGGCAGAACACGAATGTCGACATGGCGGTAGGGATTTGCTCCGGTGTGAGTGTGTTTTGGACCGCCACCATTGGCTTGGGAAAGAAATCAAAGAGTTAGCTGGAGGAATCATGCGAAAAAAGGGAGAGGTAAGTCACAATTGGAAGTGCGAGGCCGCGGCCCGTGCCGGACAGGATCTGGTACCCTGCCAGTTGGGCCATCGTCGTTGATGGAGCAATCGTGGTCAAGAGTCCGGAGCCGATGGAGTTGAATACACCACCTGCCAGTATGAACGGGAGGTAGTATCCGAACGATTGGACTATAGTCATGTCAGGATCGTGAATAACGTTGAGGGATGATACAATGAATTTCATACCCAAAATCCCTACCACGAGGGTGAATACCACCTGAGTGAGAATGGTGGGGAGGAAGTGGACGCCACTTGTGAAGGGCGTGTCGGCGCGAACGCCCTGGAAGTACAGTGGCAGGTAGTAAGCAGCGACGAAAACCGTTCCTGAAAGCATGAGGATGGTGATGCAGCTTGCCCACACGATGGTCAGCCGCAACATGGAAAGGGGAATCATAGCCTCGTCGCCCTTGTATTTGTTCCAAAAGAAAAACAAGACGAACGTGACAGCGGCCCCGCAAAAGAGGCCGATGACTTCGGAACTACCCCACGGATGTTTGTTCCCTGCGAACTCGAGGGCGAGAAACAACTGTATAGCAGCGGGTGCAAAGAGACCGAAGCCGATCAAATCAAACTCGGAAAGTGGGTTGCGGATAACAGTCTTCCAGTGCGGCTTGGGAATGTGATCGGGGATGTGGATCCACAGGAGAAACGGGAACAGTGCCCCTCCAAGAGGGAGATTGATGTAGAAACCTAAGCCGGTCAGGAGAGAAGGCTATCGTAGAGGGGAAATGCTTACACCAACGCCAGGTAGCGTACTCGGTGAGCGCTCCTCCAATGAGGGGACCGAGCGCTGCGCCCAGATTTCCGACTGCAAGTCTTGGTGAGCATTCAGTCTGGTCGACAGGAGCACCTTACTTACAGCCCATCAGGAGACCCAGCATGCTTGCGCGCCGGTTTGGCTGGACACAGGAGTTGAGGATGGTAAATCCACCATTCATGAGACCAGCTCCCCCGATGCCAGCCACTGCGCGGCCGATGATCAACATCACCGACGACTGGGCGGCGCCGCACAACGCAGATCCAATTTCGAAGAAGACAAAGAAAATGAGGAAGAGAGCCTGCAGAAGTCAGCGGGCCTTGCCACGTAGCCGTAGGATCAAGTTGAACAACCTTGGAGTTGAGCCGAGCATACATCTTTCCGGACAGAGGTTGCAGCGATGCACTGTTGTCATGTCAGAACAAGTGGAAACACGGCTGGGCTGGAGAGTCTCACGTAACAAGTGTATATGCGCTTGCGTACCAACCCACATCGGAGAGGGAGCGGAAATCGTCGGTGATGTATGGAATTGCCTTGTCGAAATTAGCGAAATATACACAGCGTATATACAGTTTAGCTCACAGTAGAGAGGATGGAAATATCAAGCATCATCAGGAAGCAGACGATGCTGAATGAACCAACGATGGCGGCGAGCTTGAAGCCGGAGAGAAACCCCTCATCTTCAGGTTCATTTGCCATTTCAATGGACTCCTCCGTCGAGCTCGATTCCTTTTCAGCCACCGCAGCCGCCACTCCGCTCTCCGATCCCTTGTTGGATCCATATTCGGCAGTCTCCTTATCCGACAGCTCCAGGTCGGTGTTTGCATCCTCAGTTTTCTGATGAAACTGGCTCAATGCGTCAGTCACCATGCCGTCCACGTCGTAGAACCAGACTTGGTGCGAGCGAGACTCGATCTCGTGTGCGATCTGCTTGTGGTCCGATCCACTTTCCGGGTGCGAAAACTCGTAGACGTTGCCCACGACGCGGCTTGTGTCGACCAGCCATTGCGACCGTTCATACCGCACGTCATTGTACACCTGGAGAGCCTTGCGCACGCTGGCGCTCTTGTTCAGGCTCGAATCGTGGACGGCAGCTTCGATCAAAACAGCCAGGGCAAGACAGTCCTCGATTCCGCAACCTGCGCCAGCGCCGTGGTGGGGCGACGCTGCGTGTGCAGAATCACCGGCGAGGCAGAGGCGGCCGGCCACGTACGTTGGTACGCGATGGTCGTACGTGTCAAAAACAGCCCATTTGTCCAGCTGGTCAGGCAGCAGGTCCATGATGGTCCGCACGACGGGGCTGAAGTCGGCGAAGCCTTGGGTGGCCTCGCTCTTCTTGGCCGGTGCGGTCAGTTTCCCGTCCTCGGCTTGCCACTCGTTGGGATCGGTGACAAAGGCCACGACGTTCAGCATGGTGCCAAAGGCGACGGGAAAGGTCAAGGCGTGCGCGTTGGGGCCGAGATGCATCACTCGGTTGGAAGTCCTCCACTCTCCGAGAGCAGCTCTGGCCTTCTCCATGGGGACGACGCCACGGATGGCATACTTGTGGCTGTAGGATGGACGAGAAGCTGGATGAGTGTCCCCAAGCATGATTCGTCTCATCTTCGACCTGATACCATCGCAGCCGATGACTATGTCTCGATTAGCAGGCCCCGGGGCCGGTGGCTGGGGTCAGCACTTACCAATGTCGGCATCAGCGCTCGTTCCGTCCTGGAAGGTCAGAACTACCTTTCCGTCATCGCCCATGTCTGCCACGGAAATGAGTTCCTTTGCGAACTTGACGTTCTCTTCCGGAATGTGTCTGACCAGCTCCTTGAGGAAGTCGGAGCGACGACACCCTTCGAACCCTCGCTCTCCGAGGTACAGCTTGAGGATGGTTTCCTCGTGTTCCGGATTGCTCTCGTCCCAGTTGAAGCCGTCGACGTAGTAGAAATAGTCCTCGGCGTTCTGTGCGGCCGCTGTGCGGAATGCCTCATGGATGCGAGGATCTAGCAATTGCATTGCATGCTCTGCATTCGGAGTGAAGCCAATACCTGCACCAAGCTCTTGGAAGCTTGCTGCCCGCTCATAGATTGTGAACTTGATGTTGCGTCTGAGGAGACCGACGGCCATCGACAAGCCGACGATGCCACCGCCAACAATGGCAACGTGGAAAGAGGCTTCGTCCGACGACATGATTCAAGATGGACGGACGGAAGAGGTTGAATCAGAAGATGGGCTCGAGGGGCGGGCTGATAAAAGAGACAGCTACACGACGGGTGTCCTGCGTGCGCGTGGGTTTTAGGTTTTCGACCCCGGCTGACGGTGTGGTGGTTGGATGCAGGGGGAGCCAAAGTCTAACGTCAGCTTACCGCGACCGCAGACTATCCCGAAACAAGTTCGGTCTGCCTGCTAGTTGGACAAGGGGTGGCCCAAATCGAACTGTCAAGCGCTGGAGTTGGTGTTCGCCCGCGGGTTAGTCCTCCGCCCGGACTTCGGACTTTTTATTGGGTCCACGCCTCCTCGTCAGCCTCCGTCTCGGGAAATGTGAACACTGGGAGGCAGCTGCGTCTTGAGGGCTGCTTAGGATATGTGATTTAAAGAAACGACACCGAGTTGCAGCTTTGAGTTTGCATCTGGCCTCTGTGTCTTCTTCTTTCGCCATGGCCGACTTCACGCGAAGCGAGGACGTTCTCGGCCAGTTTCCTCAGCTCAAGACGTACAACCATGGTGTCTCTCTGTTCCCCATGCGGGACGGCCTGACAAAGGAGACGGTCGTCGGTGCAATGGAGGATGCCACGGCCAAAATCCTGGCCAAGATCCCCTGGCTGTCCGGCCAGGTCGTCCACGAGCAGCGAAACGATGGCGGCTCGGGCATCTTCAAGATGGTACCGTGGCCAAAGGACGCTCCTCCCAACAAGCTACTGACGATCAGGGATGCCTCGGACATCCTCCCAACGTACGACGAGATACTGGCTGCGGATGCGCCCTTCTCCATGCTCGACGGAGAGATCATCTGCCCGTTCCCAGGATTCCCTCTCCCCTACGACGAGGCAAAGATCGGACCCGCACCAGCAATGATGCTGCAGGTCACCTTTGTTCAAGGCGGGTTCCTCCTGACCTACAGCAACCAGCATAACATGGTCGACGGCACCGGCGCTTTCACCATCATCACGCTCCTCTCGGCAGCACTCCGCGGCGAGGAGTTCCCGGAAGACATCATCAAGGCCGCCAACCAGGATCCCATGGACGTCATCCCACTGCTCGACCCCTACGAGCCCATGCGCGACCACAGCTACCTCCTGAAGCCCACCCCGGCCCCGGCGCCTGTCAAAGCGCGCGCAATCCCGAAGTGGACGTACTTCCGGTTCCACAAGGAGGCGATCCCGGGCATCAAGAAGCTGGCCGAAGACCCGGCAGGCTTCGATCCCAGCGTGCCCTTCATCTCGGCCAACGACGCCCTGTGCGCGCTCTTCTGGAAGCGTCTGGCGGCCGTGCGTATCAAGACGGGCCTGGCTCCGGGCGCCGTGTCCAAGTTCTCGCGCGCCATCGACATCCGCCCCGCCGTGGGCGTCTCGCCGGGCTACCTCGGCCAGATGGTGTACCAGTCGGCGACGCGGCTGAGCTTCCAGGAGCTCGTGGACCTGCCCCTCTCCACCATCGCCAGCTGGCTGCGCCGCGACCTGGACGAGGTCAACACCGAGTTCTGCGGCCGCAGCTACGCCTCGTTCGTGGCCGGCGTGAAGGACAAAACGCAACTGATGTACGCCGGCGGCTTGAACCCCGACTACGACGTCGGCCACTCGTCCATGATGAACGCGAAGGTCAACGGTTTTGATTTCGGCATCCTGGGCAAGCCGGATCTGGGGAGGAGGCCGAGGCTGGCGCCCCTGTCGGGCGTCTTCTACATCTACCCGCCCGAGGCTAGTGGTGACCTTCTGATGCTG
This sequence comes from Diplodia intermedia, assembly GCA_021495925.1. Classification (NCBI taxonomy): domain Eukaryota; kingdom Fungi; phylum Ascomycota; class Dothideomycetes; order Botryosphaeriales; family Botryosphaeriaceae; genus Diplodia; species Diplodia intermedia. The sequence continues at coordinate 14,539 of JAKEKT010000032.1, read as the reverse complement.
CTGTGTCTGCCGGAGATGGAATTGCAAGGGCTCAAAGACGATCCGGAATGGAGCAAATGTGCGTCCATGATTGAGGAGGGGGAGAAAATCGGGTCTATATAGCCATCTGTAATGATTGCGTCTGTAGTGATTCTATCAAAGATGGACTGCTCCGCACTCTGAGTTTGCCGTGTGCCAGCAACCTGATTTCTTATTTGCCCGCTGTGTTGCCATGTTCGAGAAAAGATCTGATATTGGTAAGTTTGGATGAAGTCTTGATTGTACTAGGCATGAAGAACCGCCAGCGCATTGCGCTTGAGGTTGAGCTAGCCTCGGTACTGTGCTGGAAGCGGTCAGACTACGTACGACAATGACTCGTGGCCAGGTGCCTCCACGACTACATGTACGACCTACTCAACCCGCTTCAGAAATACAGAAGGTAAAGCGATTCAGGCCTTGCGACGTAGTACTTGAGGAAACTGTAGCGACTTGAAGCGGGCGGAACGACGATCGCGGCTCGACTTGATAGATAGACGGATTCTTGGGCAGTCCATTAGCTTCTAGCCAGGTACGAGAGAAAAGGGACCATGTACGAGGCACACGTATCTCGCATAGACCAAGAATGAGGGCCGCAGGCCCCACGTACGGGCTACGCAGGGTCCTCGCAGTGCGGGGATCTCTGCTACGCCTGCCGGCTCTGACACGTAGGCATCCTGCATTGTCAAGCTCGGTGGAGGCCCGAACTCCGCCGGAGTAAATTCAGTCCGACGCGGAACCGCCTCGCCTAGAAATCAGGTAGCACCGCCCGATGCTATTGCTGCATACCTTAATACACCCTGTTCGAACATTCGGACCCCTGTCTTCCCGATCTGCATCGCAGCACTGCGCCTCATTGACAAAATGCAGAGATCGAGACACTCTTCCAAAAGCCATAAAACCACGCTAGATAAGGAGCATCACACCAAATCATTCCAGGCCAGACCTCCTCCTCAACACCGGAGTTCACCGTCCGAGATGAGGGCATCCGGCACATCGACATCCACCGCGTGGGCAGCGGCCCGACGCGTAAGTGGCTTTAACAAGGGGTACAACCTGGTCTTATTCATTATCTTCGGCGGCGCCATGCTGGGGTTCACCTTGGCAAAGTTCCAGTATCTAGACTACCACGGCGTGTACTGCAATCGCGAGAGGATAGGGCACACGATCAATACGGCCCCACCGGGAGAGTGCTACTGGACCGACCACGGCGTCGAGAAGATTGGGATGCTCATGCACCTCGGCGGCGTCCTGCCCGCCGGATTCCTCACGGTCTTCCAGTTCATCCCCATCATCCGCTACAAGGCCATGGCATTCCATCGCATGAGCGGGCATCTCATCCTGGCCCTGTTCCTGGTCAGCAATGCGGGAATGTTCATGTTCGTGCGCCATTCCTTTGGCGGGGAAATCGAGACGCAGGTGGCGTCGGGTGTTTTGGCCATCATGTCCGTGGGCGCCATGGCACTCGCGTATTACAACGTGAAGATGCTGCAAATCGACCAGCATCGGGCTTGGATGCTGAGGGGCTGGTTTTACGTGAGTCGTTGCCATCGCTGCGGTCTCGGGCTCCCACTGACTTGCGGCAGGCGGCTTGTATCATCACCGTCCGGATCATTGTGATCATCACGGCCAGGATCACGTCGGCGCAGAAGGACTACTTCACGGCACGTCCTTGCGCCCAGCTGGACTACATCTTCAACTTCCAACAGGACGCGACGCTTCGGCACCACCCGGAGTGCGTCCGTTTCTACGATGGCTCGAATCCGGGGCAGCATGCGCTCGTCAACGCAAGGTTTGGCACCACGGCGGCCGAAGCGACCGCAGCGCTCGGGATCCCGTTTGGAATGGCCATGTGGCTCGCCCTGACACTGCACGCAGTCGGAGTGGAAGTATACGTGAGCCGACCCCTCACCCTGAGTCGCACGCGCTGTTCGGACCATGCACTGACAGGACATGGCAGCTTCAACTTACTCCCCGGGAGGCTGCAAGGCTGCGGCTCGTCTCGTACAAAAGGCAATTAGAGGCCGGGTTGCGAAATCCCGGTTCCGCAGGGCTGACCGTTGAGAAGCTCGGGGATGCCGAGCCATGGGTACCCCGAAGCCCGCGCTCGGATAGGACGTTTCGATCTACGGAATCTCCGGATTCGGATAGATCTTAGCAACATTTGGTTATACTCCGGGCTAGTCGCTAGGTTCGGTGGTATTGTGGGGGCAGGGGAACATCGTCACTGCTCCTTTTTTGTTTTTTGTTTTTTTAGTGGATGGAAGGCCTCGTTTGCATCACTTGCCGTCTCCGTCCTTCAGTTTCATGTGTAGAGAGAACGGCAACCCAAGGCAAGCGAGCAAGCCTGATTCAAGATGATCGGAGCCGAAGGTAATAGGTAGATAGTATTCAACGGTCGCTGCCCAAAGCCCCCGTCTCTTCGGCCGTTGCGAGAATGGCGTCGATGATTGGCGCCGTGTCCTGCGACTTGATGGGCAGGCGATGATTTCCCTGCCACTCGACCAGCCGCGTGGACCCTCTCTCGCAGCACTGGTCCAGCAACTGCCTGTGCTGGTCCAACCCCGGATCCAACAGCCCATGCACGTGGATCGTCGGCAGATGTAACAGCTTCGTGTCCACATCTCCGGTAGCAAGAAGATCGACTAACGGCGCGCGCCCTGCCAGCAGCACCGCGAAGCGCCAGCGGGGGTGGCCGGTTCTGGCGTGCTGATGGAGATTGCTGCGAAGGTGCTGCTCGAGCAGTAGAAGGCTCGCGGCCAGCTTGGCCCCCTGGCTAAAGCCAAGCACCGCCACCCACTCGCCCGTGCCACCCTGCTGATCGTCTTCCCTCATGGCGAGGTCGAGGCGGCTTTTGATCGCCACGTAGTGGGCCTCGACATCTCGCTCCGGCTCGTCCGGATGCCATTGGAACCAAGCCTTGAACGGGCCCCAGTCGCTGTAGACGGACAGCACATCGGGACCAGCGCGGGAAACGAAAGGCGCCTCGGCGAAAACGAGCCGAAAATGCGGCTGAAGGAGGCCGGATATGCTGCGGCATTGGGCGCGGAATATGCGCGCGTTGGTGCCGCCGCCGTGCAGGCAGAGGATGCGGGGCAGGTGCAGCGTGGATGGAGTGCGCTGAGGATCCATGGTGTCTGAGGCGGTGAGGAGGTGGTGTTCTAGAGCGGGGCTGGTTGGGACGGCGGGCAGTCAGAATATTCCTCTCTTGTAGCCGGTCAGAGGATGGCAACATATAGCATCCCGAGTGGCAGCCGAGGGGCCGAGGAGTGCTGGCAGCCCGACCGCCTTGCCGCTGCCGGCCTGTGCTCTGGTGCCTGGGGGCTTCCCTGGCACCGCAGGCCCTGGGAAATACACACCCTTCGTCCTCAGCATTCCCCGCCCTGACTCGGGCTCGCTAATTTTTCCCGTTAACTGCGAATGTACTATGACTAAGGCACACCCCTGCAGTAGGGATGTCAACGTCCACCTGTTACTACGCCAAACACATGGCTCCTGCTCGCCGCTGGACGTCTCGCTCCGCGCGCACCCGAACAACAAGAATGACACGAGGCGACGGAGCACAGCCATGGTAGGTGCGAATCAGCCCGTGGCCTTATGGCGCCTCGGATCACGACACTAGACTGTAGCTAGATACAAAAGCCCCATCCAAAGGTATATTGTTGAGGACCAAGAGCGATCATGTCTACGAGCCCCAAATCCACAACCAAAGCCGACTCGCCGCCAGCGGCTGCTACTCGCTCACGCCAGCAGGCGGGCCTCGCATGCGACGAGTGCCGTAGGCGAAAGCTGCGCTGCGACCGCGGCCAGCCGTCGTGCGGCGTGTGTCGAGAGTCTGGCGCCGTCTGCAATAGAACCACCGCGCGCCAGCCCCGAGGTCCCAAAAAGGGCCACCTGCGGGCGCTGCAGTCCCGCATCGGTAAACCGGTCCCTGGCGCTGTGCCCCTTCCGCGCTGACATCTGCACAGTGGCGCTCGAACGCCGCCTGAGCGATCAGGATCTCGGCGACCACGTCCTGGACGACGCGCTCGCAGACGACTTCATGAGCTTTCCCGATGAGAACGACTGCTCGACGGGCCCCATCCAGACGCTCGACGATCTGTTGGCCCAAAACATGCACAGTTTCTCTCAACGCAACGCCATGGAGAGCGGCTCGTGCAGCAGCTCCGCAGTTGAGCTCACGACACCGCCGTTCGCCGGAATCTCGCCGGTCGATTGCATCTCAGACCTGATGCGGGCGGACCTGTACGTCGCAGTGGGGCCGACTCCAAAACCCCGAACACGTGGCTGACCGACGGCAGGGACCATCTCTACTTTGATCGCGTGCACACTTTCTGCCCGATCCTCAGCAAGCGCCACTACTTCTCGCGGGCCAGGAACCCGCGCCCAAACGAGGTTGACGGCTTTGCGTGCCTGCAGAACGCCATGTGGACGCTGGCCGTGGCCATGTCGAGCCAGTTCCAGTACCTGCAGGATGACTTGTACGCCTACACGCGGCTGACGCTGGAAAACCTCGAGCTGGACCCGATGCAGGCAGACTGCCTCCAGATCGAGAAGGTTCAGGCGTGGGCGTTGCTGGCCGTCTACGAGTTCATGCGCGTGGGCTACCAGCGCGGCTGGATGAGCGCGGGCAAATGCTTCCGGCTCGCGGTTCTGATGAAGCTGCACTGCATCGACGGCCCGGACGGGCTGGCCGCAAAGCACTCGACAGCGCTGAGCTGGGCCGAAGTCGAGGAGCGGCGCAGGACCTTCTGGATGGCATACACCATCGACCGCTTCCTCAGCCTTCTGGACCACCTGCCGTTGACATTCGACCAACACGTGGTGAGTCTCCCCAGCCAAGGCGTAGGGCTGCTAGTGCTGACCCGACTGTCCAGATCATGACCCGTCTGCCCGCGCCCGAGAAGGAGTTCCAGAGCGACGAGGCCGTTCTGATGGACTTCCTCTCCGAGTACCAGCCCAAGGGGCACTCCACGTTCATGGAATTCATCCGGCTCGTCGCCCTGTGCGGACAGAGCCTCTCCCACCAGCAGCAGGGCATCGTCGAGCACACCTACGGCTGCTTCTCTCTGGAATTCTGGGACCGCCACCAGCGGCTGGATGCCCGGCTGACGCAAAGCATCGAGAGCATGTCCCTGTACGATCCGTGCGCAGTGGTGTACATGGACTCGATGCCCCTATTCACGCACATGGCCGCGCACGCAGCGGTGCTCATGCTCTACAAGGCCGGCCAAACGGCGCCTTGGGGGCTGGAGGACTACCAGGGAGCCCTCAGCGAGCACGAAGGGCGGGCGCTCGCCGCCGCTCAGCAGATGATCAAGCTGTCCAAGTCGCTCATCCAATTAAGCCATTTCAAAGTAAGTGCCTGGCTAGTCTCGGATCTCGGCCGCGCTAACGCGAATGACCAGGTCCACCCTTTCATGCCCGTCCTCTTGTACTTCTGCGGCGACTTCTTCCGCTACAACTCCCACCTCGACCCGACGTTTGAGATGCAGGCGGTGCTGCACGAGGCGCTGCGAGGCCTGGTGCACGTCAACAAGATCGCGCAAGACTGCCTGAGTCGGCTGGAATTGCACGTGCTATCAGAACCATGACCCCATGCGCATTTCTTTCCTCTTTTCTCTCTTCCTTCTCTGGCGCAAACATGACACCCGTTGTCACGGTCTCATTATTTCACGGGCGTAGCAGGGCATGCGGATTGGTAGACTACTAGACGCGATGCGATGTATTTAGATTTAGACGGGAAGTCTATCTTTTCTGGCGTTCTGGGAAGGCTTTACTTAGCGGTGGCGGGCTTGGCGACACGAGAAAGACCTAGGAAGAATAATGCAGCCGATGCCTCCTGTTGCAATGATAATAATAATAATGAGGTGGTGTTTGGTGAACAGTGAGCACACACGACATGACTCACCGGCCCACGTGGCGACACGAGACTTGCGAGTTGCGACTTCGTGGCAATGCCACACACGGGGGCCGTGCTTTAGCTTTCAAGGCCGTGGTTTCTGTTCAACCATTGCTGCTGGTGTCTCCACGTGGGAGCTTCGTAACCTAAACCCACGGACTCTAGTGGATAGTTCGGCACTTGCGTCAATCGTTCGAAAACTTCCCGATTCAGCTAAGACCATACGCACGAAGGTTACGTCTGGATCTCATCGAGACGCTTGATCCCGATACGCATGCAAGAAGTACCGGGTTCTGCACAGGTGAGTTGACCAACCAAGTTCCTGCCCTTACGTTGATGCCTGTGTAGAGTCTTGCTTTCCCTGGGCTCTGTACAAGAAACATTGCCGCCTCTGTATAAGAAACATTACCGCACCGACGCCAACCTTCCACTTCATCGCTGGGGGGATGCGACCGTGCGGGCTGCGTGGCCAACCCCAACTCCCTTATCTCTCCCTGACTCCCCCATGCGGCGCCGAGCCGCGGGCCTCGAGCAGCGTTGCCGGGGTTTTCTCACCCCATTATCCTCGTTTGGCCGCGCATAGCCGGGAGCCGCGCCGCATGCGGAATGGCGTTTTCACCACGGAAACACGAGGGTGGGTATCTCGGGCCGGTGGACAATGGCGCGTGCTACACGGATACCGTGGAGACCGGTGAGCGGGCGTAGGCCGGCACATGCGGCGGCGCCGTCCCGACCGGCTGTTCCGAGGAGGGAACAGCCCTGTAGCTGCACAAGCTTTTCGATGGCGGCGGTAGCCGCTATCTTACTTGCATGGTTCCAGCCTTGCGGGCGGTATAGCACGAGTCACGTCAGTTCGTCGACCGCCCCTTTTCGCAACGGCATAGGCGCACGGTTGGTGGATGAGGAGGCCGTGATGTTGACCGTATTCTAGAAGATTCATCTTTCCTCTCACTCTTTCTAGCTTGAACGCGGTATAGCTCGTGTGAAGATGGTTTAGAAGAGATGACGCTTTCCAGGTGGCTCTCTCTGGCCGGTTCTGGGTCAAGGACGATGTCTGTGTCCAGATGGCGGAGAGATTCTATGAGTATCTGAAGGGCCATGCAGGCTCTGCCAACACGGTATCAGATGGGGTCGTCGAGGAAGCTACACCATGCTCAGCGTCTGATTGCCAAGAATAACCCAACTTGTTGCTTTCCATTCCTACACTATAGTGCCTGATTGTCGATTGTCACTATTTGAGGATAAAAATAACACTGCCGTGTCCGTGGAGTCGAGTGAGGAGAGTTACTGACTTCTTTTTCATCCCTACTTCCATAGCCTACTCCACTGACCACGCGCCTTGACCCTCTCGATCAATCTCCTCCATGCGCTCAACTGCCAGTCTTGCCACCTTCCTCACGTACTCCTCACACACTTCCTCCCTCTCCGCTACATCTGCAAACCCGTCCTTCCAGAACGTCCACCTCTCGACCCATGTCCCTCCCTTCCTCTTCTTCCACACAGGCCCCGTGGCATAATCCGCCGTGTCTCCGCGGCCCGACGCGGCGGCAATGTGCGCGTACAGCTCACGACCGGCGACCATGATCCACTGCGCCGCGATGGGGACGTGGAAGTCCAGCATGGTAGCACGCGTCTGGTAGGCGCGGGAGCGCGGATCCGGCCGGCACTCGAGCGCAAGGGACAGCGCGACGATGGCATCGTGGGAGCGGGCGGCCAGGCCGGCATGGGTGAGGCGTGCGGTCAGGGTTTGGAGGTTTCTCCAAGGCGAGCCGTTTCCGGTGCTGGCGGTGGTGGCCTGGCCTGCTTCTCCATGTTCTGCGGAGCCTGTGGTTCGGGTTGGGGGGTTTGAGTCGGTTTCTGTGTAATTTTGCCCTTGTCGTCAGTAATCGGCGGATGGAGAGTCCATGTGTTTCTGGGGGGCGCTTACGGTGGAATATGTCGGTCAAGGTCATGTCCATACCGTCCAACTCGGCGAAACGGTTTGGCTGGACAGGTGCATCGCGCAGCGCGAAGATCAGAGCGATCACTCGGTCTTGGGAGGGGTGGTCATATGGAACCTGTCCGGCGACGCGGAAGATGATGTCCCAGATCTGTAAGATGCTGACATGCTCGAGGAGGTCGTTGAGCTGGATGGCAGCGGATGAAGGAGATGTGTGGGATTGTGGCTGTAGGTATTCGTTGAGGACGTCGAATGTCTTGTATTCGAAGGTCCAGGGCTCGTCGTCGTAGGGGACGGTAAAGTCGATGGTGAGGTGCAATGAAGACATGGTGTGGTGGAATGTTCAAGTGAGGGGACGGATGCGTGAAGCGAGTAAGCTCAACTTAACTGTTAAGCTGACGAACATGACGTAGCCGCACCTGCAAGTGAAACGTTGTTCGGTGTTGGTCCTAAAACAGTTGCCTGGAGTGCATTGACCAAAGACACCGACCCCACGGAGCATCTCAGCTGCCCCGGTTTATTGGCCCCACCAACGCAACGTGGGGGCTTCGCTGCCATCCCATGCATGGTATAATTGGAAACATTTAGCACCCCGGGTGGACGCCGCATTCACAATCACTTCAGCGATGCAGACCAATGCAGCTTGCTTCATGGGCTGATTTTCTGTTGTGTACATACATGCAAAAAGAGCGAACGATAACAAAGTAATTCAGACCCGACTCCAATGCGACCAGCGCGAAAGCCAAAAGACGCCAACCCTACCATGTTTTACCAATCTCCATCATATATGCCCACTACCACGTTTACTCGCAAAGAGCGAAAGGGCCCTTGTTATCCTTCTCTGTGTGGGCCATAACGCCGCAGAAGTCTTTGCTCGGGTAGGTATAGATGCCACGCGCGGGTCCGATCTTGGACTTGTCGTCGGGCTTCTTCTCGTCGAAGGGGAAGAGGTGGCCATCGGCAAAGACGGGGAACTCGAGCAGCTTGACGTTGTCGGCGTTGCACTTCTTGTTGGGCCACACGATCTTGGGTTCGCGGTTCCCGAACTCATGCGGGTAGCCGCTCTTGGTGACCTTGTCGCCGAGCGGTGCCGCGTGGATGTTGCCCTCGGCCTTGTTCTGACTGATTCGGATGTTTCCACCGCTGTTCTTGCAGGTGAGAATCTGATGGCATGATTAGCTGTAGGCGACCAAAGAATCGAACCCAACCGCAGTTGGATCCATCATCCGGACGCGATTGCTTGCATTCAAGACTCAAATCTACGCCTGGAAAATTCATTCAACTACCGATGTCATGGGTCATTCTTACCTTGTCGCTCGCTGCAAGGCCGTGGATATCGGTCTGGTTAAAAGGGGCTGCCGTTGCGCTGACGGCAAACAGGAGGTAACAGAGGCTCTGGAAGGCGTGCATTTTGAGAGTTTGTGGCTTGAGATTGAATTAAAAGTAAAGGCGGGCTTCGAAGGGAACAAGCGGTGGCAAGTGTTACTGGTGCTGTTGAGATGAATGAGTTTGATGGTATCGTTCTCTACCTAAGACTATTATTTCTTAAGTATGTAGAGAGTTTTCTTTCTTTAGAATTCTTGATTCTGAAGACAACCACTACTTGGCTATGCTGCCGCCTGAGCTGAACGTTGTTAGGCCTCCACTTTAGCTGATGTTCATTGTGTAGCACGGGGAAGATCGACATTCTGCCGTTGCGAAACCCCTTGCGGCCCCTATAAGCTTACGGAATGGAAGGATAGTGATGAGCGTTAGCTCTTCGCATTTGCTGGATGTGGGATTCGATCCTTCTTGCCTGTAGCACTACGTAATGATCGTCGGGGGCCGGACCGGACCGTCCAACCGGCCCCCATGTGGACCTTGGCCCACATCATAGAACATTTATTACCTTAAACAGATGATAACAACGAAATAGAAGCAACACTAACAAGGCCACCCATCGGGTCCTAAGTCTATTCATACTAATAATGCCATATCGTAGTGGTTATAGGTCGAACCTCTCTTTTCAGTTTGGATGCGGCTAAGGCTAACCCGTATGTTTAAAACGGACAGCTGACTGCTCGGCGGAGATTGACGGCCATCACAAAGATGTTCCTCCAGCATACCTGCGAGGTAGCTCATTATCAGCGTGGCGGGGGCATATATTTAATGGCGACCATATAGAAGAATCGCGCGGCATCTACACGCACCTGGACCGCGTACGGCCCATCCACCACGAGGGCAAGCACTTCACCGTGCCGCGCCCGCACATATGTCAGCCGTCGCCGCATCGCATGCCCGTCATCATGCAGGCGGGCACCAGCCGCGCCGGCACTATGACTACTAGACGCTAGACAATCGCCTCGCCACTGCTTCCATTCTGGGCGGTCTTTCCACAGGAACCTCAGTCAATCTACCTAAAGCCGCGTCATTGTCGTACGGTGCCTTCCCCATTAGCTTCCTCAACGCCGCAACATTCGGATCTGCTCTTACCAACACCACAGCTTCCTTGCGCAGCCAACTCCTACTCTTCAATACTAACAAAGGTTTTGAAGCCCGACTGCTGTGTTCCGTGGCCTAAGGTGGCGGTGCGGTGTCTGTCCATGGCCGCCTCGATTTGCGGGACGGGAAGATGCGACCGGGGGAGACGTCGGCGGACTGTAAATGATAGCCTACGCTGAAGTCCGGACGCGCATGCTGCTCGCGGTGACTGTGCTGGATGCTGAAACAGAGGGTGGAAGTACGGCGATGCTCGAGTAGGACGGTGATGCTCGCCGCCGCCGCTGCTGGTGACCGCTCGCCGTTCGCTGCTGGTGATGCTCGCCGCTGCTACCACCGGTAATGCTCGCCGCCGCCGCTGCTGTCGTCGCCGGTGCCGGTGTCACGATCCTTAGCGTGGTGTTGAACCTACTACTACTACTACCGTCGCCGCCGTGCTGCTACCGCCGCCTCCGTGGTGCTACTGCCGCTACGTGGTGCTACTACCGTCGTAGTACTACTACCGTCGTAGTACTACTATCTTTATAGTACTACTATTATTATAACGTTACTACTATTTTATCTTAGAAGCTTAGATAACTCTTCTTTAAATTTAATCTTTAAAAATTATACTAAAACTAGTACTAATTAATTTTTAATATTAATTTTAAAAAGTTAAAGAAGTCTATCTTAATAAAAACTAAAAGTTAGTAATAAAAGTTAATATTATATAATATATTTAATTAAGAATATTCTCTTCTTTAAATCTAGTACGTTATTAATTAATTACTCTTACTTAGTTTTAATAAGAATTAATATTAATAAATATTAAAATATTTTAAACTTTACTTTATATCTTTATATAAATACTATTAGAGTTAGACGTTCTTATATTTACTATACTCTTAGCTATATTTAAGAATTTAATACGCGCGCTAGTAGTTAACTAGTAGTATTAGAGGCTTTTTCTTAAAGAGTAGTATTAAATTAAATTCTTTAGCTATAAAGCTAAAGTTATAAATTAATAAATAAAGAAGATCTTAGCTTAGAAGAAGAATAATAGCTAAAAAAGAAAAGATTTTTTTAAAAAGTCTATATTTACTTCTTTTTAGTTATAGTTTATAACTTCTCTTATCTAAGACTTTAAATAAAGAGTAATAGTTTTTTAAAAAGAAATCTTTTATAAAGTTAATATCTTCTAACTAGCTATCTTTTTAATATCTTTTACTTACTCTTTATCTTTTTACTTATTAGCGCTTCTTATAAAAAGAGTAAAGTATAAAATTAAAACTAGATCTTCTTCTTTACTAAAATAAGATTAGAATTTAAAAGCTTAATTATTAGTTAAAGTAAAATTAAAGATCTTTAAATAAATTATTATTAAAAGAGATTAATATTCTTTTAATTTAATTATTAGTCTCTCTTTTCTTTTTATTATTTATATTAGTTAGATTTAAGCTCTATTTATTTATTTATTAAACTTTATAGTTTTTTTATTTTTTTTTATTACTTTCTTTCTTTCTTCTTTATATCTTTAGTAAGATTTAAGATTTATACGTAGATAAGAAGTTTTTTAGCTTATTAAAACTAAAATATTTAAAGACGTAATTACTTTTTTAGCTTTTCTCTTTATAGATATTTATACTCTTTAGTAGTTAAAGCTACTATCTACTAGCTATTTTAATCTTTTTATATAGATATTTATAAGATTTTATTTTAGCTTTTTCGATTAATTTTAGTCTTCTTCGCTAGTTTCTATTATAAACGAATTTACTATATAAACTATTTAAAAGACTCTAAACTATAGTACTAATAAAAGAATATAGCGAAATAGATTTAATATATATAAATAGAAAAAAGTAAAAAAGAATAGTAATAACTAAAGAAAATAAAAAGAAAAGTAACTATTTCTTTTACTTTTTTTTTATATTATTATTATTAGCTTTATCTTTAGAGCTATTAATACTCTTATTAAAATAGCGCTATATAACGTTTAACGTTATTAAGAACTAGAACTAGTATATATTATAAGTTTAGATTATTTAGACTTAAAGGGCCGTAGAGGCTAAAATTATAGAACTTAGTAAAAATTTTAAAATATTAAAATTTTAGAATATTAAAATTTTTAAATATTAAATTTTCGCGATTCTTTATAAATAGATACTCTACTAAAATATTAACTATAGTTAATATAAGCGTAATACTTAAGTAGTAGAAATAAGCGCGAAGATATACGAGCTAGCTCTTTATATAAAAAGTATAATACTAGTTCTTTATATAAAAAGTATAACGCTAGTCTCTATATAAAAAGTATAACGCTAGTTCTTTACGCGATATATAATATATTAAAAGTCTATTTAGAAAAGCGTAACGCTAGTTCTTATATAAAAAGTATAATACTAGCTCTTTACGCGATACGCGATATACTAAAAGTCTATTTAGAAAAGCGTAACGCTAGCTCTTTACGCGATACGTAATATATTAAAAGTCTATTTAGAAAAGTATAACGCTAGCTCTTTACGCGAAAAGCGTAACGCTAGCTCTTTATATAATATATAGCGTATTAAAAGTCTATCTAGAAAAGTATAATACTAGTTCTTTATATAATACGCGGTATATTAAAAGTCTATTTAAAAAAGCGTAACGCTAGCTCTTTATATAATACGCGATATATTAAAAGTCTATTTAAAAAAGCGTAACGCTAGTTCTTTATATAATACGCGACGTATTAAAAGTTTATTTAAAAAAGCGTAACGCTAGTTCTTTACGCGATACGCGACGTATTAAAAGTCTATTTAAAAAAGCGTAATACTAGCTCTTTACGTAATATATAACGTATTAAAAGTCTATCTAAAAAAGTATAATACTAGCTCTTACGCGAAAAGCGTAACGCTAGTCTCTATATAAAAAGCGTAACGCGGGCCCTTACGTAAAAAGTATAACGCTAGTCTCTAAATTAGAGTTATTATAAGTTTAAATTATTTAGACTTAGAGGGCTATAGAGGTTAAAACTATAAAACTTAACGAAAATTTTAGAATATTAAAATTTTAAAATACTAAAATTTTTAAATATTAAATTTTCGCGATTCTTTATAAATAGATACTCTATTAGAATATTAACTATAGTTAATATAAGCGTAACGCTTAAATAGTAGAAGTAAGCGTAAAGACGTATAAGCTAGCCCTTTATATAAAAAGTATAACGCTAGTTCTTTATATAAAAAGTATAATACTAGTCTTTACGCGAAAAGCGTAACGCTAGTTCTTTATATAATATATAGCGTACTAAAAGTTTATCTAGAAAAGCGTAATACTAGTTCTTATATAAAAAGTATAACGCTAGTTTTTTACGCGATACGCGATATATTAAAAGTCTATTTAGAAAAGCGTAACGCTAGCTCTTTACGCGATATATAACGTATTAAAAGTCTATTTAAAAAAGCGTAACGCTAGCTCTTTACGCGATATATAATATATTAAAAGTCTATTTAAAAAAGCGTAACGCTAGTTCTTACGCGAAAAGCGTAACGCTAGTTCTTTATATAATATATAATATATTAAAAGTCTATCTAAAAAAGTATAATACTAGCTCTTTACGTAATACGTAATATATTAAAAGTCTATTTAAAAAAGTATAACGCTAGCTCTTTATATAAAAAGCGTAACGCTAGTTCTTTACGCGATACGTAACGTATTAAAAGTCTATTTAAAAAAGCGTAATACTAGCTTTTTACGCGATACGTAACGTATTAAAAGTCTATCTAAAAAAGCGTAACGCTAGTTCTTTACGTAATACGCGGCGTATTAAAAGTCTATTTAGAAAAGCGTAATACTAGCTCTTTATATAATACGCGGCGTATTAAAAGTCTATCTAGAAAAGCGTAATACTAGTTCTTACGCGAAAAGCGTAACGCTAGCCCTTTACGCGATATTTAGAGTTAGTTTAAAGTTAGACGTTCTTATATTTATTATACTTTTAGCTATATCTAAGAATTTAATACGCGCGCTAGTAGCTAGCTAATAGTATTAGAGGCTCTTCTTAAGAGATAGTATTAGATTAAATTCTTTAGCTATAGAGTTAAGGTTATAAATTAGTAGATAAGAAAGATCTTAGGGTTAGGGTTAGGGTTAGGGTTAGGGTTAGGGTTAGGGTTAGGGTTAGGGTTAGGGTTAGGGTTAGGGTTAGGGTTAGGGTTAGGGTTAGGGTTAGGGTTAGGGTTAGGGTT